>OY720346.1:16602030-17034135 GCA_963082975.1 Labia minor
ACTTGAGTGCAGACGCCCTCTGCTGGGGAGCTTTGGCACGTATTGGCCTCTCGCATCCCTAGCCCCCTATGAGGTAGGGACTGCCGCTTTTCTGTTAGGGTGTGCTCCCTTAGATGGGTGTCTTACCAGACTAACGGTCCCATCAACCGTCCTTTTTAGTCGCCTTGTACGACAAGCAGGGAAAACTGTGGTCTTATTCTATAAGCCTGGACCACAAGACAAAATGTCTACCATTAAAATATTAAACGTCAGCACATTATTTTACATTTTTCGTTGCATTATAATAAATTAACAGTTTCTACCGACCTTTATACATAATAATATAATTCATATTTAAATTTCCATAAATAATCAAAGTTACAAGTTATTTACTTTACTAATCAATTAAAAAATTTTCAAATGTGAATTAAAATATATTGTATAAATAGGTAAGCATATAAGAGCCTATAAATAAATTAAATATATCATATATTATAATATATATTAATATTTTATATAATTTTCAAGTTAATTTTGGAAACTAGAATTTAGTTGATATATAATAACTTGAAATGCAGATATACTTATTTATTTGATTATTATATAAAAATTACAAACAATACTAGAAATAAAATTAAATTAGATAATATAATACATAACATAAATTATGTTAGTCATATTTATTTAAAAAAAAAATATGATTTGATGATAATTAAAATTCCATAAATTTTACAAAATAAATTAAATAAAACAATTCCCAAGATAATAAATAAATTGATTTGAAATGGATATATCCTATAATAAAGCGTTTAACATTATAGGTATTTCAGGAAACTTGCAATAATTTATTCATAGGTCTCTCAATTATAATACAAATGCATAATTTTTAATGGGGAAAAAATATACCGGCTGTTGCACTTTTAATGGAGAAATGAAAATGTAAATATCCAAGGACGTAATTCTTTATTTTTCTTTCAGAATAACAAAACATGATGAGAAAAGGGAAATGTTTGTATGAATAAATATGAATGGCCTAGAGATGGTTAACTTTTTAATAACTATGAATTTTTTTTTTCAAGTTCCATTAATTATCAATAATCATTTGCATACTTACTAATTATTATTCAAAGAAAACTTAAGTGACTAAAAATGTTTTCTGTCTTTCACTATTTTATAGCAAGATAAGTTTTATTTTTGTTTTTTCGTTTGATTCTTTTTATTCTTTCAAAATGAAATATATATATATATATATATATATACATTTCCCATCAATAGTCTTTCTTTTAACTTTTTCCTGAAAATTTAGAAAGAATTGAATGATAATAATGTTAGAGATAATCATAAATATTGTGTGATTGGAGGAGCCAGTTGGAGGAGGTAGTCGGAATTTCTTAAATTATCATTAAGATTTCAATAAAATTCATTTTATATCTCAAAGCGGATTCATATACGAGTTTCTTTTAAGAATGGGATAGGTTCCCTGTAATCTTCCACCATCATTTTTCTGCCGAATGTCTGATGAAATTCTCTTATAAATCGACAAAATGTTATGAGAAGACTATCATACTTGAAATTACCTCTCTTACAGTGGTGCAATTTCAGGGGGCTTTATTTATTATAATAATATAATTTAATAATTTAATTTAATATAATAAAATATAATTTGAATATTATAATAATATAATATTATATATATATATATATATATATGTATATGTATATGTTCCATGAAAATTTTAATTGATAAAAGTTAATTCCGGGTTGTTTATAATATATAAAATCTGTATAAAAAATATTACTTACTTACAGTATTACAGTATTAATTACAGTAAATTGAACTATATATAATGAAAATATTAATAAAATTTAAAAAAAAAGTTGATTTATATTTTCGATCGGAACCACAGTTATAACGATTTACTCACTGTTGTAGTATATATGGTTCAATAATTTATTTATTTCAATCAAGAATACTTTCAGATACACTGAACTTTGAAATATAAATTTAACCACTCTTGGGGACTATTGTTATAATTATATATTTGTTTGCATTTATAGGATCATTCTTATAAAAAAAACATATTAGAGAATGAATAATGAACTATATTTAATGAAGTAATGAAGTATTGAATCTTTTATAAGAATGATTACATATCCACATTCTTATTTTCAATCCAATTTTTTAAACTATGATTAGAATTAGGAAGCAGTGCAATTTCTTAGAGAAGCCTTCTGTTCCATGAAAACGGGAGGAGAACGGGTTTGACTAGCCTCCTGGCATGGTCAATTGACAGAAGGTATTCGTTCTATTTGTCTTTAATGAGATGTATTGTGGAGAGCATGTCGAAAAAGGTATCAAGGGTAGATTTTTATTTTCAAATTTCCTTTTTAAAAAATTTAGTACCGGGTCCCCGAGCCTAGGCTCGGTAATTGAGTTAAAAAAAATGATTCATTATTATTGGGTTTAGCTGGTAATATTAATACCTGGGAAACCGAGCTCTCGCTCGACCCTTTAAAAAATATTGATATACAATTCTTTAATTATTTATTACAATTATTAAATGTTGCATCATTACACCAATCTTAAAATGAATTGAACTTGAGTCCTCAATAATACAAACAAACAATTTTAGCTAGCATAATCCAAGTAATATCGTCTATTTTCAGTTATGAAATGAGAAGGGTTTCACAGTCAGTAGAGACTAAAAAATTGTAATTGAAGACCGCCGTTTTTTAAAATAATTAAATTATTTTATAGTTTATAAAATAAAAATTATTGTATTAACATTAAAAATATTGAAATAAAAAATAATAGTTTGATTTAATAAATTAAAATATTATAAACATTTTCTCAGGGAGACAGGGAGCCCAATTCTTTACCCATCCATGTTGCATAAGGCATCTTAATTTCTTAAAATTTAAAATAGAAGGAGAGAAAGAGTTTCAATTATATTCGAATAGTATATATATTCTATATATCAGTATTTTTTTTTCTGAATTTAATATCAAGTTGATTTTCAAAATTTTCTATTCTTTATGCATATGATTGATTACATGTGTTAAAATTTAAACAAATTCAAATATTTTAATTTTTAAATTTATATACAATTTAATATTATTTTTTAATAAAATATCATATCAAAAAAGAGAATTTATTAAAAATTCAAAATAAGGAAAGAAGCCTATTAATAAAAAATATAATTTAATATAATATATTTAAAAGTGATAGGTATAAATTTTATCATTTGTCTAAAAAATCATATAATAATTTTTATATAACCAAGATATATAGTTGTAATTAATAATTGAAACAAAAACAAAAATAATATAATTTGTGAATTTCAAAAAAATCGTTAGAGCGGTTTCTGAGAACCCATTTACATATATACAATCAAATATACAATTTTAGCTAGTATAATAAGATAAGATAAGGTAAGATAAATCATTAATTCATTGATGATATACTTAATTATGTAAACAAATATTATTATATTATTCTACACCAAAATTAGAGAAATTATTTTTTTTTTATTATTATGAAACTGTATAAATGTTTCTCTTTAATGGTATTATAAAAAGACGAATAGTTGTCAAGTAACCCTTGGACCACCAATAGTGAGTCATGTCAAAATCCACCCCTCCCCCCAGTCGCATGAAAAATTACATGCGTAAAGGGACATTAACACCGCTAGGGAAAATTTGTCCAACCTTTTGTTAACAAACAGCTTTGTTATGGTAATCAATGAACACAAATATTTTTTTTTTCTTTCCAGTGATTTTTTTTTCTTCAGTGATTTTTAAGTAGGCTCTTTTTCAGAGAATCTGTCTGAAATTTGATATGCTCTTCTTTCTTGTTCATATTCTAAGTAGCATTAATACCTTCCAAATTTCCATTTTTTTTAGAAATGTTGAAATATTTAATTTTTTTTTTTAAATTTTATAAATTATATCTCAGATAAATTTTAATAATATAATAATTTTATAATTAATTAATAAATCTTAATTTTTATGAACTTTCGTTTTAAAACTATGAGGAATTGCATGACCTCTATGCACCCCCAGACTATATAGATAGTTGCAATGTGTACAGGACACGTAGAAAGAATGGGTGATGATAGTCTTGCGAAAAATATAGTTGAGGTGAGACCGATTGGGAAACTTCCGGTTGGAAGACCAAGGACGCGGTGAGTAGATAATGTAGGAAGGAACGTGAGAGAGAAGGGATAATGGAGTTGGATGGGTGTAGCTCAGGATAAGTTACTTGGAGGAATGTGATTTCTGCGGCCAAGAACTTTCGAGTTCCGTATAGAGCCACATAGATAGATAGATTTGTTTTAAAATATATGTGTATTTTTTTTAATGAAATAAAATTACAGTCATATATAATCTAAAGACATTGTTATAAAATAATAATTTGTTTATTCCTAATTCAACTATTAGGAGTAAAAAGGGCATATATTCTTCCAAAACATTTAACTAAAATTTAAAAAAGTTGTTTTTAGAAATTTCTTACTAATTGTCAATATTAAAGAAAGTAATACTTGATTTCATTTTTGTTTATATAAAAAAACTTATTTAGATATAATTATTTTTTTTTATATATATTTATTTTAAATTATTAAAAATAAATCTTAAAATTAAAATTTCTTCTCATTAGGAATTTCGTAATTATTTTTTTATACACATTCATTTCTATATATTATATATATATTTATTTATAATTGATATTTATTGGTAATTCTTTCTAGTTTACGTAAGTTGTCCCTTTTTTTTATTATTTTTTTATTTTAATGTTAGTTGAAATATGTGTAGATCGGATGTGTAATTCTAAGTAAAGCAGCCTCCTTACGACATTTGTGACAGCCGATATATATTTTTTCTTCAGACGATTTCTACAAATTATTCGCCTGCAGGTGTGAAATGATACGGACACCAATTCCAATCATCCTTCTGTACGAAGTTAAAATCCAATTCAATATAGCTTCTATCCATCCATTAAAATAAGGCGAAAAAAAAATAATTCATTTTTTTTAAATTAATGTTGAAAATTAAATTAATCAAAGGCTTAATTCGATAAGTGTTTGCCTTGAAATTTTTTTCTAATGATGCTTTGATTTCCAATCCAGTCGGAAACACGAAGAAGACCATGACCTCCACGAACAAACTATACTCTTGTGAATTACGTCAAGATGGAATATGAAATGTAGTTTCCAAAAGGAATCACTTAACTCATTGAACTGAAAGAAGACAATCAATTTTAAAAAAAATATTAATTATCATAATAATAGATTTTTAATATCTTTCAGACATTCAAACTTATTTTTAAAATTTAAATTGATAATTTTTTTGTATCATTAAAATAAATAATAATAATAATAATAGTTCAGGTAGATGGTAATAAATAATAAATTCCAGTTTAAAAAAATAAATAAATTGAAACAGTGACAGAAGTTAAAAATCCATTCAGGGATAACAAAAATTATATTTGAAATTTCTTTGGAATAGAATAAAAATTCCAAATGGCTAATTAATGTTAGTGTAAAAATCTTAAAATATATTTAATTAATGTTGATTACATTAATTTTAATTTTGATTAATTATCCCATATATTCTAGTCAATTATATATGAAATCACCACAAAGAGCTGAAAATTTTTCTTTAACAATTTTAAATTATAAATTTCACCTACTTTATTAAATTTCATATAAAAAAAAAATGAAAAGAATAAAAATGAATTTTTAAAAATTCATTAAATTAAATACAAATCAATTAGAAATCACTATGAAGATAGAAAAGTTGATTGTAGATGTTTATCTTCTCAAACTATTAAAGAAATGAAAAAAATATTTAACACGTCCATTAACTATTCAAGGTTTTTCTTCCTAATTGAGTGGAGTATATAAAATTTCAAGTTTTTTGGTACAATGATGAGTTTTTATGCTTTCCAAAGGTGAAAGTGACGCGGGGGCAGTAATATTCCGATCAGAACGTGGGGTGAATCGTGGTGAAGAGCAGATGGGCGGGGAGATGGAGGCCGAGGCAGGGGTCCATTAGGCAGGAATTCAGGGCAGGCTCCGATCGGCCTCATCTAACCTCCCCTTTCCCCTTTAACTATTTTAACGCTTAAACGACATGTAATTAACGCCCTCTCTTTAAAATTTCCACTATTTTTCAACTAATCGAATTGCTATCATCATGCAACCATCCCAAAATGAACAACGATAAGTGGAAGTTGAAGAGGTTATTTTATACAATCAACAAATTAACACTGGACAAAAAAAAATAAAATTTTGGTGGTATGGATAAATTTAAATTTAAACATTCTATTGATTTGTTGTTGTTGTTGTTTTTGATTTTTTAGTATAGACAGTTGCATAAATTGTAAAGAAACAGGCAACATTATTTGTTAACCACGAATCTGAGATCTTCCATCAGATATTTTTTTTATTATTATAATTGTTTGATTGTTTCAAGCTTTTGAAATTAATTCAGTTTTTAGATTATAATAACACATTAATGACATTTCTAATATATACAGTTAATCCATTTAAAATTATACATTAATAATAGATATAATTTTCGACTAAATTATTAATCTAAATTGGACTAAAAATAAACTCATTTGTTTATTTATATTCTGGTGCACACATTTTCATTTCCGAAAGAATTTGGTCAACATTTAAAATAACAAGTAAAATTCTTTTCGTTTTTTTTTTTATTTATATATTTATATCACGAATCATTTAACCTATATTATGGTGTTCAAGAATTTATGATTTTTTTTTTTAATTGGAATACACACACATAACCATTCCATTTTAATATTAGATCCTTTCATCCCTAAATGCTACTCTAAATGATTGGACAGTCACTTATTTAATTGATATATTCCTTTTTCTTTTTTTTTATCAGCCACTGAAACTTTTTTCTGATCAAAATCTTCATCCTAAACTTTTTTTTTGTGTTGTCGTTTGGCTAAAAAAAAATGTAAAAGAAAGAAATCTTCGGTTGATGTTCGATGGGTTGTTATCTCGGCAAGCAACCTTTTTAAACCATGTCCATATTTCTCGCATAGATATCTCATTTGGTCCTGAAATTTATAAACCAAGTTCTCTTGTAGTGGTGGGGTGCAGGCAAAGGGATCGGGTGGATCCCAAAAACTTGTAGCCGGGAAAATTCAATTAGACACGCACTCGCGGGGCTGTAGATCCGCCCACGATCCTTATCTATCCCACTTGCACTTTCGTCCACGTTTTTTTTCCTTACATTTAAATATATAATTATTTTTTTTGTTCACCTAAATCCCTTGACATTCATTATAGGCCATTGTTTACACGCTTAGGGCGTTTGTTTGAATTAGAATTCTTTCAAAATGGCTTAACTGAAGACGAAGGGTGTTTCTAAAGCTTCTATCCCAATTTGATTAACCTAATAACATAATTTTTTTTATTTTTGTTTTCTTTTTTTTGTTCTTTATAATCACAATAATTTTTTTATCAATCTCAGACTTTTCTTCTCTCTTTTACTTATTGTTGAAAGATGCCATTGGGTGAGAGGCTAGCCTCGCTGTCTCACATTCACATGGTCCCGGGTTCAAGTCCCGGCAAGGGAATATCTCTAGCTGGGGTCTATGTGACGGAGTCAACCCAGCCTCCGGGATCAACATTGGGGAATAGCTACTTGATAAAAAGTAGCGCCTCCGATCAAGAAAATCAAGGTAAAAGTTGAGAGGACCCGTTCTACTGATCATAGAACACCTCATTGATATAACCGACTTGATAGGCGTTGTCCTTGCGTAGGACGTACAAAAGTCAGAGGTTTACTTATTGTTAGAAATTCAATTTTCTTTATAGTGATGATCTTTTTAATATTAAAAATTCTCTAGAAAAAAGTTGAAAAAATCTCATCCACATACAGAAATGAAGATTAGGATTGTTAAGATTATACAATTTTAGAACGGAAAAGATAAATAAAAGGAAAATTTTTAATAAAATAAATATAAATATAAAAATGCTTTATTAGTTATTATAATCTAATTTTTTGGTTTATTTTTCATTTCAAACAGATATAGTTAATACTATTATTGATTCTGGAAGAGAAGGTGGCTGAATCCAGCCAATGTGTAAATCAATCAAATGAAAAATTATATCGAAAATAATTCTCTAGCAAAATACTCATTTTTTCAATTCACTTAAACTTTATAAAATTGATTCTGTAATTGAAAAAAGAAAGACGAAATTTCAATAAAGCTACATCCACATTTTGTTAATCTTGTGATTTATTATTGAGCAATCACAAATAATTTCTTCTTTAAAAGAATTTCTAAATGTTTTGAAATATCAATAAATTATTATTATTTTTTATTTCTCTCCCCCTTTATGTATCGCGTGTATCGAGTTATATTGAGAGATTTATGAGATCCCATGAATTGATTGATCTCAATCGGTTTGGAATGTTCTCTAGTTGTAGATTACTAAATAGATCAGCCTACCTACTAGCATTTGTTACAGATACAAAGCAACAATTGAACATCTCTATTAATCAAAATAAAACATTCCTAGATGAAGAGGTAGATTTTATTTTATTAATTTTGATTTCTTCTTGTTTCAGGTAAGAATCGGGCATTGTTCAATTCTTTCACAATATAAGATAAGTGAGTAATATATATATATATATATAAGATATATGTATTATTTGATAAAAAATATTTCAAATATCTTATATATTTATTTAATAAGTTATTATCATATTAAATAATAGATTATAAACTTTTATGATTTTGGTGAGGTTTGAACATATATACTCAGCCTGGAAATTATAAAATATATCTTATAGGTATATATATTTATTTAAAAATTGTATTTATTTTCAAATTATATAGAATGTATATACAAATTGCATGAATATGTAAATTATAAATGAAAAGTAACTTATAATTTAAAAGTGTAGTATTTTATTTATTAGAAATGGATAAATAAATAATTATTTATTATATAATTAATTTTCCTCGAAAACTACACACTTAATACTACACTTCTTTATTATATAATTTTTTTTTTATAATAAAAATCATTCTTAATATAAGTATTTATGGGAGTTAAGCAAATTTTATCAGAATTTATTATATAATTTATGCAAATGAAGTGGATAGATTAAAGATAAAAGCTTTTGGCCTCTCCGATTTCTCGCCTGCACTAAATGGATTTGATACTTTATTATTATGATTATTGTTTCATGTATACATATATTAGATGATTATTATTAATTCGGTCCTCAATTTATCCAAATTAACCTTCCCCTTAAATTTTTTATCTGGAATTAAAATTCAGCGAGGTCTAATTAATAATATTAAAATGGTAACATTCTTAATAAATTAGAAAATAGAAAATTGATATTTAATAGCATTTAGAATTGAAGTGATTAGTGCAGTATATCATCTAGTATTTTATTGAATTCTATTAACTGATTTCAACATTTATTTATTTTTAATATATACAATTAAATCTATCAATTCGATTCTCATTAACCTGAATGTTGTATTTATTTATTATTTTTTGAAATATTCTTGTTGACATTTTAATAAGGTATCAGGGAGCGTCAGACAGAAACATTTGGAATCCATAATCGATTGATGTAATAGTTATTGGTTGTCGTTAATCGATAAATTGCTTCATATTCGATTATTTTACTCTCCCTTTAATTGTTTAGCCCACCCTTTTCTATTGAATTTAGATAATGATAGGTAGAATTATTTATTATACTTTTACTAAACTTATTAATATATATTATATTAATATAATATATAGAAAATATTTCAATTCAAATTTTTATACAACCAATAAATATTATAATTGAAGATCAATATCAATGAGGTCATATTCAATAAGTCACGGAGTCTGATATATAGATGGCGCCACCTTCAACCCTAAATAAACTTTACAGTATTCCTAACCTTCAAACAATGGATGATAAAATTTTAGAAAACTTTAATTGAAAAATTCAATTTATGGTGTGAGAAGTTACTTAAAACAATGATAAAAATTTTCTTCGAATTGATTTTCCACCAATATAATCCGAATCTGATCCCTAATAACTTCTGGTTTATGGGGAAACAGATTTAGTTCAAATAAAAATTGATTTTAAAAGTAAAGACTCTAAGCATAATATTAGAGGAGAGCTGTGTATCAATTTTGAAGAAAATTATTTTGATAAATATTCTTGAATTTTCCATAGATATTTTTGTTTTAATGGGTTAGCCCGTGTCTTATTGAGTGACATGACTCGGACGGAGTAACATCACCAGAAGAAGAGATTACCAGGATAATCCCACGGGTCAACAAAGGAATTGAAAACCTATAGAAGATGGATTATTAAATACCTGGGAGAAGTAACCCGAAGAATCCTCTCTATGAGCACCGAACATTCTATCTTATTAATAACAGCTAAGAAAATTCAAGCAAGAATCCACACTTTATCTGGTATTTATCTGGTAAACACTTGGTTTCTACAAGACGGGGCAACTGCACATACTGCAAGAGTATCAATGGCAGCGGTCAGGCGCCTCTTTGGTAACCACGCCATTTGCAGGAACGGTGATATTGTTTGGCCACCTCGTTCCCCCGACTTATCAGTGTGCGATTTTTATTTATGGGGTTACTTGAAGAGTGTAGTCTACAATACACGTCCCAAAACCCTACCTGCAGTCAAAACAAGGATTACAGAGGAGATCGCAGCAATACCACTCGATACTTTGCACCAGGTAATGCAGAATTTTCAAAATCGACTTGCTGAATGCATCCAGCAAGACGGACATCATCTTCGCGATTTTATCTTCAAAACTTGAATGTTTCTTTAATTTCCAATGTTGTAGTGTACTGAAAAAATTTTTAAAAAAATTGTTCCTTGTTTTTTTCTTTCTTCAAATGTTCCCATCTTTTTACGCCACCCTGTATATATATTTAATTTTTTACGAAGTTGTTAGAAAACAACCACTCTCTTAAGATTTTAATTGGACTTTCTCGAAAGGAAATGCTTCCAAGAATCTTCGGTTCGTTGGCTAATAAGATTTCATTACTCAAACAATTCGGTGGTTTATTGAATTCTCTGAACAATTTGTTTTCTCGATTTTTTTTTTAAATTACATAATAAGAGATTATAATTTCAGTTCCTTAATTTGATTAATTATTAATTAAATGATTATAACAAATTTAAAAATTTGCATATTAAAGTAAATGAATAATTTATTACTAATTTATTTATTTTTTTTCATTATTATAATGAGAAAATCAATAAGAACTTTTTCCATTAAAGAAAAACAAATAGTAAATATTAATGCATTTAATGCATTATACTATTGTAACATATGTATGCAATTAAAAATATAGTAAATAATCATAATATATTCCTATGCAGTTGAAGTACCGTTGTACATATGTCTGCTATTTGTCTTCAACTCTTGCATAATCAGGCGACTAAAAAACGATAAAGAAGCTGGATGAATTGTTAAAGTTACAATCCTTAGGCTCATTTCAACAAGGTAATTGATTTTCGATATTTTACGATTTGATCAATTTGAAAAACCAATAAAATCGATTATCACATATGAAATCAATGTTGAATAGAAGAAATTGATCTTGTGAGCGAAAGTTCGAAAACCAATCGGGCCTTTCTCAATATTTTATTAAACTTTCTAACATTTCGTGATCTTTCAACATAATAGAAAAAAATTTTATCATCCATTTGATATTACTATTATTATTGGATTGACAAATCTTCAATTTTACTATTCCCTTTGAATATGCATACAAGATATGTGTATCATTTGAAATGTGAAGGATTTAATAAAAAATAATACTTTTTATTATATTATATTAATTACAATGAAGTCCTTGTCAAATCAAATTTTTATCCTAATTTTATAAAATAAGATTATATTACAAAAGGTTAGTAATATTTAAAGATATATAAGATTTAAAATTAATTTAACATTGTTTTAGAAACATATATTTTCTAATTAAAGGGAAATTAATATAAATAAACCAATTATTATTATTTATCAAAAAAATAAAATTGCCAGAATAATCTATATTTTTGGTGTTTAGTTATATGAAAATTTTTTAATTTTTAATTATAAAAGTATCCATTCAAGTTTAAATACATATAATTTATTTCAAAAAATTAAAAATATTTTATTTTGAAAATGTTTTATTTTATATATTAATATTTAGCCAGTTACCAAATTAAATATGATTTAACAATATAAAATAATATTTTTCATATAAACGTAAAAAATATATACAAATTAGATTAATTACTAATATATACATTGTTGCCAACAATTCACAAGGACTGTCTTCATGATATTAAAAATTTGACTAATAAAAAGTTGATTTTAAGTATCTTGTTTGCAATTGTAGTGAAATAATTTTAACAATTGATAAATTTTCAAGTATAGCTGAATTATTTTGAAAATATATATTTATGTTGTAAAAAAATTTACTTTTAAAATCATCCTTTTGAATTTAATTTTATAATATATTTTTTTAAGTAAATAGTGGTGGACCACTGTGCCATTAATTGACCATTTGATAGATTTTTGATCAAAATAAGCTTTTTATTTTTTTGAAATGAAACTCGAGATATCGACAAATAACAAGAAAAGCCTCTTCGGGATTGCTTAATAATGGAACAAAGTTCAATCGCTGCATTTATATTATAATTATGAATTTTTTAAAACACAAGGTAACAATTATTGCATTTTAAGGTTAGTTTCTTATATAAAACGTTAATGATTTGCTTCACTTTATTTTCAATATATTATGTTTTATTTAATAATAATTTCAAACCAAAAGTTCAATTCAATAGTTGATACTACAAATTATATTAATCAGTTTGAAATATTTTCCTAATGTGAACATTAACAGTTATCAAGGAGGTTACATTTTTTTTAGAAATTGACCACCCGGTCAATTACTTAAATGTTCGTATTATATATAATAATAATAAATATATTTTATTAAATTTATTTATTATTTAAATAAGAATAATTAGAAAAGATTAAAAATAAGCAGCTTTAGAGAGGCAAAGGAAATAGAAATGAAGAAAAATGTAGGAGAGCAAAAAAAAAAAACAATAAAAGGAGGAAAGTTAGTTTGTAAGGAACGAGTTAATAGTTCTGAATATTGTGACTTCAGTTTTAAAATACCACACAGATGAAAATAATTGTCTTGAAGTCAGTGATGAGGATCAGAAGGCTCTAAAATTCAATGGTTGCATGTTCAAAAAAAAAAACAAAAAAAAAGATAAATAAATAATACGTGGTGTTTTTTTTATATGGGGGATTACTTTCCCAAAGAATCATACAATTTTCTGAAGAAGAAGCAACGATTTCATCGATGGAGTATACAGGAGATTTATGGAAATGCCCAAAAACTGCTGACATCCTTGATTACAATTGGAATAGAGTAGTAGGCACCTCGAGCAATTAGCAAAACGAGAAATGTTAACTTATTTCTGATCTGAACATGTTAATATATTATAATGAATAATTTAAATAAATTGTAGGAAATTATATTAATAAAACCAATCCTTATAGTGCATTTTATTCCATTTATTTATTTTAAAACCATTTTAGGTTGATGATCCATTACTGGATCAAAATATGGTCAACTACTAGAACAAAAAATACGTTTAGAAAAAAAAAATATTTAAATATACATTAACCGAATGTTATAGTGATAATTAAAAATAATTAAACAATATGTAAACAATATGTAAGCACTTGTTTTGTTGTTATTCTCACTTTTATTACAGAATAATAATGTTTTTTTATGAAAATTTCTCTTAAGGCGGTCCACCACTGGTACGTTTACCTTATTTATTTAAATTAAATTTCTTTTATCCATACAAATTATATAACTTCACTAAATTTTAATACAATCCATTTAAAACTATTCAAGATGTTTTGGGTAAATAAAATAAAATAAACAATTAAATAGAATGAAATACAAGAAACTAGTGAGATTTTAAACAAGAAATAAAATTGTGAATTTATTATCGAATTTGATTATTCAATTAGTTCTAGAAAATCGTGGTGCTTAATGAATCCTCCCAGATCGTCTATCTAGAATTATTTTCTCTTCCTCCCTTCCCCCGTCCCGCTAACCCAGCCCCCGATTTGTAAAGGCAATGTTATTCATGGCTAATTAAAATGTTCATGGTCGGCGGATTTCTATCGATGGTTCGCCAATCTCGCTATATTGTCTCTGGTCCACGCTTATCTGATCTTTGAGATAGAATAGGAAGATTTTTCGCCCACACATGCGATTCAATCCTGATGTTTTCTTTTGATTAGTGCCAAAATATCCGGCTCGTCTAGGAATCCCAATATAATTGATTGTTGATTGACAATTTAAAAAAAAATCGATTTTCTGTAGTAGACGATCGTATAATGAAAAAAGTAAATAAAAATAAAAAAAAAAGCGAGATGCTTTTATGTTAAGGTTATCCTACCAAAAGGACCCTGACATAATTTACATTCTGGATATTCCAATGGAGGAAGTGAAAATAAATAAACAACGATGACATCACTTAATCAAAAAAGAAATACTTCTCGTTCTTTTATAAATTATCTGAATATCTAATAAGACATTTCAAATATTTCAGCGATACTCCCCCCTTCCATCCTTTCTCATTCATTGGACACGAGGAGGACTGAGGTGTCAGCCTTGAATTGGAATCTCAAAAACTGTCTCTCTCACTTGCTATACTTTATTTATATCATATTATATTATTTTATTTTTCATTTCTTAAATAAAAAACCTATGAATTTTATATAAATATAAAACTATAAAAAAGACAATATTTTCTAATAAAATACTTAATTTATTATCTATATACAGGTATGTATATTTATATTCATTATAAATGTTTCATTTAAAAATTGAAAATACTACATATATTTAATATAAAATATTACCTATTTACTAGGCTTTAAATTAACATATTAATATTTATTTAATTGAGTCAAAAGGAGTAATGTAGTAAACACACTTCAACATTTATTATCAATAATCTAATATTACTTTATGAATATAAATAAAGTACCTAGTTCACCGACCATTATCTCTATATTTTAAAAAATGTTTACGTTACGAACAAAAAATATTGTTTTATAGATATGGGAATATTAATAAATTGGTTAAACCAATTATTATATTATTATAAAAATTCTCCATTTTTTTATTTTAATCTTAAAATTTTCCCTGTTTATACTTAACCTATAGATCAAAAACCAATTTATTTATACAAACAAAACACAAAAATTAATTTTTGATATATAACCTGAAATAATCCCAAACTCGAACCAGAATACGAGACTATACATATTCCACAAAAAATAGAAAAATTCCTCTCCATCTTTATTAATATATATATATATATATATATATATATATATATATTATAATTAATTTCTTGCAATCAAATATTTAAAATATTTAATTCATTCTAAAATTAATCCTTTCAATTAATTTTATATCATTAGATGATATTTAAAAATATTTTAATTAAAAGATTAAAAATATTTTTATTTATCATTTTAAATGAATATCAATTTGTGAAATAAGATCAATTTTAAATAGGAATAAGTATATAGGGGTATTATGTTAATATTAATATTATAATTAACAATCTTATAAATATAATCTTTTCCAATGCCATGAATTTTTTTCTGAGGACAATTTTCGAGAAATAAACATATATATAATTTTTTCATTCAATTGAATAAATATATCATATAATAAATAATTATAAAAGTATTTGCTAGAAAAATCTTCCTAACATTCAATTTGTTTACTATGTAAAATGCTTAGTTAAATAAGGTTGTTGAAAAAAGGCATTAAATTAATTAATTAAATGAAATTTGATATTGTTAATTATAATTATAAAATTATATAATATTGGTCATTGTTGTTATAAATAAAGAGTTTATTAGTTGAGTTGTTATATAAAAATCTTTTTCGAAATAAAGAATAAAGGTACCGAAAAATGAAGCTTCAACAAGTTTATAAGAAAATATCCAGCAAATGGAATAGATGTGCATGTCAGTAAGCCTAATCACATTGCGGATATTAATAGAGTTATTTGAATAAAGGTTAGTGGACAATATAAACATTGATTGAACTAAATTTTATTATTAAAATATATATTTTTTTTTTTTTTTTATTTTCCAAATAAGATCTACATCTGCCCTTTCTTTGGGCAACAATAAATCGTTTACAATAATATTTACAATATAAATATAATGGAAAGGAGAAATAGGAGTATTAGGAAGTACTCGGCACGGCTATTTGCCCGATGGAGTAGGACGGGAGGACATCTCTCAATTTAGGGTACAGTGAAAGAAAGAGGAGGGAATAGGATAGGAAAGAAGGAAAGAGTAAAAGAAAACCTGCTGAATATGCAGATTAAAGGAAAATAGTTGGGAAAACAAAGGGAACGATAGCTGAGTTTAAAATATATTAAATGTTTAATATTTCGTGAATTAATATTAATTTCAATGGTAAAGCTATAAATAATCTTTAACTTTATGTTATATTTTAAATAATATTATTAAATATGAATTAAGAAAATTGTTAATTTTATAAACTATATAATTAATATTAAAATGTTTGTTATTTCAATTAAAAAAATAGTAACCTATTCATGTAATTTCACATACTTTATTTAAACATTGACTTACAGCCTACAGATAAAGTAAAAAACCAGCAAATAAAGGTTAGTGAAATTAACACAATTGTTTTGAATAAGATTGCTATTTTATAATTATAGAAAAAAAAAATATTTCTTAAATGAGTTCTAAAATTATAAATCTATCTAATTTATTAAATCTTTTTAAAGTGGTAAAAAATAAATTTTCAATTTTCGTATGGTACATACTAATTTCTTTGTCATTTCCCCTTACAATAAATATTTAAGTAAATATTAAAATTGATATGTATAATGTGGGTAATCAAAACAAAATAATTAAACAATTAAAAACTAATGCATGTATAAAGAGATTATCTGGTAGAACACATATGATCAATTAATTTCTTCCAATTATTTAAGTTAATATTAATTATATTGTTTATGGACCAAAAAAGGATGAGGTTACCGGGGAAATGGTGGAGACTGCATAACGAGGAATTGCATGGTCTCTATGCATTTCCAAATATAGAGTAATAAAATCAAAAAGATTGCGATGGGCAGGACACTTAGCAAGTATGGGTGATGATAGACTAGAAAAAATATGTGGGAGACCAAATATTAAAATTTGGGGGAATATGGTTACTGCGGTCAAGAATTTTCGAATTCCGTAGAACCACAGTTAATAAGTTGACCTGTGGCCAGGTCAGAACCGACCGACGGTTTGAAATAAATTAATTACCAGCTACAGAAACAATTTCAAATAATTTTAATATATCTATTAATGTAATAAAAAACAGATAGGCATATAACTTAAATATTTTTAATTTTATTTTATTTATAATATATAGCTGAAGTAGCCGTCGTTCCCCGAGATCATAATAAGGAGGCTGTGACGTCATGAAGGGCTGGGTGACGTCATATAATTTTAAATTAAGAAAAACATAATGAAGATGAATTTTCCCGAGGATAAAACCAATACATTCGTGGTGATATGTAAAAAAATCTCCTCATGTGAAATTTGGTGTGAAAATAACCCTTCCCTTCCTATTGTCGATCGCTAATACTACCACTTCCGGTTTCCGGATTTGCACCAAAAGTTGATCAATTCATCCCACTGATGCATTAAGTAATTATACCAAATTTCATCAAAATCGGTTTAGCCGTTCAGGCTGTACACATCTATACGGACGGACAGACGGACAGACGGACAGACGGACGGACAGACATCATGCTAAAAATACTTTTTTCTGTTAAGAAAATGCATGATTCGTGGAGATATGTAAAAATCTCCATATGTGAAATTTGGTGTGAAAACAATACCTCCCTTACTATCGTCGGTCGGTAAAAATAGATAAATTAATAATATTGTTTATAATTAATTAAATTTCGTTAAATATTTATATTAATAGTTAGTTTTATAGTTCTAAAAAACATTATAATAAAAATCATCTAGAATTGAACTACCACAATAAAAAATTGAATTTTATTAAATTTTCAAAATGTCTCTGAAAGAATTCTCGATATGCGCGAATTTTTGCTAATATAAACAAAAATGGAATTTTTCTTATCGGAACATGGAGAGAGTTTGTAATGTAGATAAAAAAACAAGAATTATTTAGATTCTGATATCTATCTATCTATGAATCTAAGTACCTGTATGTATTAGATAGATCTTTGAAATTGATATGATAAACTTTGGAAGATGCACTCAATCGGATGGGAGTGACCTTGGATTAAATAAGAAATGTTGGAATGCTCCGCTTAGAACTGCCACTTAATGTTTATTCGTTGGTCTAATGTAATATTCATGTTGGGCCTATTGATCTCTCGCTCTCTCTTTCTCATCTCGATTCATTGGAAACGTTAACTAGACGGGTGTTTGCAAATTGTTTGCTCGGCTGGGTGTGCGTGCTTCCCACATGCCGTTTGGCGTGGCTGGTGTACGTCGTGTTGGCTGGCATCTTGATCGCGGTCAATGCCGCCGACGTCGGTCGCCTCCCCAGCAGACAGACGAACCTCCAACGTTTCCTTCCGGCCTCTCACCAACTGACCCAGTCACCCACTACAAAATTTCAACACTTTCTTTCTTAGCACATCTGTCTCACTAACAAGAATATTAATTAATTAAATATCCATCCTTTTCAACACTTCTATCGGAAAAATATAGCAAACAAAACTTAAATTTTAATAAATTTTTAACAATAAACAATTTTATTTCTTCTTTAATTAACTATTTTGAGAAAAATTTCCTCTTTTTATAATGAATTCTGTTGACAAAGCCGTAAAAATGATAACAAGTATTTTGAAATTTAAATCTTTTTTTTTGTAAATTAAATTAATAAATATATATAATTATTTAATTTGGAATAATTCTAATTGATAAAAATAATTGTATGAATATATGAATTAAATACATCTTATCTTATTATACTAGAAAAATTGTACGTTTGTATATATACTTTTTGAATTTCCTGTCTCTTAAATGAAATGGCAACACTGCTCCTGTCAGCAGGCAACTATCAGCTGACTCCTGTCGATATTTGAACTTGCTGGGTCTTTTAGTTTTTGTTTGACATCCATTAATAGCAGACTACCTCGTGATTTGAAAAGAAAATTGAAAAAAGTGAATCTCCATGAAAATCCATTAATTGGGATACAAATTGCTCTCTCATCCGTCCTCGCAAACAAATCTATTTTGATGTCCTCGACAAATCTTATTTTTTTAGAAGGGATAAAAAAATTGGAGAAATGTTGTATGGAGAGTATAAAGCTCAAAGGAGACTACGTTGCAAAATAAAATAATTTTTTATCCAAAAACCTGTTTCATTCAAAAAGTCACGGACTTATTGACCTGCGTTCGTATATAAATGTTTATTTGTATATTTTTGAGATATTTTATTCTGATAAGGATTTTTTAAATTTCACACAATAGATAATTATTATAAAAATACTCCTGAAAACAGTGCCGCCCTAACTACAGGGCTAAATGGGCTATAGCCCCAGGGCGCAAGCCTTTTGAGGCGGCAATTTTTTATTTGCGATATAGTAAAAATTTATTTTTCATTTTATTAGATTTTACTTATTTTTAAATTAAAACACTTCTTAAAATATTAAACTGATTTTTATTTCTTTCAAATGTGCTGAAAAACGATAGATAGAGAAGGGCAACGCGAAATAGGAGTAACACCCTACCGATCGTACTTTTGTTTCAGTCGCATTTGAACTGTCGGAGCTGTACTGGAGTTAATATAAGACCACCAATCATATAATAGTTCCGATCATGTTATAAGGATTAGACTAAAAACTGATCGAAACTCATTATTGAGATAATCCCCTCAAATCTGGGTAAATATACACATTTAAAGAAAAGTTACAATAAAGATAACAGTTTATTATAAAAGTAATAAATAGTATTTTTCTAGTTCTGACAAAAGTGTCCGACTCCCATTTGCCATTCTGTGTAATTTCTTAGGAAGAAGGGCGCATTATTTTTAGTAGCCCATGGGCGCCGAATTCCTTAAGACGGCCCTGCCTGAAAAATCATTTTGTTAGTTTTTTCTTATTAAAAAATTGTAATATTAAAAAAATAGCGTCAACAGCGCCATCAGCGACTTTACATAGAAAATTGCCTTAATATTAATCATTTTTTTTATTTTTAAAATATTTTAAAATGTTTACTTCATTTTTAATTTAACTTCGAAATATAATTAAAAGTTTTATTTTAACAATATTTTAGGATGACAAATTATGAAATATATAGTTATATTATTTCTCAACCACATTAGAAATATATAAATACACATATGAACAATTATAAATAAAGAAACTAAAAAATATTTGTTTTATTTAAGGAGGCATTTAAATGAACACAGCGGGGAGCTTTGAATAAATTCTTATAAAAAGTTTTATACTTTATTTCTGAGGCTTTGAAATAACAAATTGTTGATATTTTCTATGTAACAAATACGGCTTGGTAATTTAAAATGTGTATACCATATTAATCTAAAATTTATCTTAAGAGTGGCGAAAATTAAACTTACATATTATTTTCTGTCTTTCTGATCTTGAAAATTTATATTATTTTAAAAACATTTTTTTTCTTTAATTAATATTCATTAAAATGATAATTAAAAAGTATCTCAAAAAAATTGTTGAATATGAAATTATATTATATTAATTATAATTAGGACTTTTAAAATAGATTATCTTATCTTATTATGCTAGCTAAAATTGTATATATGTATTTATCTATATATCATGGTTCTCAAAAACCGCTCTAACGATTTTTTTCAAATTCACACTAGATATAGTATTTATAAAGAAAAATTAAGTTTTATTGATGATATCTCTTGAAACATACAGCTTCATTATTAATTTCTTAATTGAAAATTATATATTATATGGAAAACGTCAAAATTTTTAATACTGCCTGCTAAGACAGTAAAAAAATGACAATTTTTTATCTAAATACATATAGTCCAGCGGTTGGACTGATGTTTTAACGAGTGGATTTCGTCGGTTCGAAACTCGCCGGGTGAATCGTTATTTAAAAATGAAAATAATGATTTTGTTATTTTTTTTTCTTTTTATCTATTGTTTACTTTTTAATAAATTACTATTCTATATTTATTTATTCATTGTTCTTTTATTAATAAAGTTTTAGATAGTTTTATAAGTTTTAATATTTTTTCAATAAAATATTATTCAATATATTTATTAATATTATTTTATTTATTATTATTGAGTACCCGAAGTTCCATTCATTTTAATCAGATTGATGCAATGATGCAACAGTTAATAATTGTAATATTGTAATAAATTTCTATCTTGAAAATTGTTACATATTATTCAGGATATTTTAAAAACTATTTCTTTCTTTAATTAATATTCATTTTTTCTATAAGTCAGATATATTTCCAAATATTAAATAATTTTTGAAGTGAAAACTTCTTTAGCGGCGTTGAGCACTTTTGCGGGATGGGGAAAAAGTATAGAACTCGCGTGATCGTGACCAACACCATGAAACCATCTGCTTTCAAATTTCTTATAACAGAGCGCGAAATTTGAATTGTCATTAGAACTGTTTTATAAATTATCTCTAACATATAAATATATATTTATTATGTAAAGTTCATTTCATATATACATATATAATCAAAATTATACGAAATGAACTTCACATAATAAATATATATTTTATGTTAGAGATAAGAATTATAAAACAGTTCGTATTGCAATATTTTAAACAAAGTTGTGTATTTATATATATATAAATATAAGTTACAAATTTGTTTAAAATATATGTTTAAAATAATATATAAGTTATATATATATACATGCATATGAAATTCATCTTTCTCGTGAAATAGCGCGAATTTCGTCTGTTTTAAAATTTCTTACGCAGAAGTTTTCACTTCTGTCGGCCAGTCCCACGACTGCCAATTTTGCTTTTTTAATTCCGAAAAGCTGCAAAGCACGTTTTTTTGTCTTTAGTTTGTTTTATAACCACTTGGGGCGCTAAACAGTTTTTCAAAAAAACACTATAGAAAAAAAATATATGTACCTATATATTATATATTTATGTATTATTGAGGAGCACAAGTTCATTAATTTTAATCAGATTGATGCAAATGTGTAACATTTAATAATTGTAATAAATAATTAAAGAATTGTGTATCAATATTTTTTAAAGGGTAGAGCGAGAGCTCGGTGTCCCAGGTATTAATATTACCAGCCAAATCCAATAATAATGAATCATTTTTTTTAACTTAAGTACCGAGCCGAGGCTCGGGGTCCCGGTACTAAATAATATAAATGATATATGTTTATTATAAATAAAAATAAAAAATTATATATTCCTCGAATAAACAGGGCGGCTGTCACCCTAAATTCTTTTAAAATCATTTAATCATTTTTACTATCTCGAAAGAGATAGTAGTGCGATCACGATAATTTTCGATGTTGAGATTTTGATGTTTTTATACGTTTTGAAGGTTCCTGAATCATTTTCACTAAGGTTGAGAAAAATGTTTGTGTGTGTGTATGTGTGTGTGTATGTAACCAAGTTACGCAAAAACGGTTTGAGCTAGAATTTGGGCATTATTCAAAATTCATAGTTTTCTATCAACTTTTGAGAAATGTAGTTCAACCGGAAGAGGGTCATTACCTACAACGTTTTGATTTTTTTTCTTCTAAAGTAACCGTAAAAATAAAGATATATGTTTGATAATTTTTCACATGATTAATAATTGTATAAAACTACTATATATAGAATTTCAGCTTGACTGAATCGCTGAAAGTACCAGAATTAATTTTTTAACACTACAAATCTCTCGCGCCATCAACCAAGAGCCAAATATGCGCTGGTTCAATAAATATTATTTATTAATTTTAATTTATATTTTAATTAATTTAATTTAATTTAAATTAATATATGTTATTTAATCCAATTCAAATTTGCGAGATAGTCGAGTGGAGACACTCCAGATTTTTTTAAAAATATTTTAAAAATATTTTGTCATTCATGCAATATCAAGATAAAAATGGTGAGTTGTCTCATTAGTACATTGTTAAACTTAAATAAAAAAATTGATTAATTTATATTATATATATATTTTTTTATTTTATATTAAAATAGTATTTAATTTCAGATTTTATATTATTAGAAGAAAAGGATTTATCGAGAATTTTTGAAATTTAAAAGATTCTTTGAAGAACTTATCGAGCTAAAAAAGGTAGTAGGACTAAGTGAAGGAAATTTATCAAGAGGTTAGCGGGGTGAACTGATATAGATATAAAAGAATTGGTAGATGAATATAGTTGCAGTGATCAGTAACTTTTTCGTGTTTAGTATTGTCACAATTTCGATAGATATTCTTATCTAAGTAATGTGATTTATAGTTCATATTAATAGAGATAAGGTAAGGCATTCACTCGCCTTATATCCTTCCTGATTGTCATTTTTTTCACGATACAAATTTAATTTAATAAGTAACTTGACATTATTACCCAAAAGAATCTACTGAGAAGGGTTTTAATATTATTATAACACATTATTATTGTTTTAAATTTTAAAACATATTTAGATGTTTTTATCATTCATCATTCATTTTTAATTATCATTATAAAAATTTTAAAATTTTTGTTTTTTTTTTTTTATTTAAAGTCAAAAATTAAATTTCATTGATAATAATAATCCAATTCGATCGTCAGGACACTGTACTATATAATTAGGAGCTCGTTACCAAATAATTTTAAGGTCATTTGAAAGGCCATTTTGAACAATTTGTTATCATTTGTGATTAGAATGACCTTTCAAATGCAAAAAAGCAAATAAATATTCACTATTATTAATTAGTTTATAAAGGAGATATACTTATATATTTATCTATTTATCTCGTACACACATACATATAAATTTTATTATTTATTACTCAAATATAATCTGTTTCAAATTAAATCAAAATTAATTTATTAAATATTTTTTTTTAAAAATTATTAATTTTTATTTTATTATTTTGATTTATAAATTTATATATTTCAGTGAAATTTATAATTTTAAAATCTTTATATTATAATTTTAAGTTTTTATACATTTTAATAAAATGTTTCGATTTTTTATAAATTTATCAAAAATTCACTAATTGAAGTTCTGACAATAATTAAGTAAATTAATTAGAAGGAAAATTTACTTTATTTATTTTTGTTTAATTCTAAATATTTTCGAATTTATACTCGTGAAACTTCAAATAGCTGAATTGTTGTACCATTTTTATGTATGTATGTATTTTACAAATATATTTTTATTAAATGTATCCATGGCAAATGACTCTATTTGCATTCCATATTTTAAGTGAAAAATTAGATTATTTATGTAAGAATTTTACATTTTTATTTTTCTAGATAATAGATATTAAGTTTTTATTGAAGAAGTATTTTATTGAAATATCATTCTCTTTTGAAATTGCAATAGAAAAAAATGACATTTTTCTTATTGTATTTTGAAAGCTTGCTTCTCTTCGTGATCTGATGATAGATTCGATTTTGTTGTTGTTGTTGTTGTGGTTGTTAAGGTGCTGGTGATGGATTTCTGTCATACCGCTGAGCTTCCAGTCTACTGGCTACTACTCTCTTTTGCTAACCTGTCCCTGTACTTGTACCTGTACCTTCCTTGTGTCTTGTGCGTCCGTCTGTCTGTCCTTCATGGCTCCCAAATAAGGAGACCTGCTCCGAACCGGTCAGATACCTACCTAACTGCCTAACGCTAAAATCCATCCTTCCTTAGGCTTACCAGCAAAACGATATACAAATGTATTTATTAAAGCTTTTGTGGTTATTTTGATAATTATTAAGAGAATTTTTATTAAAAGACCACATTATTTGTATAAAATTATTTATTAAATTAAAATAATTGTACAACGTTTCAACTGCTTATTCTGCAGTCGTTTTCAAGTAACCGTACGCTTGCTCCGATTCAAGCGGACTGATGCATGTCGGGACACGTCACCTCTTATATAGGCAGTGATATTGGCGCCAATTTTTGGCTCCAATTTTTACCGCCAATTCTTAATCTCAACATGAAGTCAGCAGCAATTGTCAAAGCAAGCGTTTACAATCAAGAAGTATGATAGTGCATTATGTCTCTAAAATGAAGATACTAAATTATTTCCATAATCAAGATATATACACAAATACACATTAGATTAATTATATTTAATTTAATTTGACAAATTTTACTCATCCAACACTATGTTCCACATCTTATTAAGTCTATATCCATCCTCTTTGTTAATATTATTGGGATGATTATGAATTTCTATAGATTCTTTTATTTTTCTTTTCCACCAATTATTTTCAATATGAAGTGTTTCTACATTATCTAAATTTATTTTATGTCCTGTTGTTAAGGCATGTTCTGCAATTGCTGATTGATTTGGATGTTTCAATCTAATGGCTCTCTCATGTTCAGACAGTCTTGTAGAAATCTTTCTACTTGTTTCACCAATGTATACTTTTTTGCATTCACAAGTTACCTTATAAACTCCATTATTTTCGTTTTTAATTTTGTCTTTTATATTTGAGGTGAGAGAAGATATTTGTTTATGAGGTTTATATGTTACTCTGATGTTGTGTTTCCTCAATTTTGACGCTATTTTTTCTGTTGTTCCTTTTATATAAGGTAATGTTATTTGTGATCTGTATATTGGTTTTTCATTTTCATTTTTGATTTCTGTCTTTTTTGTTTTACTGAATTTCCTAATTTCATATTCCGAGAAGCCATTGTTTATGAAAGCTTCCTTCAATCGTTGTTTTTCTTTTTTAATGTTTTCATTTGAGCATATCTCTTCGGCTCTTTTGTGCAGTGTTTTTATCACTCCATATTTTTGTGATGGATGGTGGTGGGAATCTGCGTGGATATATCTGTTGGTGTGAGTTGTTTTCCTGAAAATATCAAACCTTAATCTATTCTGTTTCTTTTTAATTAATACATCAAGAAACGGTAACTCTCCATTTATTTCCCATTCAACGCTTTGTTTTATATTTTTATGTAAATTATTTGCTGCTTCTACAAATTTAACTAAAGAATCCTTACCATGAGGCCAAATCATCAAAATATCATCCACATATCTAAGAAACAGTTTTGGTTTCTTTATTGCATTATTGACCAATTTTGATTCAAATTCTTCCATGAATATGTTAGCGAATACTGGGCTTAGTGGACTACCCATAGCACATCCTTCTTTTTGCTTATAAATCTTTTTATCATAAATAAAGTATGTAGATTTTTGGCAAAATTCTATTAATTCGAGAGTATTTTTATCTAATGTAATGTTTGATTTTATAATCTCAATGGTCTCGTCAATAGGAACATTTGTGTACAAGGAGTCCACATCCAGACTCACCAATATATCATTTTTTGTAATTTCTACTTTTGATAACATTTCTACTAAGTGGGTGGAATTTTTAACATTTTAAAAATTTTTAAAAACACTGCACAAAAGAGCCGAAGAGATATGCTCAAATGAAAACATTAAAAAAGAAAAACAACGATTGAAGGAAGCTTTCATAAACAATGGCTTCTCGGAATATGAAATTAGGAAATTCAGTAAAACAAAAAAGACAGAAATCAAAAATGAAAATGAAAAACCAATATACAGATCACAAATAACATTACCTTATATAAAAGGAACAACAGAAAAAATAGCGTCAAAATTGAGGAAACACAACATCAGAGTAACATATAAACCTCATAAACAAATATCTTCTCTCACCTCAAATATAAAAGACAAAATTAAAAACGAAAATAATGGAGTTTATAAGGTAACTTGTGAATGCAAAAAAGTATACATTGGTGAAACAAGTAGAAAGATTTCTACAAGACTGTCTGAACATGAGAGAGCCATTAGATTGAAACATCCAAATCAATCAGCAATTGCAGAACATGCCTTAACAACAGGACATAAAATAAATTTAGATAATGTAGAAACACTTCATATTGAAAATAATTGGTGGAAAAGAAAAATAAAAGAATCTATAGAAATTGATAATCATCCCAATAATATTAACAAAGAGGATGGATATAGACTTAATAAGATGTGGAACATAGTGTTGGATGAGTAAAATTTGTCAAATTAAATTAAATATAATTAATCTAATGTGTATTTGTGTATATATCTTGATTATGGAAATAATTTAGTATCTTCATTTTAGAGACATAATGCACTATCATACTTCTTGATTGTAAACGCTTGCTTTGACAATTGCTGCTGACTTCATGTTGAGATTAAGAATTGGCGGTAAAAATTGGAGCCAAAAATTGGCGCCAATATCACTGCCTATATAAGAGGTGACGTGTCCCGACATGCATCAGTCCGCTTGAATCGGAGCAAGCGTACGGTTACTTGAAAACGACTGCAGAATAAGCAGTTGAAACGTTGTACAATTATTTTAATTTAATAAATAATTTTATACAAATAATGTGGTCTTTTAATAAAAATTCTCTTAATAATTATCAAAATAACCACAAAAGCTTTAATAAATACATTTATGAGAAATATAACCTAAAAATTCAAAAGCAGGTAAGGAGTTATGATGGATTAATTGTTAAAAAAGCAAAATTATTAAGTTCTTTGAATTTCTTAAAAAGATGTCGTGATCAAGATATTATACCAAAAGGCTTTTATATTAAGCGAGTTGTATACACAAAAAGAGCGACTAGCATATATAATAATGCTAGTTTGGCTCTGTTACGAGAACGCATCACAAATATCAGGCAAGTTTTATTTACATTAGACACTGATTTATTCAATATATATAATAATCTAAAATCTGTTTTAACCCAGGAAGAAATTTCTTATTTGCAGCACGTATCCCAGACACACTTTAAATTTACACATAAAAAACAATCCGATATTCAAAAATCAAAATTTGATAAACTTTCATTCAATAAGACTAAAACATCTATTCAGAATTTTGATAATAACAAATTAGTAGTCAATCTATCAAATAAAAGTCTTGACAAAAATACCATCTCAGTGTTAGCAAAAGGACCAAAGTTCTCCATAGCACCGAATAAAATTCCAAAAATTGAGATAGTTAGTTCAATTGAATCATCCTTATATAACTTACCAAACAACATTGCAGAGGAAATTAGATTTGATACGATTAACATACTGAAAAATGCTAAACCACCCAAACCAAATTTGACCAAATCTGAGATGCGTGCTCTGAAGGAAATTAGAAACGATGACTCTCTAAAGATTATCCCTGCCGACAAAGGTAACGCCACTGTTGTAATGAATACAGCGGATTATAAACAAAAAATGGAAAATATTTTGAATTCTTCTACCTACGAAATACAGAAAAAAGATCCAACGGATAAATTCTGTAGAAAACTAAAATCAATAATAAAGAATCTACCTATTGAGGAAAAAGATAAAGATAAATTAAAACCGAAAGATCCACAAATACCAAAAATATACGGTAATCCCAAAATCCATAAAACCAACAAACCTTTAAGACCAATAGTTAGTCAAATCAATTCAGTGACTTACAACTCATCAAAATATCTAGCACATTTGTTAAAACCATTTACAGGTACTAATTTTTCATACGTTAAAAATTCCACCCACTTAGTAGAAATGTTATCAAAAGTAGAAATTACAAAAAATGATATATTGGTGAGTCTGGATGTGGACTCCTTGTACACAAATGTTCCTATTGACGAGACCATTGAGATTATAAAATCAAACATTACATTAGATAAAAATACTCTCGAATTAATAGAATTTTGCCAAAAATCTACATACTTTATTTATGATAAAAAGATTTATAAGCAAAAAGAAGGATGTGCTATGGGTAGTCCACTAAGCCCAGTATTCGCTAACATATTCATGGAAGAATTTGAATCAAAATTGGTCAATAATGCAATAAAGAAACCAAAACTGTTTCTTAGATATGTGGATGATATTTTGATGATTTGGCCTCATGGTAAGGATTCTTTAGTTAAATTTGTAGAAGCAGCAAATAATTTACATAAAAATATAAAACTAAGCGTTGAATGGGAAATAAATGGAGAGTTACCGTTTCTTGATGTATTAATTAAAAAGAAACAGAATAGATTAAGGTTTGATATTTTCAGGAAAACAACTCACACCAACAGATATATCCACGCAGATTCCCACCACCATCCATCACAAAAATATGGAGTGATAAAAACACTGCACAAAAGAGCCGAAGAGATATGCTCAAATGAAAACATTAAAAAAGAAAAACAACGATTGAAGGAAGCTTTCATAAACAATGGCTTCTCGGAATATGAAATTAGGAAATTCAGTAAAACAAAAAAGACAGAAATCAAAAATGAAAATGAAAAACCAATATACAGATCACAAATAACATTACCTTATATAAAAGGAACAACAGAAAAAATAGCGTCAAAATTGAGGAAACACAACATCAGAGTAACATATAAACCTCATAAACAAATATCTTCTCTCACCTCAAATATAAAAGACAAAATTAAAAACGAAAATAATGGAGTTTATAAGGTAACTTGTGAATGCAAAAAAGTATACATTGGTGAAACAAGTAGAAAGATTTCTACAAGACTGTCTGAACATGAGAGAGCCATTAGATTGAAACATCCAAATCAATCAGCAATTGCAGAACATGCCTTAACAACAGGACATAAAATAAATTTAGATAATGTAGAAACACTTCATATTGAAAATAATTGGTGGAAAAGAAAAATAAAAGAATCTATAGAAATTGATAATCATCCCAATAATATTAACAAAGAGGATGGATATAGACTTAATAAGATGTGGAACATAGTGTTGGATGAGTAAAATTTGTCAAATTAAATTAAATATAATTAATCTAATGTGTATTTGTGTATATATCTTGATTATGGAAATAATTTAGTATCTTCATTTTAGAGACATAATGCACTATCATACTTCTTGATTGTAAACGCTTGCTTTGACAATTGCTGCTGACTTCATGTTGAGATTAAGAATTGGCGGTAAAAATTGGAGCCAAAAATTGGCGCCAATATCACTGCCTATATAAGAGGTGACGTGTCCCGACATGCATCAGTCCGCTTGAATCGGAGCAAGCGTACGGTTACTTGAAAACGACTGCAGAATAAGCAGTTGAAACGTTGTACAATTATTTTAATTTAATAAATAATTTTATACAAATAATGTGGTCTTTTAATAAAAATTCTCTTAATAATTATGATATACAAATGATACCCATCCAGTGTCAATTATTATAGCCAATCGCTTCCATTTATCATTTCATATATTACTTACCACAACCTATTTCTATTAATAATAATATAACATACATAAACACTGTGATTTTCTTACATTTCATTATTTCATTAATATCGTGTTATCTTGTTAGAATCGATTATTATAATAGTATAATGATTATCCAATCGATTCAAACTATTATTTATAAATTCCAGATCCGATTTAAAATTATGAAATCTTATTTAAAATTATGTTTATCTTAATACTTAATATATTAATGAATAATTCTTTTCTATTTAAAAGATTTTTAAATGATATTTACATGAATAATCCATTAAAGAAATGAAGAGTGTCAATTATAAGAAAAAAATTGATCATTAATTAACATTGAATGAACCAAAATGGATATTAATATCTATATTATGCAAATATTTCTACACCAAATTTAAAATTTCCACTCATATATAAATACATAGTTACTTATTGTCATTTATTTTATTTAATAATATTTTTATTTATTCATTTATTATACTATAAATACTCCAACTTTCATAAGAATTCATAATAAATTCATATTCGAATATCAAATCATATCAAATTTAAAATAAAAAAATAAAATTCATGTTTATTTCAAATTTTAATTTTTCATAAATGAAAAATAATATATGAATATACGATCTTAAAATACAGAGGGCGCTGGGTGTTGGGATAATATATCAGAAAATTAATTATATAATCTTATAAAACAAAATCGAATGATAATTTTGAAATACAATAATAATTATAAATAATATCATATTTTTCCAAACTAAAAAAACAATTATTATATCATTTCTTTTTAAGAAAAGAATGTCTACATTATATTCTTGAAATATTTACAATAATAATAATAATAATAATAATAAATAAAATATTTTGATATTTCTATAATCAATTCCCTTTATCAATGTGAAAACAGATTAACGTTAGGATGCTATTGAATTTTCCTCTCGACTAAATCTCTTGATGGATGAATTGGTTGAAAGGATTATATGCAAATGAATAGCGCTAATATACATTTTTAATCCATAAAATCGAGATCTTTATCGGCTATGTTATGATATTTGGAATTCATTTGTTCTAGATACATATTGGCAATTGATGTTATGTAAATAAATATAAGCAAGCATTTATTTTCTAATATATGAGGTACTAAGTATCCTTGGGATAAAATTTTGACATATTTAATAGATATTATATATATTAAATGTATTATATTGTATCATTTAAATTTTTTTGACTGTAGGTTTAGGTTTTGAGGATGAGGTATCCTACCTCATAAATATGGTACAAATTAAATAAATAAATAGGTATATATATCTTATATATAAAAATGAATCGCAAAATGTGTTGCTAAGGCCATCGCTCAATAACGCTTGGACCAATTTTGCCAATTCTTTTTTTAAAATATTCTTTGAAGACCAAGGATGGTTTTTACGGCTAAAAAAAATCGAATAAAAAACCCTAAAAATAGCCCTTTTTTCAATATTATGCATTATGTACATAATTACTATATTTCAATATTATACAATATGTATTACTATTTTTCAATATTATGCAATATGTAATTACTAATTGATAAAAATAATCCTGGTCATCTATGACCTAGGATGAACCGGAATATTGCATTGTCATCGGAGTTACATTTGTATGAGAAATTTCAGCTCATTCGAACATTGGGAAGTGGGTCAAATTAACGTTGCAAGATTTGACGACAGGACCCGGGTTGAATCTAAATAAAAGCGTGTAATAAAAAGGTTTTTGTCTGCACATTGCTCAGAATTTCAAAATTTTTGCATATCTTCGCGTTTCATGATCTTTAAAATCCAAAAGTCCTGGATATTCAAGAGCCTTTATTTTTCAAAATAACGATTTTTTTCTCTCTAATTAATCGTATTCTGAGACAAGGACGTTTCCCTTGAACTAGTTCCCCTGTGACTCGTTCCTCTCCTTACCACTTCTTATTCAATAGCTCTTTTGAAGAGATTCTCTTGGTGAACACTTCTCTTTATTTTTTTTTATTTTATTTTTTTTTTCTCAGTCACCTGAACGTTGTTGGAATGTTTCGATTCTCTGAATCCACTTGTCATTTGCCAAGTGTTCGTTCGCTTTCAAAGCGGCCCTTGTTACTTTGCTCTTGTTGATGCTCAATGGGCTTTGATTTGTTCGTGGTCAAGACCGAAGGGTAAGCGCCACTTAAGTAGGAAAACTATGCGGGGGCAATCATTGGCCAACGACCCCTTTCGACTTCCAATTGATTCTTTCAATATTTATTAAATTATACAAGGAATAACTACTGTCACTTTTCATCGAACGTAATTAGATAGGATGATGTATTTATATAAGAGATTTTTTTTGTCATTGAACACACAACAATTAAGGGGTTCAATTCCATTAAAATCGGAATGCAAAAAAATAAGTAAATATTTATATCATAATAGAATAATAGAACATATAAATAATGCATAATAAATAAATAAAAACAGATAAATAATATTTAATTAAAAATTTAATGCAGATTCTTGTAAATATGTTTTGAAATTTAAAAAGAAAGATTTAATAAAAAAGAAATATAATTTTTTTTTTTAAACAAACTATCCTAAAAAAATATTATTTAGTAATACAAAATTTAAAATGAAAAAGTTAAGTATATAAATGAATAATAGCAAATATTAAAATAATTAACTGGCTTGCTTGAAAAATTTAAAAATGTCAAAATTTTAATAAAATTACAACTTAATTAGTTATTTAAAAACGGGGTATGATAACTGAATTTAAATAGAAAAAATTGAGTTTTCTGAAAGATTTAACATTTTATTTCATTCAAATTGAGCGATTGTTATTCTTTTTTTTTAAATTTTATTTGGAATCTATGCCCATTTTAGTTATCCTTTTCATTTTATTTTGAAATTATTTATTAATTCTTAAATTGCATTCAACTCAAATTCAGTGAACCACAGTGACAGCGAGGTTAACCTACTAACCAACGTTAATGATTTAAAAATTTTATATATATTTTTAAATGGAGTATTGGAGTTAATTCAGAAAAATAATGAATGGTTTTCGTTCGATGTTATCTTAATATTTGAATAATTAGGAATTAAAAAAAATATTTGAATTAGGAATAATAAAACTATTAACAAGTACATGAAGAGGCAAAACAATTTATAATTAAATGCAAACTTCTTTCATTGATAAATATATTCAAATCTTTTCTTTAATTTTCCCTAACCAATTCTCAAATTTTATAAAAATAATTATTTATAATTTTTTTTATTTTATACGTACTTTGTAATGGATCTTTGAAATATGCAAATATCGCCTGTTTCAAACAGGTTCTCTTCTCTTAACTTGCATTTCATATTTTTTTATTTATTAAAAATGCCGATCTATACGCCTTATCTTAATAACCTTTCTTTACATTTCAATTACTAATAATTTATTTTTAATATCCATATATATTATCAAGTCTATAAAAATATTTATATTATTTATAAATGTCAATTTTACTAATTCTCCATCTTAACCCAAATTCCATAATTTAATTTTAGTATACCTATAAAATAAATTACCAAAATATAATACGTATTAATTATTATTTTCATTCATATTATTTCTTTAGTGGAATAAAAACAAGGTGAAATCAAGAATTACTTAATAATGTGTTTATATTTTCTACAGAATAACAAAGAAAAAAATATTTAAACAACGATTCATTTTTACACTCTTTTACTTAGTTTCACATCGTGTCCTGTCGTCAAATCGTTCAAGGTGAATTGGGCTCAACTTTTAGTTGAGCGATTTCGCTCAAATCTGAAACGTATATTGAAAGTCAACGACAATGCAATAATAAAAAAATAATATTTAGAATATTTATATTATATAAATAATTAATTATTCATAATGATAAATATTTTTATATAACTTATAAATTATAAATTTATAATAAATATTATTATAATTATTATTAATTTTTATTATTAATAAATTAATTAATTCTTAACACTATAGCCTGCAATCATAAACATGGCGAAATTTCTGTCAAGACTAAAAATTAGGAAATAAAAAAAAAAATATAAAAAAAAAACTTTTTAAAAATACGCTTTTATTTAAATGCACTAAAAAGGAGAAAATAGTTTCTCCATACACACCACGATTTCCTTATGATGAAAGCATAGGCGCCAAACATGCAAGGAAAAACGTAAATTCTATTTCAAATAATATAGATAGTTATCAAGTATAGTGGAAAAGGAAAAAAAATAATAGAAAGGTGTGTGGATATACAATGAAATGTCCTTCGTATTATTTTCCTTTCTCTGCATGTTTGGCGCCCACGCTTTCATTTTGCAGATATGATTAATTGTAAGGAAATCGTGGTGTGTGTGGATAAACTATTTTCTCCTTTTTAGTGCATTTAAAAATAAAAGTGTGTTTTTAAAATATTATTTTATATTTTTTTAGCATATAAACTATTTCAAAGTGAATTTGAACTGATTTTTTTATTTATATATTCTGAACCTGTTTCCTGACTTGTTGGTATTGTTGGTTGCCTACCAACCAGGCATCTAATATCACGACGCAAATCTATTTAATAAGTCAGAAATAAATTAAGTGAGAACTTTTCTTATTCTTAATATATTTAAAAAATATTAAATTATTATTTATGTTGTATATTGTATATAATTATATTATAAATATAAAACAAAAATTAGTTATTAATATGAATCACTACAACCGTTGGTTTTTTTTTGTCTTTAATTTCATTAAAAAATTATTTAATATATATCAAAATAATGTAATGTGGTCGTTGGAGATAAGATATTGATTTATATAAAATTATATGTCTATTCTACATTTATAGTGATGGTTAATCATAAATAGACTGAATTGTAACATTTTAATCTTTAGAAAAATATTTTAAATTTATTTTTTTATTATATTATATAACCTTCTTTTGGATAAGCAATTTTTATTCTCTTGATAATAAAGTTTTAATTATTATTTATCATTTAATTTTATTTATTTATTAAAATTATTCTATTATTGAGAGGAAACGAAGCGTTGGGAAATATCCACAGTCATTCAATAAAAGCAACTGGTTCTTGCCATCAATATAAACAAATCCGCCGCTTTGCGATAATTTCTTTTTATTGGTCTGCCAATGCCCTGAATATATTAAGCCAGTTATTTGGTCTGATGAATGCGAATTCCTTCTACTGAAAGACTATTCTATTTGTTCCCCACTGACATTTATAGCCGTTAATATAATATAAATAGCTACAATTGGAAGTAGTGTATTTATTTATTTCGAGCTCCCATTGACACCCGACAGAATGAATGCGGGATTGGAAACCAATTGGCTCCTGATTAATCGCTTCTTAACAAACACTCCATTTAATGCTCTAATAATTAATCGATGGGCGAATGCATTGTGCCACTTTTTTTGTTCCTGCTTTTTGGTCACCAATTCATGAATGAACCCCACCCAGTACACTTCTGACATTCTAAGGACAATGGCCCTTGAGGGCATTTAAATTTTTTTCGGAAGTAATAGAAAATCTCTCCCCCTCCCTCGGTCTTTCTCTCCTCCCGCCCTCACTCTCTGCTGTTTGTTTTTGATTGGATTTTGCCTGCATCATTTTCTACTTTAATAACAGCCATCCATCACGTTTCGATCCTAATTATGCCCACGCCCTTTAGGTTTAAAAACAATTATAGTTTATAGTCCTTGAGAGAATTTCATCAAGTTGAAATTGATTTTTAATAGATTCGAACAAAAAAGGTAAATTTTTGTCAACAACAGCTATCTAATATAAATTATAAATATTTTTTTTTTATCTATTATTATATGTGCCACTCTGAAGCCAAACCGATTAAATCCAAATTTTTAAAATTTTGCTATTAATGTAATGTAATGTAATCTACAACATATGAAGGAAATAATGAACTTGATAATCTTAATATTGCAATGCAATATACATTTTTCTGTAATCAACAACCCTTAATTTCCTACAGCTGTGAACTTTGGGCTTCATTTTCTCAGTTTGTTTATATGTGGAGTTAGTAGCTTTGGCTTCGGAGTGTGACACATATTAAATATAAAATTTCCTTTCACTATTAAAACAACAATTCATTTTTCTCTTTTTTTTTAGGAAACTATATTTTGTTTATTTTTATTTTTTAATATGCCAAACAGAAATTTCGCACCTAATATTACTTAAATAAAATAAAATTTCATAAATGTGTAAACTGGTTAAAATGGACTTAGTTACGTAGATGGTCATAACTTTAGATATGTATATAAGAATATATCGAAATAAAATTTAATTATAGAGGGTCCATCATAAATCGGGATGATTATGGCCTTGAGACAAAGTTTGCAGATGGTGGCGGGAAGGCAACTGGCGCATCACTACCTGCATAATCGATCATCCGATTTCAATGGATAGCAAGTACAGTTTATAAAGAAAAGATTAAAGTTTTTTCAACAATGATTTACTTCATTTCATTATCCCGTTTAATTGACAGGCCCTCTTTTTTTTTTAAAAAAAACTATAAATTATATACTTAAGTTAGTTAAAATATTCTTAAAATAATTGTAAAATCATTTTCTCAATTAAAATACTATTTTATCCCATAAATTGATAGTATAATTATAAAACTAAAACCAAAATGTTCAATCATTGGTTTGTTAGATTTTTAATGTTTTTACTAATTATCAACAGTCAAAAGTCATCGTTCGTGTCCCATTGATTTTCTTCTCGTGTATTTAGCATGATTGAACGCGAGACAGGATGCGTCGTGAGGCGTTGTTTAATTCGCTAAGACTCCACCAGACAGACAGGAAATTGTCAACGACTGAACAAGATTTATTTACCGGCGGTGTCAATCAAGAGCAGAGGAAAAACGGGGCATTCATTTATCGATAAAAGATATAAATCGTATTGTTTGATTAGATGTCATCGCCAACGATTAAATGCGAGCATAAATGTAATACTATCATTTTTATTTTGTATGAAAAATATACTGTTAACTATTTAATTTATGTTTATCCTTCATAAGGGTCATCATCAGTTTATATTTTTGTCTATTCACCAGTTATTATTGTATATATATATATATATTAAATAATAAGTATTTTATTTATTTAAATATTGAAATTTTTATTGAATTCTTTCTTAGCTAATTGTAATGAATTTAATTAATTTAATACTCAACTTGATAAAGAAAGGTGTATTTATTCAATAAGATTGAAATTCATTTATTCAAATAAGAGGAGAAAATGTGCATGTAACTGACTGAAAGTGATTATTATCTTGCATTCGATTTATTTTTCAAAGATATTTGATTCTATATAAGAATATGTTGTCAAATCGAGAGGAGGACTTCTTATGTTTAATGAATGAATCACTATATATATATATATATATATATATTATATATTATTTATTGTTATAAGGCAAAGTGTCTCCCACTGGATATCATGGTTCAACATCCAGCGAAAGAGAATGTGATTTTTTTTCTTATTCTTCGCCTTCTATTGTTTTCTTCGAGTTTTTTTTTATCTTCTAAGAAAAGAAACTTAATGTCCATTAATTGATTCTTTATAGAAATGTCATTGACATCATACAAATATTCTTTCAATGTGAAGATGATGATGATCATCATCATCCTTCTCTTGATGATGTGAGTCACAAAAGAGAGAAAGAGAGAAGAAGTGTGCCTCTTTTGCAGTTCTTTATGAGTTTAAGTGAATATTTTTGTTTTTATCCGATGACAAAATACATTTCAATCATTGATGCTGTATCCGCTTGATACATCTAACAACGGCTTGTAAGGCCTAAATAATTAAAGAAAACCTTTGTTCCTGAAAAATCGAAAGTGGGATGAAATGGAATGGGATGAATCCTTAATATCTATTAATTTTGCTCGAAGGGCTAAAAAGAGGGATTAATAAAAATACGATAGATACCTCTTCACTTCTATCGCACCTTGAAAAGTGGGTGGACTGTATAACAAGGTCTTTTTAAGATATTAAAGATTCGGGATAGATAAAAGATCGCTAAATAAAAACTGTAATCAAATTTTAACGATATTTTAATAACAAATTTATTCGACGTTCCCAAATTGCACCGCGTTCAAGTTGTAAATTTGAACGGGCCAGATGCGAGCGAAACTGCCTAGCAAAGCGTCGGCGGACTGGCCGAAAGACGGCAGGCAAATAGGCAAGGGCGGCAAAGCAACAAGAAGCTCTTCAGAGCGTTTGGTCCGCTTTTTTATGGAGATATGTAAGGGTGGGGAATGTCACTCATTAGGGGTGGTAAGGGAGGGGGATGGTCAAACTTATGAGTTTATTTAAATTAAAATAAAAGGCTTAAAATTATAATTGAAAATAACTTAAAAATATTAATATAAATTATATAATTACCTAACATTAACATTTATAATTACTTAATTTAATTAATATATAAACATAGTCAGAGGGCGGTAATTCAAATTAATTTGAATTTAGGTTCCATGCGGAACCAGATGCTTTGATTGTTTGGCCATGCATTAAAAAAAATAAGAATTTAAAATTTGTTCAATAAAAGATTAACTAGTATCCAAAATTTTTATATTTGTAATTAAATAATAGAAATAAACTCAATTCTTTCCTATTTATCTATCTCTGTGGCTCTACGGAACTCGAAAGTTCTTGGCCGCAGCATCCATAATTCTCCAAGTGTCCCTATCTTGAGCAATCCCCACCCAACTTCAATTTTCTCCCATCTTTCTTAAGTCTCTACATTTTTACTGTGTCCTTATTGTTCAAAATGGACGTTTTTCATTCGGTCTCCCTACAAATAAATTTGTCCCCAGTCTTTCATCTCCCATTCTTGAGTCCATGTGTCCATCGCAACCTTCTCAATTTGATGACCCTAACTATGTCTGAGGTCATGCAATTTTTCATTATTCTTTGGTTCCATCTTTCTTTGGTGCATACATGTTATCTTATTTTCAAATACTCGAAATAAACTCAATTGTTGCATTTAATTTTTTTAAGACTAAGAAAATAAAACAAATTTAGTTTTCTTTCATTTGAAATTCAGTTTCCTAAAACAATTCACCTCTGATTATTTAATTTTAACCTTATAATTTATTTTGGAGGCGTTTTTGTCTGTCTAAAAGTTGATCTGATCGAGAAACAAATTGTTTGTTTAGTTTATCTTTTTCATGGATTTGAATGAATATCAATCTTGGCATTTGGATGTTGAAAAGAAAACACAAGGTAAGAGAGGGGAAAGGGATCCTTGACACATACATTCCATCAGCCCTTTTAGCAGAAATTCTTGGTGAATTCTGTCTCCAGACTCTAAACAAAAAGGTTGCCGACTGTCTCCGCCTTTTTTTCCAACATATTTACCAAAAGATCGATTTCCGCTCATTCCTTTCCATATCCAATCGGATTGTCTCGGACTTAATTATATGGTATTAAATGTATCTTGTTATGGTTATTACCTGAACATATTCATTAATTGTTGTGCTTTTTTTCCACAATTAAAATTACAAATTTCTTTCATACGATATGTCAATGAATATAAATAAGATAATTATAAAAAAAGATTAGGTTATATTTTTTGAACCCACCCACTTAATTATTTGCATTATTTCTATTCCTGATAAATAAAAATATTTTGTTTTATGGACAAATACGTATTTTATTAAAATTTAAAGAAATTATTTATAATTCCTTTATAGCTTTGTATGAAAATTGTTTATTTAAAGAGAAAAAACCTTGAAAATATTTATTAACAATTCATAATATAATAATAAACACATTGTTATATTTATTATTAATGATGTAATCTAGTAACAAATTGGTTAAAACATACTAATAAGTGTATGCTTGTTTTGTATTTGTTTCCAATGATATGGATACGGGTCAGAGATCAGTCAGCAAAACCCAATCGAGAGAATGAAAAATCCAATCTATCATTTGTTTCTAATTATGTTTGTTTCTTGAATAACAAGCGAATTTATCCATCTAGAAAAGACCTCGAATATGAATTCCATTCACACCTCACAACATTAGACAATTAAAATACAATCATTAAACGGCCATTCGAGCTGTAATTGATCGAGAACATCGAAATGGAAATGATATAATCAAAATTGCAAGCCATTTGGCGAGTAAACAAAATGTGAATGGATTGCGGTTCATTTGAATGGTAGAGGTGAATGGAAGGGGTTTACTCACACATTTACGCATGCAATGCGATTCTTTAAGCGATTCATTAATCAACTTCAAATTGAACTAGCAACAAAAACAACACTCGTTTGCATTAATCTTGGCCCGTTGAATGGAAGACTTCTAATGCAAACGCTTAAATGCAAAAATTCATCCGAAGAACAGAGGATGCATTCAATTGATTAAATATTAACTATTATCACACTCTTGTTGTCTAAATTGTGATTTGTCTATTCCTCCAATCTCAATTCAATCATTCATATTTCTAAAAGTTGAATGGCCAATTAAATAAATTATTTATTTCATTTAATAAAATAGATAAAATAGACAAATCTACAAAGTAATAATAAATGGGCAGGATAAATATTAATTAAATAAAATAAAATATTAACTAAATATTCATATTTTACTTCTTTAACAAGACCTACAATGAAGTAAAAAAAATCAATAACATACTATCTTAAAAAAATGTAAACATCACAAACAAATAATCTGATTTCTCCGTTAATATTAATAAATTATGAATATCCTCTATTTTTCTAATTTTACTACTAATATTTGACCATAAAAATTGCCAATGAATTGATATATTCAAAAGATCAAAAATTCATTTGTGTAATAAAATATTCGATAAATTTATTTAAAGCTCAGCACAGTCAAATGCCTACTCTGGTTCTACTCTAGTTCAGAGAAGCTGTCCATACATACATAAAAAATTTTATAATATTAATTTTAGTAATGTCCATCTAAACTAGATAGAGAAATGTGGATGTAGCAGTTATGAACTTTCGAGCTCCTGAGAAACACAGAAATGAGAATAAAGACAAACACAAAAGTGAAAAGATATAAATATAAATAACGTGGTCGAACTTGGTCGTGATTATTTCAAAATAAGAGTGGATAGCCATGATAGATAAGCTCAGAGCTATAATCAAGATTAAGAATGAAGAAGTCAAAAACATGGTTTAACTCAGACTACGCCTTCCTCAAATGAATACTTATCAGTAGAATCCAAGGAGGGATTAAGGTGATACAATAGGGGTGGTTTTTTTAGCGGGTATGCCAACTTCAGCTATAAACACTTTATCCCATCCCAAAGAAAAAAATAATATTACAAATAATTTCAATTTCAATAATAATATTCATATAAATATAATGTTTTCTAAAACCAGTTGTATCCTTGGATTGTTTGATAACTTTAATAATAATTAATTAATTTAATTTAAAAAAAACAATTAAAATAATTTTTCTCAAAGATCAAAGATCGATTCTTCACTTCAAAAACCTCCAAATACATGGATTTCATAAAAGTCATGTAACCATTTTTTAAAATACATCGAATAATTGGATAATACTAGAAAAATATAATTATATATGGTATATCGTTGCTTTATTATTATAATACTTATATCATATTGAAATGAAGCTAAACCTAATATATAAAAAACCAGTAATCATCTACAAAAATTTATAAAATATATTATAATGTATAATAATTAAAATTATTTGAAAATTTGATTACATATTTTATTTATTTAATATATTTTCATTATTAAAATATAATTCTAATTGAAATGATTTATTCTATGTTTACAGGTAAGCCTACTTGAAAAAAATTAAATTCGTCACAACATACTATAGCAGTAAATTTTCAGAAGGTATTTTAAATCAACATATTTTAAAATTTAGTTGTTTTTCCGATTTTCTTTTTAATATCATTTCTTTAATAGGATTATATTGTAATTATTTATTTTGAAGGGTAAACAGAACATGGATAAGAATTTGATATTTATTATTATTATTTTTGGTTACTAATATTACTAAAAGTTAATTTTCTAATACTATTTTAATCAGAATTTACTAATCTAACTTTTATTTTAAATAATAATTGGCTGAAAATTTTTTCTAAAGAAACTTAATTAAATAAGAGTAATATTTTTATATTAATAAATTAAAGTAGAAAGAGTATTTTATATTACAGTATATAAAGTAAAAAAATAAACAATCTTTTAATTATAATTAAATATTATAAATAATTCTAATTGAATGAATTACTTAATTTAAAATCCATGCTTTTTTATTTATCTTGTTTATAGCAATGAAATTCTTAGAAGCTGTGGTGAAAGTTATGATTAAATAGCTTTTTCATTATAATATATCCCCCACTCCTTATTATATATGTGTACTTACATGTTTTTTAAATATAATTTAATCGAATTTTTATCACTCTTTTTGATCTACTTTAAATCTTATCTAGTTATTCTTTAGTTTTTTTTCATTAAATTAAAATCTTTCTTTCAAAAATAAACCAGTTCCAAATTTGATATCTTTATTTAGAATTTATTTCTATTTTATAACGACTGTTATCTTTAGATGAGTATATTTTGATTAGAACTGTTTCGCCACGATTCCAAATACCCAAGTAAAAAAAAACTCTACACTTAATTAAATTTAAAATAGAATTCGAGTTTTTCGAAGACGATCCTTTTTTGATTAGGTCTTGATTATCGGTTTAAAATTCTTCCCAGCACCATCTATTTAAATCAATCATTGTATTTGATTATCATTTTCATTAAAAAAAAATGATAATCCTTAAGTCGTTATCGTGGACGATCAAAACACCCTCATCTTATAACCTGAAACCAGTTAACTTCGCATTCGGGTTATTTAATCTTCTTTTACACTTCATCCTGCATCCCTCCGACTACTTCTGTATTCATCTTCCTGAATGGAAGATTGCTTATCATCAGTTACCATCTCCCTCTTTCCTCTTCTCTCATCTTTAGTACATAAAATTAATTTAAATTACTTCATTAATTCAAACGAATTTCACCTGGCGATTCAATCGGATTGCTATCTGCGGCTTTTCTAGTTATAAACCAACCACCATTGACAGGTGAAGAGAGCTTCTTTTATCCTGTCTCATGGAAATATAAATCTAAATGATAAACGCTCTCAATAATAATAATAATAATAATAATAATAATAAATAATTAATAGTAAGTGTAACAACTCAGATAATAATAATAATAAATGCCAAGAAACCCCTCTCCCCGGATATAGACAACTCTTATATGCGGATTTCCAAAAAACCCTTCCCACAACTTAAGCTGAGTGAACAAAATGTCACAGATAGGAGAAACATAGTGAAGAAACAATATCTTTCTTCTAATCAACTTGATGAGCTCCGTCGAGAAGCACAGCCTACTAGCATTCTATAAAAGCACCATCCAAAAAGAAAGACCAAAAATCCCTAAGCTTAAATATATTAGAAAAGCATCACCTATTATAAATACTGTCAATGATGTCATATCAGAACACATCAGTAACCGTACCTCTTGCAACCTAGAAGATATCCATCTAATTCTATATTGTGCTGCTGCTGCAACAATTGAAATTAACCACCAAAGTCTGATCTACCCACCTAATTTACAAAAGGAAGGCTATAAGGTTAAAAATAGAAATCAAGGAAGCATTTCACATCTTCTATTTATGGATAACCTTAAACTATATGCTGGAAACTTACGTGATCTTAAATCTCTTCTCTCAACTGTTAAAAAATTTAGTAAAGATATCAACATGTCCTTTGGTCTAGAAAAACGTGCGATCATTAATATCAAAAAGGGAAAAGCTGAAAACTCAGACGAAACAATAATGTGGGCACCATGGAAAAATATAAGTATCTTGGGATTCTACAAAACTCTAAAATAGACCATACTTAACAAAAAAGAACATTCTTCGATCAATATAAAAAAAGAGTAACCAAGATATTAAATGCGAAATTGTCCGGAAAAAATACTATAATTACTATTAACACCTGGGCAGTTCATGTGCTAACCTATTCATTTGGAATAATAAAGTGGAGTGAAACTATAGAACATGTAATGGCAGGCTGCTCGGCACTAGCCAAAACAGCATATCTAAGTAGACATAACCAATTTGGCCAAACTGATCCACCAACAACTAGGCTTCAGATACAATCTACTAGACATAAAAACAACACCCCCTTACTACAAATATGAACCCCAACCAGTTTTAGAGAATAACGATACTATTTTATACTGGGATCGTCCAGTTCTCACTGATAAATCAATTGATTTTAACCGACCTGATATCCTCCTCATAAACAAACCATATAAAAGTGCTCAAATAATTGACATAGCAGTTCCCCAGACGCATAATATCAAAAAATCAGAAAATGAAAAACCACACAAATATGAAGTACTGGCTATGCAATTAAAAAATATATGGAAGCTAGATAAAACGACAATCCACCCAGTCGTAATCTCCGCTGAAGGAGTTATCTCAAAATCCTTACAAAACATTCTAATGGAACTTTCGATCGCAACCACCATCATGAAGACAGGCCAAAGAGCAATTTTGCTTCAAACCTGTCACATTGTACGAAAGTTCCTAACTAATCTACCAATGTCAAACGAGCCAGAGTGAATTCTCTTTTCATTCGATCGAACCTAATCCCGCCACCATCTAAGGGACAGGTGAAAATTTCCAGCATTTATGCTGAGAAAGTGCGATTAAACTCAATAATAATAATAAAAAGATTTCCTCCCCACTTGGATTTCGATTAACAAATCATTAACGAATGTTTTATGGAATTTTACAAATATATACATTTATTATATGCATATATAATTTTTTTTTTTTTGATAAAATAATCTTTACTTTTATTTCGATAAATTAATAGTAATTCAATTAAATATTTATTTATAAATTTTGATAATTATAGGACATAATCTGACAATGTTAATTTTATCACCGGAAACAGTTCAACTTGATTTATCAATTATTTTCACACGATTTTTTTATAAATAATTACATATAATTATAAATTTGACCAACATTACTTAAAAATATTTTATAATATCATGAATTATTTGATGAACATACGGTCTATAATTAATACACTAAAAGTAGAAACATAATCTTTTCAGTTTCAAAAATAAATTAAATAAATTAAATTAAATTTAACATATCTGTAATAATTACGGAGGTTAGCTAATTTCTAATTTCATAGTGAATATTGATTTTCTTAAAATATTTTTATAGAAAGAAGACCTAATTTAGGGTATAAAAGCCATACCATTAACTAACTGAAAAATTATATACTCTTCTCTTTTACCGTGCTTTAATTTTTTAGTTGAACGAATTTAAGTTGAATTTCAAATAATTTACCTGTATACTTATAAAATTTTAATGACAGAAATTTTTAATTATAAGATTCTAATTACAAATTAAAAACTAAACCCTGGTTTTCTAATGTTTATCAAAATATGCATATCCTATATATTGTTATATATATATGGGATGAAGGAATACTTAAATTAATAAAGTTAAGTTTAATGCTGATAATTAGTTTAAATAAATTCCATTTTAATAATAATTTTAATAAGTAAATTCAATCTTTGTTCACCTTGAAACGGGACACGGTGACAAATTAAAATTAGCCGAATTTTGAACACGGAACCCAGGCCGAATTTCTCAAAATTCTTTCGTAGTGATCATTTACGGTAAGGCCCAAAATGGAGATATTTGCAAATTTCATTGAAATTCATTCTGTGGTTTTTGAGATTTTGTCAGTAAATAAATAAGTCAGTGGTATTGGAGCTTTATAAACATAGATTAATAAATAAATAAATAAATTATAAATAAATAAAAATAAATCTAAAGTATGGCTTTTAAAATGAACTGTTTCATCATAGATACGTAAAAAAATATTATTAATAAAATATAGCTTCAAGAATGATCACATCTCATCACATCACAAATTTCATTTTAATATTGACTGAGTAATATAGTGTTTGTATTATAAATTAGATTTAAGTATTGTTATCAAATCATCGATGCATATTTTAAAAAACATAAATTTTCGTTTGTTGAAGACTTAACATCCTAGTATTTATTTTTATTTTAAAATTATGATTCGAAGTTTTCAAAGAGAAATTTCAGGACGAGGACAAGATCCAAGTAAGAAAGGATGAAAATAAAAACAAATAGATATGTTTTATATTTGGAAAGGGTCTTTGAATTATTAATTGGACGTCATTCTAGATCAAAATTAACCTTGACTCAGATGTTATTTTGGACAAAATGTATTTCTTATTACGACGAGATGACATTCGAGAGGAAAATATAAATAGATATTCATCTTTATTTATTTGCGCTAATATAAATTTTAAAGATTTTTATATGAATTCATTTAGCACTTGGAAAAGGTTTCGCTCACCCGGACACTACCTTTACGAGAGTCATAACTGTCTAGCGAGCCCAGTTTTAAAGAGTCAAGGATCGACCCCGTCTACGGGGTAAAAGTCCCATATTGTCTTTGTACTTAACATCTTTTGAATAGTTAATTCGATCACGAATGTAAAACAATTTGTAGGCCAATGAAATATTAGAAGTCAATCTTGAATTAAAACTAAATTCAGAAGAAAAGAAAAAATATATGATTTGAGTTATGACAATGAGATTAGAAGATTATTTATACAATTTGAATATATATATAAAAGAATATATTTTGAAAAGTGAGATGAGAAGGGATTGATAAGAGAGAGAAAGAAAGTGTATTTATGTTAAAAGTTAGAACCCCCCCACATACCACAAAAAAATACAATAAAAAAATATTTAATTAAAATATAAAAAACAATTATTATCAAAATAGAAAGTAAAATTTAAATTATTTAGTCTATAATTTATTTTTAATATTTATTTGGTTTTGCTTTGAAATATGTAAATTAAAATTTGGTATTTATCGAACTGAAGTAAAGTTAGGTAAAAATTAGAATTTTACTTTTTCGATGTTATACAATTCATTTTATTTAGTTTTGTCTCAAATTATAATAACTAATTTCAAAAGAATTTAGGATTTGAGTAAAACAATTAAAATCAATTAATTCATTAAGGCTTTTGTCTTTGTTTTTTTTAAAGCTAACGGGATTTGATTTGTGAAAATGCCAAGGACTTTTGAATCCTAAATCATGAAAGCCCCAAGCGCTATATCAAAGGATTACTTTTCATGCCTTTACACAAATAACACATTTTTATGAGAATTTTATAAATTTTAATATCAACTCTCTTTTCTTAAAATCTTTATGCCAAAAATATCAAATTATTTTATTAATTTTTTTTTTATTTACACTCGATATCTAAACCTATTTTAGCCAGTTTAAAAATTTATTTAGGAATTTATCACATGAAATAAATTTTGTGTAAACGTTCTCAGGTTCAGTGGTTCAAAAGATTATTACTGATTTCATTATAATCCTTGTCTATAAATTTTAGAAATAAATACATTTTATTTGTTTCTTTTAGTCAATCTCATTTATAAATAAATTGTTTATTTTTATATCTATCTATCTCTTAGACTCTACGGAACTCGAAAGTTCTTGGCCGCAGCAACCACACCCCTCGAAGTATTCCTATTCTGAGCCACAACCTTCCAGTCCCTATCCTCTCCCATCTCTCTCACATCCTTTCCCACATTATCCACCCACCGTGTCCTTGGACTTCCAAGAGGACGTTTCCCACTCGATCTCCCTACCAATATATTTTTTGCCATTCTATCTTCTCCTATTCTAGCCACGTGTCTTGCCCACCGTAGCCTTCTCGATTTTATAATTCTACCTATATCTGGAAATGCATAGAGGTCATGCAATTCCTCGTTATGCAATCTTCGCCATTCCCTGGTGACCTCATCTTTCTTTGGCCTATAAATGCTTCGCAGAATCCTATTCTCAAATACTCTAAATCTACTCTCGTCACCTAAGGTCATAGACCATGCCTCACATCCATATAATACAACCGGTAAAATAATTGTTTTATATATTTTAACTTTTATCCCCTTTGATAATAATTTTGATGCGATAAACTCCCCTATTGCATGATAACAGGCGTTTCCCGATTGTAACCTCGCTTTAAACTCATCTCGAATATTATTATCTTTCGTTATCACAGAACCTATGTATTTAAATTTTTCTACATTTTCAAATTCTATATCTTGTATATTAAGATTTTGTGTGTTATTACTATTATAATTTGGGACCTGATCTATTATGGCTTCTAATTCTTCATAAAATGTATCTTTAATTTCCACCTCTTTATCTTCTGTAAGTGCATACACATTTATTAATTTTTCCTTTGAGTACTAAAATAGATAACCTATCATTTAAGAATTTTATACTTTTAATTGCGGTAGCTACTGATTTTCTAATAATAAAGCCCGTTCCCAGTTGATGCCTTTCAGATCCGCCGTATAAGCAAATATACTGTCCAGTATCAATCCTTCCTTCCCCCACCCACCTCATTTCCTGTAAGGCAACTATATCTAAATCATATTTTTTAGTTTCCATTATTAAATTTTTGAATGCCCCTGGTTTATATAAACTCGGTAGATTCCATGTTCGTAATTTTAATTCCCTCATTTTACTAGTTCTAACCTATCTATAGTGTGGTTGATGTTTCAAGATTTAATTTTTTTTTTGGAGAAGATAAATCACTTCTTCGCCCAACCCCCAATTGGAGGATAATTAATAAAAATAAAGATAATTATATAATTTAAAAAAATAAATAAACAAAAAAAGCTTATCTGTTTTTTGTTGTAAAATGGACCGTCTTGATCCTCGTGAAACAGAAAAACAAATGAACAGATGAACAGATTGAAAACAGTAACAAATAAACACTAAAAATAAAATAAGTTGACCTGTGGCCAGGTCCGAACCGACCGACGGTTTGAAATAAATTAATTTCCAGCTACAGAAACAATTTCAAATAATTTTAATATATCTATTAATGTAATAAAAAACAGATATGGATATAACATAAATATTTTTAATTTTATTTTATTTATAACTAGCTGCTCAGAGCTCCTTCGTCGCTCTTCACATCTAGACGGGGGCTCCGCCCCCTGTACCCCCGAGTGGTACATAGTATTTGGTTGAAAGTAGTAAAAGGTTTTCATCCATTTTGTTTCAAACAATGTATAACATAAAACATTCATTTCTTATTGTGTGATTATTTAAAATATATTTTAATTTATTTAGTAAATTAATTATATATATTATTATTGAATATGTTATATCTATCTACTCGAAAGTTCTTGGCAGCTACAACCACATTTCTCCAAGTGTCCCCGGTGACCTCATCTTTCTTTGGCCAATAAATGCTGGAAAGAATAATCTGAATCTACTCTAATCTCCCAGGGTCATAGACCATGCGTGGCTCAACGGTACTCGAAAGTTCTTGGCAGCTACAACCACATTGCTCCAAGTGTCCTTATCCTGAACCTCTGTTCCATCTCTCGTACGTCATTCCCTCATCTTTCTTTGGCCCATAAATGCTGGGGAGAATCCTATTCTCAAATACTCTGAATCCACTCTCATCTCCTAAGATCATAGACCATGTCTCACACTCATATAATACAACATACAAAATAATTGTTTTATATATTTTAATTTTCATTCCCTTTTATAATAATTTTGATGAGATAAGCCTCTTTACTGCATGATAACAGGCGTTTCCCGATTGCAACTTCGATTTAAATTCTTCTCAAATATTATTATCCTTCGTGATTACATTCAATTTTTCTACATATTCAAATTCTACATTTTGTTTGTTAATACTGCTCCTGTTTGTTTCTAAATATATTTATTTATCATTATTCATTTCGAACCTCATCTCTTTTCCTACCTCGATTAATTTTTCCTCGCTATCTGTAATTGCAATTGCCGAATCTCCTATTATATTTGAGTCGTCTGGGTCACCTAATATTTTACAATTGATTTCCGCATCTTACTCTTTCTTTACTACCTTCAAGATAAATTTTAAGATCAAAATTTGAAAAAGTTTATCCGGATCTATTGAGTCATGCGTAGGTTTTACTAAAGTCTACAAATAATTAGTGAACAGAGATATTGAATTCGCGGTTTTTTTAATATCTGTCATAATGAAAATATCTTAATTAATGTTGATCGATTTGGCCTGAACCCGCAATGATATCGTCTAATATTTCCTCCGCCTATAGTTTATAAGTATTGTATATGTTATAATAGAGTATAATATTTCTTGATCATTTCATTTTGATATTTTAATTTCATTGCTTGATTTTTATTGAATATTTTTAATTATAATAAAATTTGAGAAAATGCAAAGTTAGAGACTTGAGACAATTTATAAAAATTAACGGTATAAAAGTATTGATAAAACTAAAGATAAATTAACAATATATACATTCATTAATAGTATTAATTTAAATTAATGGATTTATTTGATTTTTTATTATTAAGTTCATTTATTAATTTTTTTAGATCATAGTTAATTCCCTCCCTTAAAATAAAAGAAGTATTCAAATATAGAAAGAATAAATACAAAATAATTTAAGTTAAATATGATTTAAATATTTTATTATATTAATTAAAATGGGGACTTTTAGAATAAATTATTTAATTGAAATGATATTTGAATATTAGAATTTAAAATAAAAAGTTAAATATTATAAATATTCTTTGATTGCTAGTTATATACATTGTGTAAAATGAGTCCGCCAGTCAGTGGGCCACGATGTTCATAATTCTAAATTACCGGTAAAGTGTCGGTTAAGTAGGAAATTTCTTTTTTGTTTGTTTCTATGACAGCAAAAAAGTAAACAAATTACATACATATATATATACATACATACAAACACTCTCCTTTATATATATAGATATATAGCTGAAGTAGCCGGCGTTACCCGAGGCTGTGATGTCATGAAGGGTTGGGTGACGTCATATAATTTTAAATTAAGAAAAACATAATGAAGATGATTTTTCCCGAGGATAAAACCAATACATTCGTGGTGATATGTAAAAAAATCTCCTTATGTGAAATTTGGTGCGAAAATAACCCTTCCCTTCTTATCGTCGATCGCTAATACTACCACTTCCGGTTTCCGGATTTGCACCAAAAGTTGATCAATTCATCCCACTGATGCATTAAGTAAATATACCAAATTTCATCAAAATCCGTTCAGCCGTTCAGGCTGTACAAATCTATACGGACGGACGGACGGACAGACGGACAGACGGATAGACGGACGGACGGACAGACATCATGCTAAAAATACTTTTTTCTGTTAAGAAAATGCATGATTCGTGGAGATATGTAAAAATCTCCACATGTGAAATTTGGTGTGAAAACAATACCTCCCTTACTATCATCGGTCGGTAAAAATAATAAAAATAATTCGAAAAAATTCAAAAAATTGGAATTCAGAAAAAAAATGAGCTTATTGATATTATGGCACACCTTTATTTTTATAATAAGGATGAATTATTATTTATTGTTTATATAAGTATAATTCAATTTTGATTAGTTATTATATATATATATATATATATATATATATATAGTTTATATTTTAAAATAAAAAAAAATATTGATCTAGAAATATTCTCATTATATTTTATATCTTGTAAATAATTAGAGTACTTATAAACGATAAATTTGAACATGTTATAATAAAGATATTTTATTACATATTGCAATGTGATATTGTCTAACTTTTCAAGTGATAATGATTTATATAATGACCTCAATTTCCTTTTCTCATTTCATTATTATAGGATAATTTTTATACAATTTATTATTAAAACAAAATTTTCACCTTGTAGGTATATAATTATTTAATCCAAAATAAATTTCTAACATTATTTACTGAGATTAGGTTTTACTTTTTTTTTTGTTGATATGGAAATAATCTTCAATCTTCGTTGCTTAACATAAATGATTGATCTTATTTATAGCAAATTGGATTACTGGAGGCTAATTTTCTATTTTTTTTTTAATTTTTCTTGTTTGATAGTTATCTCTATAATTTTTCCGGTTTTACTATAATTTTATTATTTTAATTTAAATATCAATTTGTAATTTTGTAAAATTACCAAATTTCATATGGAAGATGAATTGTTTATCATATAATATATATATATATATATATAATAATTTTTTAATTTAATACATTATTTGATTATGGAAAGTACGTAGGTATTATAAATTTAAATAAAGAAATTTTGAAATTAGATACATACATTTAATAAACATATATAAGGTAAATTTGTTAAAGTGGCAAATTGCAGTCATTTTGACAATCAACTTGATTAAGTCTTTAAATGACGGTCATTGACTTGCACATGCATTCATTAAATTTATCTTTGGTTGATTACATCCCAGGCGCCTGGAATCTAAAAAAGCCCAATTCGATTGGCCAATTGCAACTCTTAACAGAAACGCACCATACAATGTCTTCGATTGAATTCTAAAATCCCTCCCCCACTCATCACGTTCCGCTGTTCAAATATTATATCATATTTTGATGGAAGGACTCAATTTTCTAAATTAATGAAAGATCATTTTGATTCGTTAAGTTTAAATAAATAAATAAATAAAAATCCTTATTATTAAATCAATTGAAAATCGATATCAATCAAATTTTATTTTCCTTCAAACGATCATTATAATTATATTCCTGGAATTCCTGTCATACAATATCCTGATATAAAGTATTATACATCTTCAGGGTCGTTGACATAAAAGTTAAACTTAATTTTTTTTTATCTTTAATTTTGATATATTCCAGTGTGATTATGAAGAATTGCTGGAAATCACCTCCGGGAAGAGATCACTGCACTTGAATGCATTCAAATGCAATACCATGCATTCACTTTGTTCTTTCGCATACAAATTGCCCACGCCATTCAACTCTTCTATCCATCAAAATCTATTCCAACCATCCCACCTGATTCACCCACTCATATTTTGAAATTCGTATTACTTTTAAACCACTTGATTCTTTTTTTTTCTTCTTCATTTAATAAATAAATCTAATTAAGTAATTTTCAAAATTGATTTTTTTTGTGCTTCATTAACAATGAAGCTCGAGAAGAAATTCTATTTTTATTTATCACAATTAATTTTTTTCAACCCGCACTCCTTTCTTTCAAAAAATAGTTTTAATGAAATAACAATTTTATTCTATTCATAAATGCAAACTTTTTTTTATTTATTATTAAAATATTTAAAATTAAATGGCATATTTATAAATATAATTAGAATTTAAATTATTTATTATTTATTTAAATTAAAATTATATTATTTTCCAAATATGGATCATTATTAATGAATTAATTATTTTTTTTTGCACTTTTGCTATATTTCAGGACTTCTTTGCTACTAAAATAAATTACTGATGCTGAAAATAATAAATTATTGTTTCTGAATTTATTTTTTTTTTTTATTTAAAATTTACTGATATATTAACATATTAACGATTTTTAAAGTAGATTAAAAACTATATTATATTTTAGGAAATACCTTCTTCAATACCTGGCAACTGGGAAGACTTTTTCTGATCCTCTTTAATAATAAAATGAAAGAGAAGTTGGAAATTGCGATTTCACTTTAATCACACACATATCACTTTTATTTACAATTTAAGTGTATTTTAATTGGTTTATTCCTAGATGCCAATCATTTTACTCTAGCCTAGACCTTGTATTTGCCAATTTAAACTGGCGCCTGATTGCCAAAATGTTATTCTATAATAGCAATTGGAATCGACACATCTGATTTGACTTATTATTTGACTCTATCAATAGATATCAATCTTATCTTTAATAACTATTCATCTATTATTTTTTTCAGCTAATAGATTTCAATGACTAAGAACTGAGAAAATACTTTATCCTATATACATATAAATATTTTGTCTGTTCATTATTTAGAATATAAAATTTTATTAAACTTATTTTTAATTATATTAAATTTAATTTAATTTAATATTATTTAATGAACTATGTAGAATCTAGAAAAATATTTTATATTTAAGGAAGTTTTGGAATATATATTACATTGATATTGACTAAATATTAATTGGCTCGGCAGATTATTATAAATATGTATATTCAATATTCTTCCTTTAATATTCTCATATAATTGTGTAATCGATATAGATCATCAATCAAAAATCTAGAAAGTTATTTATGTTATAAAACCGAATTATCTAAATGATTTCCCTATAAAACTATCTGACAATGAATACAAAATATTAATTCTAGCAATTTCTACAAATTAAATCATTGTAAATCAAATGCCAATTAAATTAATTATTTATTTCAATTAATTTAATATTTTAATAGAACTATGATAATAAAATATTTTTTATAGATAGATAGAGAGAAAATGAAAGAAAGAGAGAAATGTGTGGAAATTAAATTAATAATATTTTTGATATTCAGCTATTTTCCAATGTCAAATTACTAAGCTACCTTATACGTGTATCATTTTAATTTTTTAATTCGATATTCTTTTATATCTAATGACATCTTTAATTTTATTAACAAATATGATTAAGATTTTACCCAAAAATGTGATCTATTTAGATTCTGAGCAATATTTTTAAGATCAAAAATTTAAATATAGAAATATACCTACTTAGATATAACACATACAATTTTTACCGACCGACGATAGTAAGGGAGGTATTGTTTTCACACCAAATTTCACATGTGGAGATTTTTACATATCTCCACGAATCATGCATTTTCTTAACAGAAAAAAGTATTTTTATCATGATGTCTGTCCGCCCGTCCGTCCATATAGATGTGTACAGCCTGAACGGCTCAACGGATTTTGATGAAATTTGGTATATTTACTTAATGCATCAGTGGGATGATTTGATCAACTTTTGGTGCAATTCCGGAAACCGGAAGTGGTAGTATTAGCGATCGACGATAGGAAGGGAAGGGTTATTTTCACACCAAATTTCACATGAGGACATTTTTTTATATATCACCACGAATCATGCACTTTGTATTGGTTTTATCCTCGAGAAAAATCATATTTATTAGTTTTTTCTTGATTTAAAATTATATGACGTCATCCAGCCATTCATGACGTCACAGCCTGGTCTTACATATATATTATAAATAAAATAAAATTAAAAATATTTATGTTATATTCATATCTGTTTTTATTACATTAATAGATATATTAAAATTATTTGAAATTGTTTCTGTAGCTGGAAATTAATTTACTTCAAACCGTCGGTCGGTTCGGACCTGGCCACAGGTCAACTTATTTGTTATATGTTAAAGTAAGATAATTGATTTATTTTATCTGGGAAACATAATATTTACCTATATACTACAAATTATAAATCTAAAATAGCATCATACCATCATAAAAAGGTGGCCAAGAGATTTTTCAAATTTAAAATATACATTCTACTCACAATCAGATTTATATTTAATCCTGATTAAATATAAAATAACTTCTATGAAAATCAAAAAAATACTTCCCATATAGTGATCTTATTTATTAAATCCATTGAAACACTGTAATCTTTTTGATTACCTTTAATAACTTTAAATTACAAATGAAGTCATTGAACTGCCGAAATAAGTTCATTCAAATGACTAGCTTGATTAAATAAAATGCAGTCATTAGAAAGAAATCATTTAATAATTGTCCCATTTCCTGTCTCTGGGAGCAATATGATTGGGATGGATGAGGTCCTCGCTTAATGATGCATCGTTAAATTGTTCTACTCCTGACGGGACGAGAGAGCAATCGCAAAGTGGAGCCTCCCCCCCTCCCCGTCTCCTGGGAGTAAGAATCTGTAAGTAGATGCCATCAACTCTTGAAAATGACTCAGACTCAGAGATAGAGAGATGAGTGACCATTTGCTTAATTGAAAAGATTTTGGCGATAAGTCATTTGCTAAAAATATTCCTAGTTAAAATAATTCTTATAAAATATATTTATTTATTAGGCTATTTCATTGTATATAAACTGGTATGTTTGAAAAACATTGAATCTCATAAAAACATCATTGCTAAGATGAAATTGTGTATTCGGGCAAAGAACATCTTTTCAATTTCTTTATAGCATTTCAGGTGTTCGTTCAATTATAATACATTCAAATGATGATAAGATAATAAAATTTAACATTGTCATGTGATATTTTTTTTTAAAGCTATCAATAAAATAATCAACAAATGATCTGAATGTTCAAAAATTATTCAAATTTTATTTTATATTATATTAATATGGCTATCTTTTTCAAACCCATTCAAAGGATAAATAAAATTAGCTGGAGTGTCGCCACTCGACTATCTCGCAATTTGAATAGGATTAAATAACATAATATATTATATTTAAATTAAATTTAATTAATTATAAATTATAAATAATAAATATTAAACCAGCGCATGTTTGGCTTTTTGTTGATGGTACCATGGCACGTGTTGGCGCGTGAGATTTGCAGTGTTAAAAAATTAATTCTGGTACTTTCAGCGAATCAATCAAGCTGAAATTATATATATAGCAGTTTTATACAATTATTAATCATGTGAAAAATTATCAAAGATATATCTTTTATTTTTACGGTCACTTTAGAAGAAAAAAAAAATCAAAACGTTGTAGGTAATGACCCTCTTCCGGTTGAGCTACATTTCTCAAAAGTTGATAAAAAGCTATGAATTTTGAATAATGCCCATGTACCAAATTTCATCATTCTAGCTCAAACCTTTTTTGCGTAATCTTGGTTACATACATACACACACACACACACATACACACATACATACACACACACAGACATTTTTCTCAACCTTAGTGAAACTGATTCAGGAACCTTCAGAACGTATAAAAACATCAAAATCTCAACATCGAAAATTAAATCAAATAAATTAATTATAAATAATACTGATAATAAATTAAGTAATATATTCTTAATTAAGTATCTTAATAAAATAATAACCTAATAAAAAAATTTCAATAAAATAATATAAACAGCCAGAATTGAATTATAAAATATGGATTTTTATCATTCAATACTAAAAATGTTTTTTAACTCATGTGTGTATCAGTTTTTAGAATACTTTGTCCAAAGCATGTGCTACGGATATTTTTTTTTAATTTGTAAAATTTTATTACTAAATTTAGTAAATGAATTTAAGAAAAATAAATTAAAATAATTTAATTTACCATTTTAACTCATATATTAAAAAAAATAATAATAAATATGAATTTATAATATATATTTTATTCTTATTTATATTACACATTATCCTTATACATACAATTTTAAAATACATATAAGTATTTAAAAATTATCATAATTCTTTATTATAATTAAGACTTGTTTTTATTCTATTTATTTCTCTGATATCATAGACACTTTAGAATCCAATTAAATTATTTATATAATATTTATATATGTATTTCTTATTAGATGGTTATTTTCTTCTAGCCTTTTAAAAAACCTTATAAAGATAAATATTCAAATGCAAACAGAATAATTGGTTATAATTTATTCACTTTGTCTGTGGTAGCTGGGAGATTTAAATTGCCTGTCCAAATGAATCAGAGAATAATAAAATGGCAAGATGACCACAAATCTATCTGTACTGTGGCGATCTGCCGGCGTCTTTTATACAAGAAAATCATAAAATCATGAATAATGATAATTGAGATTTCCAATCGATTATACTACAAACAGTGTGTAATGAATCAGCATCTTGTTTGTGTGATGCCCAAACTATGGGACCTCATTCTTTAGACCACTCATTTTATCTTCCTACAGATTAATTTATATATTTCATTGCAGTTTAAGGAGTGACTTCTTTTTGACCTTCATCAAACTTTTTCAGCCTCCACAACATTACAATAGTTCAATATTTTTGTAATTTTGGTGGTTGTTAAAAGATTTTTCACTGCTCTATAATCATAAAACTTGGAAGAAACTTTTTTATATGGTTTAGATCTCATTAATTTTTTTAAATGAAATACAAAATATATCTTTTCTTTTTAATATCCTATTATTTTCTTTTAAGACCTTAGAAACAGATAAAATACTAATTTACATAATATAATAGAAATGAGTATCAAACGGGAAAAACTGATATATTTGTCGAAAGAAAAACCCTTAAATCCTTATATAGTTACAAATGTTTTCATATTTTAAACCGGAATTTTCAGGAGAATGGATAGATATCGTCTAAAATCTAGTTCACATGATCAAATGAATAACACTGCCATAAATAGTTCAATTTTTTTAAGATTTTAAGATTTTCAATTATATAATATTATTCAGTGGCTTAGTGGTTAGCATGACAGACTACCACATCGCTGATTCTAGTTCGGCCTATGAAAATTCAATAATTAATCATTTCTCTTGAAAAGCTCTGTATGATCTCCAGGGTCTATCCGCAAATAAATAATAAAATAATATATATATATATATATATAATCTATATACTCTGGGAGATGAGAGTAGATTCAGTGTATTTGAGAATATGATTCTTTCCAGCATTTATTGACTAAAGAAAGATGAGGTCACCCGGGAATGGCGGAGACTGCATAACGAGGAATTGCATGACCTCTATGCATCTTCAGAAATAGTTAAGGGTATAAAAACGAAAAAGCTGCGATAGGCAGTGGACGTGGCTAGAATGGGAGAGGAAAAAGTTATTGGTGGGGAGACCGATTGGAAAACGTCCGCTTGGAAGACCAAGGACGCGTAGGAAGGGACGTAAGAGAGATGGGACAAGGGCTCATGATAGGTAGACTTGGAGAAAAGTAGTTGTTGCGGCCAAGAACTTTCGAGTATCGTTGAGCCACATAGATAGATAGATATAACATATACACTAATAATATATATAATTAATTTACAGATTAAATTAAAATATATATTAATTAATAAGAACACAAAAAGAAATGAATATTTTATGTAATAAACTGATTGAAACAAAATGGATAAAAACCTTTTACTACTTTCAACCAAATACTATGTACCACTCGGGGGTAAAGAGGGCGGAGCCCCCGTGTAGGTGTGAAGAGCGGCATAGGCGCTCTGAGCAGCTAGTATATTATATAATAATAATAATATAATGTCAATATTCTAATTATTTGATTATTTAAATAATAATTAAAATATATAAATTTGTGCCTAATTTAATATTAATTAATAATTACATTTATTTAAAATAAATTTTAAATTGAATTGTAATATTATAATAAAATTTATTCTTGCTCTATGTTTCATAACAAATTTAAAATCATTTTTTTTATGTTTTTATAGAGAAGAGTAAGATTAAACATGTATTAACAAAATTATTTTTATAAGATATTTCATACTAGTGCATTTATTTCAAAATTGTAATCAAAGGATTGAATAAGTCACGAAATTTTAAAACTTTAGAAAAATGCTATTAGGATTCTCAACATTCTTCTCTTCACATAAAACTAAAATAATATAATAGAAAAGTATATCATTATTATTTTAATATCAAAAACACTCGGTGAACCTTAAAGTTTTTTGATATATTTTTTTTATGTACATTTTAGTTGTTACACCACCATAGGAAGCTTCTTCCTCTCAACTAAAATTCAACTCTCTGTATGAATTTCATTAAAACTCGATAAATTAATAAAAAAAAACTATGTCAATCTAAATATTGTTAAATCATTTTGTTTATATTAAAACAGACTTGGGAATGGGAGGTATTAATCTTTTAATTTGATTTAAGATTTATTATAATAATATTAGAGATTGATGGATCGAGATAAACTAAGATATAGGAGGATGGTGTTCAATCACTGTCTGCTAGCGGCGAATTTTTCAAAGTATTCTTTCTAAATCCCTTATTTGATACGAATGCAATCTAAGAGAGTGGATAGGAGAAAGGAAGATCTTCTATGGAAGATAGTCTACATGTAGATAATAGCTTTAGAATTATTTTCTTTTCCTCTCCCAACATCCATTACCTTAATGTGTCTAATAAATTGATTTAAACTGTCAATTAATCATAACACGCGATCTTCTTATTTTAATCATTCTTAAGCACAAATAATAGAAATTTTAAAAACTACTCACTCTTTTTATCTTTTATATATAAAAGTCGTTATTTTATATAATATAAATTAATTTAAATACAAATGTTATTCGTATTCATTTATAATATATAACTATATATTAATTTAGTTTATTTAAATATATATAACTAAAATTATTATCAATATTCAATTCAATTTATTTAAATTAAATTTTAAATACATAAATTGCTCAATAACTCAATTACACATATACAAAAACAAAGATTTGGGTAATTTATTATATCTTAAATTACTAATCAAATAAATTAAATGAATCTCTGGAACAGTAATTGTAAATATTATTTCATATATTCTTATATATCATTGACATTTTATCAATTTTATTTATTAATGTCTATATTTTAATCTTAAATTAGTTAACATATACATAAACATTTAAAAAATTAATTTCTATTATAAATATATTATTTATTTTAGCAAATTCTGATATTAAATAATAAAATATAATCAAAGTATTATAAAATAAGTTGACCTGTGGCCAGGTCCGAACCGACCGACGGTTTGAAGTAAATTAATTTCCAGCTACAGAAACAATTTCAAATAATTTTAATATATCTATTAATGTAATAAAAAACAGATATGGATACATAAATAATAAATATAAACATTTTTAATTTTATTTTATTTATAATATATATGCAAGACCAGCCTGTGACGTCATGAATGGATGGATGACGTCATATAATTTTAAATCAAGAAAAAAACTAATAAATATGATTTTTCTCGAGGATAAAACCAATACAAAGTGCATGATTCGTGGTGATATATAAAAAAATCTCCTCATGTGAAATTTGCTGTGAAAATAACCCTTCCCTTCCTATCTTCGATCGCTAATACTACCACTTCCGGTTTCCGGATTTGCACTTAAAGTTGATCAATTCATCCCACTGATGCATTAAGTAAATATACCAAATTTCATCAAAATCGGTTCAGGCTGTACACATCTATACGGACGGACGGACGGACAGACATCATGCTAAAAATACTTTTTTCTGTTAAGAAAATGCATGATTCGTGGAGATATATAAAAATCTCCACATGTGAAATTTGGTGTGAAAACAATACCTCCCTTACTATCGTCGGTCGGTAAAAATCTATAATGAAAAAATTATACTTTCATATATGTTTTTTTTTATTATTTATCTAGTAAAAAAATAGAAAAAAATTTAAATTGAACAAAATAGCCGATCATTATATATTTATATATATAGATAGGATTTTGGAACGGTCAAATAAAATTTCATATAATTTTTGTTTGTTGAATGCTCTGGTCGAAATGGAAATAAATTAGTATACTAATATTTCTTGCAAGGTTACCACTGTAGACAATGCATTCCGAAAAAGAAGACGAGTAGGTATCAATTACAAAATTAAACATTGGCTGTTTGCAGCAATAAAACCTGAATAAACAAATCCACCTTCTTTCGTCTGACTGTCTTTCAGATTCCATTGACCATTTAGGTAAAAGGTCGTCTCAAATTCCACCCCTTAAAAAAAAAACGAACAACCCCACTTCAGTGACTCAACAGTTGAGGATCGGAATGCGTTCGAAACAGAAAAACTCAATTAAGTAATAAATATCATCAACCCTTTTGGTTATTAAATGGAAATGAGGAGTCGTCATTTTTACATCTTTCTATTTCTAGAATCTCATCTATCATTAAAAAAATGAAAAAAACACCTTTTTTCCCCCCCCACTCTTTCCTTTTGGCTCTGTCTTAAAAGTCAAATTAAATTTAAAGTAGTTATTTTTTCGTTTTTTTTTTATTTCCTAGTCAGTAAATGATAGCTTTATATTTTTTTCCCCATTGATAATTTATGATTTAAAGATGAATGAGTTTTAAAACTGACTTTATATGTGAGAGGGGATGCTTTTTCGTGAGGCATTTATGTCCTGTTAATAAGTTTTTTTTCTTTAACATCCCTCAGTCAAGACCGGCTCCCTTAACGATCTCACCGTTAATATATAATCGAAAAAAACCAAATGTTAATAGGACATAAAACAAATACTTAGAAGATTAACACGTTGCCGAGTGGCAGGCAGTGATTATCAAAACCAACATCTACCCTCAGCAACAAAATTCATCTCTCCCATTGGAATTGAAAAAGAGTCAAAAAATAATTAATGAATCATATCTTTAGACATAATATAAAATTATAATTAAAAGAATGGAAATTAAAAATAAATTATTATTAAATTTTAATAAATCCTTTTGATGATTATCAAGAAAATTCACTCGTTTTGGAAACATGCATATTATGAAATTATACTTTATCCATTATTTTATTTTTTCACAATTGAGAGCATATTGACAAAATGTCTATCAATATTACATTCCAATAATAAATAATTTAATTATAAAAAGCACAGCTATATTTCTAATTAATTACATTTTAGATAGGATTACAAGAAATTAACTTTGAATCAACTCTTTGTGTGTGTGTAAACTCGAATTTAATTTAATAAAATTATTTAATAATAATTTTTTTAAAGGCAAAAAAGATAATATATAAACCTGGAGTGTCTCCACTCGACTATCTCGCAAATTTGATTAATTTGATTAATTAACATATATTAATTTTAAATTAAATTTAATTAAATTAAAATTAATAAAAAAGCAAAATGTGCATCATCGTACACGTGGCGGAAGTGAAACTTCTTAGAATCTAGAGAATAAGATAAATTTTAGTTGAGAGTGTGAGTGAGAGAGAAATAGAGAAAAATAAAGGGATCATTTCGAAAGACATATAACAGTATAAAATTTTCGTAACAAATATTCGCTTTATTATTATTATTATCTACTCTATCATCATATCTACATTGCCTGTACTATTGTCGGTTGGTGCTTCAATTGGTAATACTGATATTAATGGCTTGTGATAACTAAAATAAGATATATATGTTCGTGATTCGATATTTTCTATATAACGTGTAAAAACAGCATCTATTGTAGTTCCAGATTTTGTTGTTGATTCCTTGGGATCGTTATTTATAAGCAGACCAAATGTTTCTTGAAGAAAGTTGATCAACGGCAACGAATCATCAGATCCAAAATTTACATTAAAATCTCCCCCGAGAATTAGAGGGATTTTATCTTCGCCTCGTTCAAGTGCATTAGCACCTGTGTGGCTATAAACCAGTAGTGAACGGTGTATGAAATAAATAATATCGTCTAAATTTTGGTCGTTATTTTTTTTCGGCATAGTGAAATCCGTGGAGTAGAGAAAAGCAGTTTTAAATGCAATAATAATTTTAAATCGATTTAGTAGTGTTAAAGTAATGTTGAGATTCGAATAAATAACGTGAATGGTCATCGACGCACATAACTGTATGTGTTGGCGTGTGAATCGCCGACCATGTTCACACACACAATTACATGCGTCGGTATGCGTGCACGCTGTATATTTGACTTGAGAATTTTAATTATTTCACGATATATATATATATATATATAAATATCAATTTTTACTATCTCGCCAGAGATAGTATTGCGATCACGAAAATTTTCGATGTTGAGATTTTGATGTTTTTATACGTTTTGAAGGTACCTGAATCATTTTCACTAAGGTTGAGAAAAATGTCTGTATGTGTGTGTGTGTGTGTGTGTGTGTGTGTATGTGTGTGTGTATGTATGTAGGCAAGATTACGCAAAAACGGTTTGAGCTAGAATGATGAAATTTGGTACATGGACATTATTCAAAATTCATAGTTTTCTATCAACTTTTGAGAAATGTAGGTCAACCGGAAGAGGGTCATTACCTACAACGTTTTGATTTTTTTTCCTCTAAAGTGACCGTAAAAATAAAGATATATGTTTGATAATTTTTCACATGATTAATAATTGTATAAAACTGCTATATATAGAATTTCAGCTTGATTGATTCGCTAAAATTACCAGAATTAATTTTTTAACACTGCAAATCTCACGCGCCAACACGTAACGTGGTGCCATCAACAAAAAGCCAAACATGCGCTGGTTTAATATTTATTATTTATTATTTATAATTTATAATTAATTAAATTTAATTTAAATATAATATATTATGTTATTTAATCCAATTCAAATTGCGAGATAGTCGAGTGGAGACACTCTAGCTAATTATATATGACTTAACTAGCGCGCATGCGCGTCATGGACTTTGGACCTAGAGTGGGGATTAGAACGAAAGACAGCACAAAAGAGAGACGCAGATAGAGGCTATCTCATTCTCACTCGTTATACCTATATCTTCTTTCTCTCTTGCGTTACGAAATTTCAATTTTTCAATTCACTCTCCATTCTCAACCAAATGTCAGGACGCCGCTAAAGAAGTTTCACTTCAATAATCTTATCTTATTATGCTAGCTAAAATTGTATATATCTATATATCTATATATCTATTTATCTATATATCTATTTATCTATAACCATTGGTTCTCAAAAACCGCTCTAACGATTTTTTTCAAATTCACACTAGATATAGTATTTATAAAGAAAAATTGAGTTTTATTGATCACATCTCTTGAAACTTACAGCTTCATTATTAATTTCTTAATTGAAAATTATATATGGGTGACGTAAATGGCATCCATTTTGAAATTTTAATCCCGCCTTTTTTTAATTTTGTATTAATATTTTTTTTATATTTAAAATATTTTAAAATTTATTATTTAATTTCGAAATAAAATTAAAAATATTTATTTTTAATAAAATATAAAAATATTTTAAAATTCATTATTTAATTTCGAAATAAAATTAAAAATATTTTTTTTTAATAAAATATATATATATTTATTAATCTCTCTCAAAAAAAAACAACAAAACAAATAAATGTCTTTGAAAGATGGTAAAAATATCTTTGTAATTATCAAAATATCATAGACCAGCGGTAAGAACAATTGTTTTTACTCCCCCATTTTTTTTTTATCTATTTTCGTGATTTATTTATTCATTGTTCTTTTATTAATTAAGTTTTAGATAGTTTTATAATTTTTAATATTTTTTCAATAAAATATTATTTAATACATTTAATAATTGTAATAAATAATTAAAGAATTGTATATCAATATTTTTTAAAGGGTAGAGCGAGCTCGGTGTCCCAGGTATTAATATTACCAGCCAAATCCAATAATAATGAATCATTTTTTTTAACTTAAGTACCGAGCCGAGGCTCGGGGTCCCGGTATACATATTTATGTATTATTGAGGACCCCAAGTTCCATGCAATGATGCAACATTTAATAATTGTAATAAATAATTAAAGAATTGTATATCAGCTCGGTGTCCCAAGTATTAATATTACCAGCCAAACCCAATATAATAATTAATTTTTTTTTTTTAACTTAATTACCTAGCCGAGGCTCGGGGTCCCGGTGTGATCTTAATATATTGTCAGAATTAGATAAATAATGTAGAGAGAAAAATTATTTAAAAATAGATATTTATTTAAATGAAATAAAATTATTTAATTTACAGAATGAAAATGTCTATAATAATGTCTAAATATTTTTTCGAGCGACAGCTCGGTGTCCCAGGTATTAATATTACCAGCCAAATCCAATAATAATGAATCATTTTTTTTAACTTAAGTACCGAGCCGAGGCTCGGGGTCCCGGTATACATATTTATGTATTATTGAGGACCCCAAGTTCCATGCAATGATGCAACATTTAATAATTGTAATAAATAATTAAAGAATTGTATATCAGCTCGGTGTCCCAAGTATTAATATTACCAGCCAAACCCAATATAATAATTAATTTTTTTTTTTTAACTTAATTACCTAGCCGAGGCTCGGGGTCCCGGTGTGATCTTAATATATTGTCAGAATTAGATAAATAATGTAGAGAGAAAAATTATTTAAAAATAGATATTTATTTAAATGAAATAAAATTATTTAATTTACAGAATGAAAATGTCTATAATAATGTCTAAATATTTTTTCGAGCGACAGCTCGGTATCCCAGGTATTAATATTACCAGCCAAACCCAATAATAATGAATCATTTTTTTTAACTTAAGTACCGAGCCGAGGCTCGGGGTCCCGGTACTATTTATTAAACCAGCGCGTGTTTGGCTCCATGGCACCACGTCACGTGCTGGCGTGTGATTTGTAGTCGTACTTTCAGCGATTCAATCAAGCTGAAATTCTATATATAGCAGTTTTATTCAATTTTTAATCATGTGAAATACTATCAAACATATATCTTTACTTTTACGGTCAGTTTAGAGGAAAAAAATTTAAAACGTGGTAGGTACTGACCCTCTTCCGAAAGAGCTACATTTCTCAATAGAAAACTACGAATTTTGAATAATACACGTGTACCAAATTTCATTATTCTAGCTCAAACCGTTTTTGGGTAATCTTGTCTATATACTCACATACACACACATACACCCAGAGATTTTTCTCAACCTCAGTGAAAATACTTCAGGGACCTCCAAAACATATAAAAACATCAAAATCTCGACATCGAAAATTTTCATGATCGCACTACTATCTCTGGCGAAATAGTGAAAATTTGTAAAGTTAGTCTCATGAATAAATATTAAATAAAAAATAAAATTAAAACAATTGCTAAGGATCTAGGTATCTCAGATAAAAGATTATATCATATTGAATTTAGACAGTAGGTGTTTCACAAATTGACATTGGATCCAAACCACCATAGAATATGAATTTGTCAAAATAGTCTAGACCAGGGGTCGGCAACCTTTTTCGGATGGCGGGCCATTTTCAAAATAATTTTTTTTATGCGGGCCGCACATTCAAATATAACTTACATAGTGCTTTTATATCATATACAAGTATAAATATTATTAAAAGATTATAGAAAAAAGTACTTTTTATTGACAAAATTTATCAATTCTTAAATAAAAACATACGATTCCAATTACATACTTATAAATATAATAAAATAATATAATAATGAAATAAATATTATAATAAAAGAACAAGAATGTTAGAAAACAAAAATAATACAGTTTGTAACAGGAAAAAGGAAAATACAATTTCAATTACAAAAATACATTATTATGTGAATATAAAATATCTTTCATTTTATTCATTCATTAAGGTTCAATGCGATGTTTGTTCTTGAATATTGTTGGATAATTCATTTACGTCCGGTTGTGTTTGGGATACTGAGATCCTCAACAAGTTTTGTAAATTTGTACTTCTGTTCGTATACATTATTGCCACCGGCCACATTTCGGCACGTTCTGTTGATTTTTTCAAAATTATATTAATGCTTTAGGGGGCCGCACAAAAAGGCGAAAAGGGCCGCAGGTTGCCGACCCCTGGTCTAGACCGACTGATAAAACTTGACTAAAATCCACCGAAAAAGATTTTTGAACAACAAGATGTTCATAAATGAAAAACATTTAAAAAAATTTGTTTTCTCTTCCATTTCCAGAATTTTTAATATGTCGTTAATTATTTTGGATTTGAAGAGTAATAAATACTGAAAAACCGTTTTTAGCAAAAAAAAAAATATTTGTTACAAAATAAGTGCATTATGTTTCATTGATAGAATGATTAAATTATTCTCTTATAAACACTTTAATTAGCTAAAATTAAGAAACGAATTAAATTATTTGGTGGTTGTTTTTATTTATAACGGAATTTTGAATAAATAAAACCACATATTGATATTTGTTATTGTAAATTTATTTAATTTATATACACAACGTTTCGATTGCAGAGGTAGCATAGAATGAATGCAGAGGTAGCAATCGAAACGTTGTGTATATTTTTGTATTTTTTGAATAAATTTACAATAACAAATATCAATATGTGGTCTTATTTACAAAATTCCGTTATAAGAAACGAATTGATTATATGTGTTTTTGGTGATCCGAGCATCTTCCTACACTATTTTAAATATTATTTTTTATATCTTTTGTATATAATAATATAATATAATTCAATTAAAAAAAAATATTTGGAAAAAAACAAAAATAAAATTTAATTGAATTAAATAGTTCTTCGAGATTAAAGAATTGAATTTGAACGGAATAATAGTAGTTAATTATAATAATTTTAAGTTTGAAGCAATCTATTTGATCTCAAGCAATCTATCTAAAAGTTTATTTATATTTATATCACTACAAACTAAATTGCTCTCTACATCTCACATTACGAATACTTGGTTGTTGTTTTCATTCTACTTTCGTCAAGTTTGTTTATATTCTAAGAATTTTAAAACTAAGATGTTGATTTATATCATGTCGAGTGCAACGTTTCGCTCTTTCACGAATTTTTTCTTTACACTTCCAAAATCACCCCACTCCGAATTGTAATAGGAACTTCTTCATTGAATAAGCAAATGGGAAGTAAATAAAGGAAGTGACTGGAATGCAGTACCGTTGGAGGAGGTAGAAGATTACGAAGAGTAAAACCCTCGGATGACTTCATTCTTTCTTTCACTTGTCAATCATAAATTTCAACCTAATCAGTTTTTCTTCACTTTTTTTTTTAATGACCCTTTTGCCGCCATCTCTTCATTCTATTTATCTTAATCACAATTCACTTATGGAAAATTAATTAAAACCCAATTCACTCTTGAAGGACCGAGGCGGTCTTCTCTGAGCATGATAACAGGCCCTTTTTACGATTCGTCCCTTTTTAACTCTCCACACCTGATTTTTTAATCGAAAGATTATATAAAACAGTTTACATTAATGTGGGTTTATACAGTTAGAGAGAAAAAAAAAACTATTCTTTCTTCAATAAATAAAAAAACAATTCTGAAATTGTAAAATTATACAATGATTTCATGTGATTCCTCATGAAGCATACAATTTCATTCAAGATAAAAAATAAGTATATATATATATACGATTTTAAATATTATTATGTAGTAAGTTCCCAAAAACTTATTTATATAATTTTCAATCAGTTTGGTTTAAGGTTTAAATATTTGGATTAAGGGAAAAAAAGGACTTGAATTTATTGTTCATTATAGTATTAAATACACAAAATAATAAGTTGACCTGTGGCCAGGTCCGAACCGACCGACGGTTTGAAATAAATTAATTTCCAGCTACAGAAACAATTTCAAATAATTTTAATATATCTATTAATGTAATAATAAACAGATATGGATAGAACATAAATATTTTTAATTTTATTTTATTTATAATATATAGCTGAAGTAGCCGGCGTAGCCCGTGATCATAATACGGAGGCTGTGACGTCATGAAGGGCTGGGTGACGTCATATAATTTTAAATTAAGAAAAACATAATGAAGATGATTTTTCCCGAGGATAAAACCAATACATTCTGATGATATGTAAAAAAATCTCCTCATGTGAAATTTGGTGTGAAAATAACCCTTCCCTTCCTATCGTCGATCGCTAATACTACTATTTCCGGTTTCCGGATTTGCACCAAAAGTTGATCAATTCATCCCACTGATGCATTAAGTAAATATACCAAATTTCATCAAAATCCGTTGAGCCGTTCAGGCTGTACACAACTATACGGACGGACGGACGGACGGACAGACATCATGCTAAAAATACTTTTTTCTGTTAAGAAAATACATGATTCGTGGAGATATGTAAAAATCTCCACATGTGAAATTTGGTGTGAAAACAATACCTCCCTTACTATCGTCGGTCGGTAAAAACACAAGCTACTTATTAGTTTTCTAGATATATATTAATTGGAATCAAAATTGTATATATAATAAACTGTTGTTCAACAATTTTTTTATAAGCATTATTTTAAAACAAAATATTTAATCTTGATTTAGTGTTAAATATCTTGATATATATAATAATAATTTCAGAATTGAACTATTTTTAAATTTTGATATCGGTTAATCAAAAATATACACAAAATATCAATTTATAATCCTAATTGATTTTAGTATAAAATTTTGATATTTTTAATTTTGGGTTGATCACGTAACTTTCATTTACATATATTCATAGCTATTATATTATATCTATGGTTATAATTGTAAATAAGGTAATTTTAATGATTTGAATTTTCAAAATAATGAATAATAAAAAAAAAACAAAACAAAAATAAACAAAAATATTGTTTACATATCTATGGCATCGGTGAATGAATAATATTCATAATAAAGGATTCCCATCAGCTTGATTATCATAATTTTCTAATTTGAATGCATTTCTCGTATAGCTTGATGTTAATTGGCTGCTGGTAGCTTTTACTTGCTGACAATAATTCGTCAAGGCTATATTTTTGACTACAATTTTTGGGACGGGTGGGTGACTGTATGGAACTTCTTTCCGTCAAGGAAACCCTGAATGTGACATCATTGATTTGGCGAATTAAATCGTATCATTGAATTTGCAAGTGTGAAGGTTGCTTAGCCATAGATAGATACTTTATTAGTTCAATATTATACTCCCCCTTCTTTTTCTTTCTGTCTCTTTCTCTTCTATATTCAACATGAAGATTCAATGGCCCTCGTTGGAATATCATAAAATTGTATATATTGAATAACAACTAGAATTGATAAAAAAAAACAAAATGGCCAATGGTTGAGAGAAGGAGACTAGGTAAAATTGTTTTATTCCTTGTTTCTTTGATCTTTGACGCTTACAATTATTTTATTTTACTAAAAGATCAACGACGTAGACTTGCTGAAATTTTTAATTACATTTTTCTTTCTTTTTTTAAATTTCTTTAATTTAATCTAAATTCTACCCCTTTCCTATATGAAAGAACTAATAATTTCAAGAGAAAATAGGAAACAAAATTGCTGATAGTACCTTCATTATTTAATCATAATCTCTTAATTGATCAATAATTGTTGGGATTATATACAATCGTTACCAGGATTTGATTCTTATCATCATTTAATTATTTTTATTATATTTTAATAAATTCTTCTTTAATGACATTTTATTTTAATGTTTAATTTTAAATTTTATGTTATACTTGATAAAAATGATCAAAAGACGAAGTAATATATAATTACATAAATGCCTAAAATCTACAAATAATATAAATTATATATTGTTTTATTCTTAGGATAAATACATAAAAGAAAGTATAATTCCTCAATATGATTGATTTATTAAAAAAAAAAAAAAGAAGGTAGAACTTTTCTAATGAAGGGTTCATTCATGAATGATCAGGAGAATAAAAGAAAAATAATATGGGGACCAAATAAACTTATATCTCATTTAAAAGTAATTAAATATTATTATAAAAATACAAGAAATGCAATTTAAATGAACATTAATCATAAAATTTACATTATTACTATAAATTATTATTAGTTCTTACATATTTGAGAATATGGATTCTTTAAATTTGTGGAATACTGGATTGTGTGTGTGTGTGTGTGTGTGTGTGTGTGTGTGAACAACTTTTCAATAATTTTATTGGCTTGTTACTATCTCGCCAGAGATAGTATTGCGATCACGAAAATTTTCGATGTTGAGATTTTGATGTTTTTATACGTTTTGAAGGTTCCTGAATCATTTTCACTAAGGTTGAGAAAAATGTCTGTGTGTGTGTGTATGTATGTAACCAAGATTACTCAAAAACAGTTTGAGCTAGAATGATGAAATTTGGTACATGGGCATTATTCAAAATTCATAATTTTTCTCAACTTTTGAGAAATGTAGCTCAACCGGAAGAGGGTCATTACCTACAACGTTTTGATTTTTTTTCCTCTAAAGAGACCGTAAAAATAAAGATATATGTTTGATAATTTTTCACATGATTAAAAATTGTATAAAACTGCTATATATAGAATTTCAGCTTGATTGAATCGCTGAAAGTACCAGAATTAATTTTTTAACACTGCAAATCTCACGCGCCAACACGTGCCATCAACATAGAACCAAACATGCGCTGGTTTAATAAATATTATTTATTAATTTTAATTTATAATTTAATTAATTTAATTTAATTTAAATTAATATATGTTATTGAATCCAATTCAAATTTGCGAAATAGTCGAGTGGAGAAACTCCAGCTAATTTTTTTTATAATTAGGCATAATCTCTCTCTCTCTCTGTCTTTCTAAAGATATATACTGTTTACTTCAATTTAAATAAATCTGTACATCTGTATTTAATGCTCTCTTCAACTTAAAATTTCGGCCACGAACAAGGTTAGAAAATTTATAAAAAAAAATTACTCATAATACTAAATAATATAGTTTAATCTAAAATGTATATCAAAATTGAATAAATATTAAAAGAAAAACAGTTAAGTGTCAAGGATGAAAAGCAGAAGAAGAAAACATTAAAATAAACATATTAAAAGATTAGATTAATAAAGTCAAGTTTTATATTCTAACGTTACGAATAAGGAAATATTTATAGTAATTTCTGAATAGCACATAAGGAACTCAATTGCAGCTGGGGTCAATAGCAAACGCTTCAATTTCACTCTCCCACCTCCCCTCAGGCATATTAACCGAATTGATATTCTCCCCATAAAACTAATTTTTTTTATTGTTTTTTTTTTACTTTTGGGTAAAATTAAATCCATCAAATTGATAGAATATAAAAAATTGAAAATTGAAAATTTATGAGCGAGAATGATTTTTTTTAAATCATCATCATTAGAGTTCTTATCTAAATTACTTGCCAGTTAATTATTTATTATTAGATGAAGTCATAAATCATATTTCAATGTTGATTATTTATTTTGAGTAATTTGAATAATCCGATAAAAATTTATTTATTTATTTTTTTAATATAAATATCAATGCAAGATGAACATAAAATATGTATGTTAATTTAAATTCGAGTGATAAAGATACAAAAAAAAATTGTTATATTTATATTTATAATTTTTTTGAATTTAATTATTTAAATGATTAAAGATAACAATAAAAATGTACAAATAAATTAATTTCAACTAATATAATTCATAATTAAAATTTTCAATGCTTTAAAGAATATTAAATTATATTATATATATTAAGATTAATGTTACAGTAGTTGACACTTTAAGGACAAGCTTATGAGAAAAATTTGATATTGCTATTTTTCATATTTTTTTAACATTAGCATTTAAAAGCACCAGTAGTTGACACTCCGAAAATTCAAATGATCCAGTAGTTGACACTAAATTAAAAATTTACTAGCTGCTCCGAGCGCCTTCGGCGCTCTTCACACCTAGACGGGGGCTCCGCCCCCTGTACCCCCGAGTGATACATAGTATTTGGTTGAAAGTCTTTATGTAAAAGGTTTTCATCCATTTTGTTTCAATCAGTATAAGTAGATAAGACATGTATTTGTTTTCTTGTAAAATATATTTTAATTTAATCAGTAAATTAATTATATATTATTATTGTATATGTTATATTTATCTAACTCTGTGTCTCTACAGTTTTCGAAAGTTCTTAGCCGCAGCATCCACATTTCTCAAAGCGTCCCTATCCTGAGCTACAACCAAATTCTACCCTGTCCCATCTCTCCCATGTCCCTTCCTTCAGTGTCCACCCACCTTGGTCCTTGGTCTTCCACCGGATGTTTCCCAATCGGTTTCTCCCAATTTCTAGTTTCTCCAATTCCAACCACGTCCCCTTCCCATCCCAGCCTTCTTGATTTTATAACCTTAACTATATCTGGACATTATTTCTCGTTATGCCATCTCCGCCATCCCCCTGTGACCTCATCTTCTTTTGGCCTATAAATGCTGCGAACAATATTAATCTCAGAAATACTCCAAATCTACTCTCGTCTCCCAGAGTCATCGATAGGGTGACCAAACGTCCCGTCTTTAGGTGCTCTGTCCCAAAAATGTCTTCGGGACACCCTACTGTTTTTTCAATATTTAGGACATTTCGTAATTTTTTTTTCAAAATTTTTTCAATTTAGTTCTAAAAAAAAGGTATACCGTTTGTCCCGGTTTGGTGTTTTCAAAATATGGTCACCCTAGTCATCGATCAACATGAAAAATAATTGTTTTATATATTTTAATTTTGATCCTCTTTGATGAGATAAGCCCCTTTACTGCATAATAACAGGCGTTACTCAATTACAACGTCGATTTAAATTCTTCTCGAATATTATTATCCTTCGTGATTAGAGATCTTAAGTATTTAAATATTTATACTTTTTCAAATTCTACATTTTGTATGTTAATTGTATGTAAGTCGTATCCGTATCATAATTCTTGAATTTTTTTGTTTAATTACATTTTGGTTGATTTTTCCCCAATTTCTCTAATCATATGTCTCCTCTTCCAGTCCAATTCATTTACCTATCAATGTTGCATAAGGAATTTAAATTTCTTAATTTGGCTAGAACACTCCATTTTTTAAAATTTTAAATAGAGGGAGAGAGAGAGGTTCTAATTATATAAATATATCTTTTTCTATGACAGCAAAAAAGTAAACAAATTACATCCATACAAACACTCTCCTTTATATATATTTCTGGAAATTGGAACACCCGCAGCTCAGCTCAGGAGTTACCTAAGATTCTAATTTCTTTTTTATTTTTCATCATTTGAGGTACCCTTCACCTCAGAAAAATTTGGTTACCTTACTTCTTGTAGTTTAGGCTCTGGAGTTTTTTGCGTACAGACGGACACTATCGTATTAAATATATAGATTTTTTTTATCTTTGTTTGTTTATTTAATAAAAATACAACATAAACATATAAAATAAACTTAAACTTTAATGTAAAATTATGTTAACAGATTATACAATCTCAATGAAATAATGGGTTGTTTTTCCTCTTTCTTTCGTTGATTTTTAGAGCTTTCTCTTGATTTTTTCCCCTAAATTTTTCTTCCTGCTTCTTTTTTAGTCTAGCAACAGTCCTCTCTTGTTTTATTTTTTTGGCTCGAATCTTCTTTAGCAAATTTAACATTGTGGTACACCTGCCATTTATGAATATCTCTTTGCTTAAAAAAGTGCTTTTTATTATTAAATCTTTTGTGGTCGCGAAACTTATTACCCTAATCCCACATTGTCGTTGCTTGTTTCATGGAGGCTCTCTTTTCTTATATATGGTCGAAATATTTCCTCTTTCCCAATTTTGGCATTAAAATCACCTAATATTATCTTACTATTATAATTTGGGATCTGATCTATTATGGCTTCTAATTCCTCATAAAATTGATCTTTAATTTCCTCCTCTTTATCTTCTGTAGGTGCATGCACATTTATTAATGACATATTATAAATTTTTCCTTTGAGTACTAAAATAGATAACATATCATTTATGAATTCTATAATTTTAATTGCGGTAGCTACTGGTTTTCTAATAATAAAGCCCGTTCCCAGTTGGTGCCTTTCAGATCCGCCGTATAAGCAAATATACTGTCCACTATCAATCCTTCCTTCCCCCACCCACCTCATTTCTTGTAAGGCAACTATATCTAAATCATATTGGTCCATGACTTTGAGCACAAGAATAGATGAACTCAGCAAATAGTATATTTATATTTCGAACACTCCCAATTATTCTTTCAGCTTGACAATTTCTTTGTATATACATCTATCTAATCTTTAGTTGTATTCATTTAAAAATTTCAAATTTATTTATATTGCACCAAAATAAACTACGAAGACAAAACAGAAAGTATTAACTTTATTATTGTGTTCAGGTATGTATAGTTCTTTTCATATAAAAATATGTAAAAAAAAATAATTGTATTGTTATACAATGGGACATGTTGTAATGCTTTTTTTAAAATTAAACAGTTTATTGTTAAAGCAAAACATTAAATATATTTACTATTCGACGGCGCCTTCATTGATTTCAACCGAGACGTAAGCGTGGGCCACAAATACATGGTCTCTTATTTGTAGAAATTCATATAAAATTATAGGCCAAAATGATTAGAGTATACGACATTTAATAGTTAGTTTAATCAACACATTTCTATTAGGACCTGAGAAAATTAGCTGGAGTGTCTCCACTCGACTATCTCGCAATTTTAATTGGATTAAATAACATATATTAATTTAAATTAAATTTAATTAATTATAAATTATAAATAATAAATATTAATCCAGCACATGTTTGGCTGTTTGTTGATGGCACCACGTCACGTGTTGGCGCGTGAGATTTGCAGTGTTAAAAAATTAATTCTGGTAATTTCAGCAAATCAATCAAGCTGAAATTATATATATAGCAGTTTTATACAATTATTAATCATGTGAAAAATTATCAAACATATATCTTTATTTTTACGGTCACTTTAGAGGAAAAAAAAATCAAAACGTTGTAAGTAATGACCCTCTCCCGGTTGAGCTACATTTCTCAAAAGTTGATAGAAAACTACGAATTTTGAATAATGCTCATGTACCAAATTTTATCATTCTAGCTCAAACCGTTTTTGCGTAATCTTGGTTACATACATACACACACACAGAGAGAGAGAGAGAGAGACAGACATTTTTCTCAACCTTAGCGAAAATGATTCAGGAACCTTCAAAACGTATAAAAACATCAAAATCTCAACATCGAAAATTTTCGTGATCGCAATACTACCTCTTACGAGATAGTAAAAATTTAAAAATCAAAATTTTATGAGTTTATAGATTCTACAAAGAGAGTTAGTATTTATCAAACCCACATACACTCAGAAATGTATTTTTTTACCATTTTTATTTTAACGATATATGACAAATATATAAATATTAAAATGATATGTTTTTCTATTAATGCATATGTAATTAATAAAGAAATTCTCCAAGTCCAGTTGATTTTCTTCATCAAGGTCATCAACATAACGATAGATTATACTTCAATTTTTACATTAATCCTGACATTTATCATCATGTATATTTATGGCAATAAATGTTAATAAATAATTAATTATCTTTGTAAACAATCTTTTACTTGCTATCTCCTCTACTCCTTAATAGGCTCTTATCTATTACATATAATACATATACATATACAAATATATATACATACTGGCATTTATTTATCTTCGATATATATAATAAACGTTATATAATATGAAAAAGTTTTAATTTGGATTATAAATAATTAAAAAATAAAAACAATATTTATCATATTAATAGTGTCTGTCAATATTGTATTTAGAATGTTTTTTATTTTCAAAAATCACAAAAGTAATTATTATGTTCTGAATATTTTCGGTTTATCTAAAATTGATTAATAGTAATTTCCATTTAAATAAATAGAATTAATTATGTAATTAAATAAATGATTTTTTTAGATTTCAAAATATGTATTTTATGAAGATTAATAGGTAGATTTTTAGTAGAGTAAGATTTCTACTTGAAAGACGGACTGTTTAGTTCATTTCAAAATTTTGTTTTAATTTATATTCCTAAATTATGTTTTAATTTTATTGCAACATTAAGGAATTAAAATATTAATTTGCATTCCTAAGCCTCAACTCATTCGTTATACAAAACCCAAATTGACCGATTTCTTAAATACTTGAAAGCAATCCAATTCCGAACTCTAGGATTTTTGATCACAATATGGAATCGAACAAATTTGAAAAAATACTTCTACTTAAACTTATGTTTGAATATTGGTAAAATTCTAGTGACTTGAATTATTTAAATCAAAATATATAAAATATCATATATTTCAAGGAAAAAAATTATATTTTGATAAATAATGAATGAAATGGAATTTTCATACTTAAGACTTAAAACATAATTTATAAAAAAAAAAAAAAATATGATCGATCTATATGATTTTGATATTTGTGTTTAATATATTTTTGGATAACAATATTTACAAATTTTTTAATCATTATATTTATAGGAAATATTTCGGGTCCAATTTTGATATTTTTTCATTGAATTTTTTTTTAATTAAAATAATTCATGTAATATAATTCAAAAATTAAACTTTATTTTTGTCATATTTGAAAAAAATAGAAACAAACCACAAAATAAGAGATTGATTTAATTCCATTAATTATAATTTATTTTCTATAAATTAAAAATTCAAATTTATTATGATAATTATTCTGATATTCCCCTTCTTCTTTATCATTTGATTCCCGTTTATTTCCATCTCTCGATGTAAATAAATTGTTAATCTTTCCAAATGACAAGATTACATATTATCACTCGATTTTCCATTTCCTGGATTTTTTTTACACCCGATTGGCATGTAGTAGTGGGGCTGTATACGCTCTTGACCCTGTGGCACGCCCCGTTTTGATGAAGTCAGCCTGTGCTGGTTACCCATGTCGATGTCGATGTCGATGTCGAACTCGGTCCTTGAGCCTGTCATGGCGTGGGCGACTCAATCTGACAACAGGAGCCACATGACCGATTAACATTTGGCAAATTATTACAATTATAATTAGGGCGAAAAACACAATTGTTGGTTTTCGATTTTGATAAATATATTGAGAAGTTTTTTCAGTTTTCTTCATTTATTTTTAGATTTTAAAAAATGCAAATGTAAATTTTTTCTAATTTATTGCATTTATTCAAAACATAAACAATCATAATATTTAATTTTTAAAGTTACAATTAATTAAATGTTTTAAAAAAGTTCATTTTCCTCTTCCTGGACAAATATTTGTTTAGATACCACTCACTTATACCTTTATTTAAATAAGTTTATTGAATTTTATTAATATTATTATTATGCAAGAGCAATTTTTTTTATATTTATTTATTTATTAGCTTATATGATACAAGTAACATACAATATTTGAAACTAGTTATAAGTACATTTAAATATACAATTATAGAATAATGTAATTTGTAAGTTGCAAGATTTTAGAGAAAATTAAAAAAATAAATAAATTTTAAGTTATATCAAAAAAAATCAATTTTTGAGTATTAATAAATTTACGACACAATATAATAATAATAATAATAGAATTATTTAAATTTTCAAAAATGATTCATAATTTGAAGAGAAAATTAAAGAATTATATTAAGAAAATAAGAATTAATTACAATCTTTTATAAAAATGATCTTAATTTTTCTAAATTGCAAATATTTTAAATCGAGTAATATTATAAATATACCATACTTGAAAAAATTTAAATATCATTAATCTTAATTGTTATTGGCCTGAAATTGATGAACCTTGTTATAATATAAAAACTAAAAAATAAATTATTAGGTCATTCAGCTGGAATCTCTAATGTCCTTGCAGAGATCTGTATCAATATGATTGTTTATTTCTACGTTATCTTCAAAATATATAAAAAAGGGTTTTTTTTAATGAATGTATGTATTGTTAATTTATCTATAGTTTTATAACGTTAATTTTTATAGATTGTCTCAAGTCTCTAACTTTGCATTTTCTCAAAAATCATTATAATTAAAAATATTCAATAAAAATCAAGCAATTAAAATAAAATATCAAAATGATCAAGAAATATTCTCTATTATAACATATACAATACTTACGAACCATAGGCGGAGGAAATATTAGGAGATATCATTGTGCGGGTTCAGGCCAAATCGACCAACATTAATTAAGATATTTTCATTATGACAGATATTAGGAAAAAAAACCGCGAATTCAATATTTCTGTTCACTAATTATTTGTAGACTTTAGTAAAAAACACGTATCACTCAATAGATCCGGATAAACTTTTTCAAATTTTGATCTTAAAATTTGTCTTGAAGGTAATAAAGAAAGAGTAAGATGCGGAAATCAATTGTAAAATATTAGGTTACCCAGAAGACTTAAATATAATCGGAGAATTGCAATTACAGATAGCGAGGAAAAATTAATGGAGGTAGGAAAAGAGATGGGGTTTGAAATTAATAGAGATAAGAAAAAATATTTAGTAACAAAGAAGATCAGTATTAACATACAAAATCTTAATATACAAAATGAGGAATTTGAATATGTAGAAAAATTGAATGTAATCACGAAAGATAATAATATTTGAGAACAATTTAAATCGAGGTTGCTATCGGGAAACGCCTGTTATCATGCAGTAAAGAGGCTTATCTCATCAAAATTATTATTAAAGGGAATCAAAATTAAAATATATAAAACAATTATTTTGCCTGTTGGACTATATGGGTATGAGGCATGGTCTATGACCCTGGGAGAAGAGAGTAGATTCAGTGTATTTGAGAATAGGATTCTTCCCAGCATTTATTGACTAAAGAAAGATGAGGTCACATGGAGCTGGGACAGGGGCTCAGGATAGGGACACTTGGAGAAATGTGGTTGTAGCGGCCAAGAACTTTCGAGTACCGTTGAGCCACATAGTTAGATAGATATAACATATACAATAATAATATATATAATAAATTTACTGATTAAATTAAAATATATTTTAGATAATCACACAATAAGAAATGAATGTTTTATGTTATATACTGATTGAAACAAAATGGATGAAAACCTTTTTCTACTCTCAACCAAATACTATGTACTGGAGCTCCCATCTAGGTGTGAAGAGCGCCTTAGTATATAGTATATCACACACACATTAAATTATAAATTAATATCTCCATTATAAATATTAAGCTGATGTCCAAAATTCAAAATCACGAATTCATTTAAATAGCTAAATTAATATTTAATTACGTTTTGTTGTAAATAAGAAAAACAAAGCATATTTCTTTTATTAATTAATCTGGTATTAAATTGAAATTCTTTTTCTTGTACTAATATAATGTCATATGATCTTAAGTTAAAAAAATGACACATTGTGTAAAGGGCCAATAAAAATAATGTATTCATAAAATCCATAATAGTCCCGATGATCTCATGGGTCCATAACATTTTATTAAATTCTTTAACTAGACCAATCTTCATCTTGACCTAGTTCATCTTGACAGTTGATTATCTAGGAATAGATAAATAGGGTATAATATCAAAATACTTTTGAAATATTTTTATCTAAAAAGTATAATTTGATTAATGAAATACCAACATAAAAATTACTCTTCCTTTAAAATATAATTATTATTTTTATATCATTTTTATACTCAGACATTTATTTAATTCGTTACCTATTAACAAATAGCACGTTTTGGTATATTTTTTCAAATTTTAAAAACAATAAATTAATTAAGTAAATATTTTAAAAAAAATATATGATAAATCTTAATGTACTAATTAGTTTTTTAATTATTTAAAGTCAATCTCTTTTGTAAATATAAGAAAGAATTAAAAAAATAAGAATATTTATAAAAAAAAAAAATAATAATTCAATAAAATAAATGAAATATTATACATCACAGATGCTCTCAATCGAATAAACTTTAAACAAAAATCAATAATTTTTTTTCAATTGAACTATCCATAAATTAATAATAAGATTATAATAATGTTTTTTGTATTTTATAAAAATATATTGACATTATACTTCCACTATAATAACTTTAATCAGTTATATATCAAATACTATTTCCTTATTTAATATTTTTTTAATTTCATTTATTGTAACCTTATTTGTTAACTTTTAACATCAATCAATTTACTTCCTAATTATGATCATAATAAAATTGATTTATAAAAAAACTTCATCATTCCCCATATATTCAATTAATTTTTATTTTATATTATGTACTAGAAGAAAGGTCAACTAGAATGTTCTAGTTTAGTAGTTAATATTTCATGGTCAGTGTTTTTGTTAGATAGATTATGAGTGAGAAATATAGTTGTAAAATTAATCAAATAAATTTCATGTCTATAAATCCAACTTCTATTAACAATTTTGAAATCCTTGAAAAAAATATATTCATAAATTTATATTACTAAATATTATATTGATAATGTATATCAATTAAGAATGATTGACTCTCTAATAAAATTAATATCTTAATTGATTAAAATAATTAAAATCTATTGTAATATACATAGGTATAAACGAAAATTTTATAATAGTTAAGTATTTAGTTATACTCAAGTATATGCAAAAATAAAAAAAAAAGTAAAAAGAATATATCATAGTTATGCAATTAAATTTGCTTAAATGTCTATTAATTATATAAGAAAATACGGTTGTAAAATAATCAGAAAGTCCATTCTACTTTAATTAGAGATAATTCATATTCTCCTAACTGTACTTTTATTTTCTTCGACAAAAATAATTATTCAAAGAATATTTTATACAAAATAATTAATTAACATTATAAATTAAATAAAAAAATTATATAGGTACTCATCATTAATTTGATGTAACCCTTTGTGTATCAGAAGCGAGAAATCTTTTTAACAAAGGGCCAAACGAAAGTTCGATATTACTTGTTGGGCCACAAATAAAAAACAATTTAATAAATTATTAACTTAAATATTTAATGAATAATTCCCATAAAACTTGTTTCTTTCAAGGTCTTAAAAATCGTATTATTGTTATAGCGATTATTATAATAAATATTTAACTTAATAGTAATCAAATGGCCCGCAAAAAGTTTAGGATACTAATTATGTTTGGCGGGCCGCATGCGGCCCTCGGGCCACCGGTTCCTCATCCCTGCTTTATATAATATCAAATAAAAAAATATAAATTATTAAAAATTGAATTATAATGTTTCTTTGTTATTTAATTTTGTAATTTTTATATTTGGTAACTATTATTTTACATTATTTTTAATACTTAAATTTTAAATTAAAAAAAAGTGATACACACTACTACTACTAAATTTAATTATTAATTTTATATTTTTAAATTAATATTAAAAAAATATATAAAAATAAAACAAAATTTAAATAATTATTATAAAAAAAAAAATTAAACAAAAGACTAATTTTTGGGATTAAATTTTAATTTTTCATTTTTTTTCTTCTATCTAGAATATAGATATATTAGAATTTTTATAAACAAATTAATATCTGGTACAATTTCATGGAAGGTATTCTCACAACACAAATAACATTTGTTTAAAGTTAAATAATAGATAAATGATAATAATAAATAATTCAATAAAAATAACCGAAATAAAATTCTAAATCTATTTTTGTAATTAAAAATATTTCTGGTAATTTTTTTATTTTCATTTTATAAAACACATTTTGAACTTGACAAACAAATCAAGTTCATTCCTTTGTTGAAATCAATTTGTTGTAGTTCTTGAGTAAAATAGTCGTTAGCCTGTCATTCTTTAGAATTATTAGATTGGTCTTTGATTATTTATTTGAATGACTTAATCGGGAATTAATAAATATTTGTTGAGTCTTTTGATCGGCGCGTATGTTTTCAATTTTGCATAAATCTGTCTCAATGAAATTAAAGGGCAGACGGCCCCCGGTGCGTGGGTGGAGAGGTCAAGGCAGGCCATGAGGCCCGCGCCGCGTGCACTTCGCAGCCACAACCACAAGGAGATCGCCTTTTTCGGAATAAACAGCTCCAAATGTGTCGTAGAGTAGAGGAGGGGGAAGAGAGAAATGAATCATAACCAGGAACCAACTAACTACCATTTGTTCACATATTATCACCAATACCGTTATCATTCACGGGGTGGGTGCAATCACAAATCAAATTATATATATGTACTTATCTTATTCTGATAATCTAATATGTTGTATACCATATATATATGTATATATACATGTATGTATGAATATATCAAATATTATTAATTACTTACATGGATAAACATAATAGTTGTCATAAATTGCAATAAATAACATTTTTATTTAATTTATAAATGTATTACAGGTTTCATTATTTATATATTAAATATGTAAAATGATTATTTATGAAAATTACAAAATAATAATCATAAAATATAAAGAAAAATAGTAAACCCAAATGTATTCGTATATACAATAATAATAATATAAAATAGAAGATAGATCTCATCAAATACTAGTACTTAGAAAATTGAACAAATAATATTATATTATAATATAATATTATAGTACCTGGTTCACCGAACCACCGCTCGGTAAAAAATGATTTCTTATTATCGAGTTTGACTGATAATATTAATACCTCGTTCACCGAGCCGCCGTTTAAATAATTTAAAATAACAAATTAAAAAAATTAGTCATAAAACATACACCCCTTATACGTACATATTAATGCACTGAAAGAATTTAAAAGTATGGCCTGTGGATATAACATAATATATATTTCGTAATTTGATTTTATTTTTATATATTTATAGTTGCTGACGTCGTTTAAATTTCCTATTTTAAATTAAGAATTAGCTGGAGTGTCTCCACTCGACTATCTCGCAATTTGAATTGGATTAAATAACATAATATATTATATTTAAATTAAATTTAATTAATTATAAATTATAAATAATAAATATTAAACCAGCGCATGTTTGGCTTTTTGTTGATGGCACCACTACACGTGTTGGCGCGTGAGATTTGCAGTGTTAAAAAATTAATTCTGGTACTTTCAGCGAATCAATCAAGCTGAAATTATATATATAGCAGTTTTATACAATTATTAATCATGTGAAAAATTATCAAACATATATCTTTATCTTTACGGTCACTTTAGAGGAAAAAAAATCAAAACGTTGTAGGTAATGACCCTCTTCCTGTTGAGCTACTTTTCTCAAAAGTTGATAGAAAACTACGAATTTTGAATAATGCTCATGTACCAAATTTCATCATTCTAGCTCAAACCGTTTTTCCGTAATCTTGGTTACATACACACACACACACACACGCATACACACACACACAGACATTTTTCTCAACCTTAGTGAAAATGATTCAGGAACTTTCAAAACGTATAAAAACATCAAAATCTCAACATCGAAAATTTTCGTGATCGCAATACTATCTCTTACGAGATAGTAAAAAACTAATAAAGATGATCGATTTTTCTTTATAAAAATTATCTATGCTGTGAATTTCAAAAAAATCCTTCGGACCGTTTAATATTTCAAATATATATGTATACATATGTATATATATATACAATTTTTGATAGTATAATAAGATAAGATATACATATATATATTTTAAATACAAATACCAAAATAAAAAAAATATAAGTGAATGCAGTCCTGAATTTAGGAAAGTTGGGTCCAATCAATCCCAGAGCATTTTACTACTACTATTATTTCTAAAAGATCATTTATCACATCTTATCATTGAATCTATTCAAATTTTATATTAATTTAGGAGATAGTATCAGTATCTTATAACATGGTCAATCATTATTATTCTTTAGTAAAACAAACAATAAAATATAATGAGTGTTTTAGAAAAAATATATTTTCATGTTAAAAGAGAAAATATATTCAATAATAAAGAATGTAATTAACTAATTTTATTTATTTATTACTATTACTATAGTATTTATTAAATATATAGAGCTTTAGTTCATGAATAGATATAAAATTGCATTTATAAGATTATAAAACATTATTCTGCATAAGTACTTAAGGTCTGAAATTTTTTTTATTATTTTTTATATTTTTTATTAATAAAAGAAAAAAATTGTTTAATATTTATAAACAAAATTATTTAGTTTATAAAAAAAAAAATAAAATAAATAAATGCAAAATATACTCATAAAATAAAATTTGATTTTCAATGTATTTGAAATACTCAATTATATTCAATAATAAAGAATGTAATTAACTATTTTGTAAAAAAATTTATCCTTTTTTTTATATTTTTTATTAATAAAAGAAAATAAAAATGTATAATATTTATAAATAAAATTATTTAGTTCAAATATAAAACGAAAAAAAAATAAATAAATAAATACAAAATATTCTTAAAATAAAATTTGATTTTCAATGAATTTGAAATAGTTAAATAAAATTTCTTATATATTTAGATAGGTACTTAAATATTTATTTATATGTATATAAAAAGAGAAAGTATTATTTTTTATTAAGTGTTGTTTAATATTGTATTCAAAATGATTCTGGGGGATAAAAAAAAGCATAAAAGAAGCCGAGCTTTCAATTCTTAATCCCCGTACCTCTTTTCTTTCCTCCAAGAATCTATCAGGACCGGATTTCATCTTCTATAATTTGTTAACTAGAATATATAATTGGGCTTGTACGTTTCGATATTAATAATGTCTTTCAGGCCTTTCTCCTGCTCATATATTTCACCTATTTCTATATCTCATTCTAAATTTATCACATTTAATCATCATATTTATTGAATCCCTACTCCAACCATTCATTTATCACTATCTATTTATAAATCATAACTATAACCAAAGAAAGAATTGTAATTTACATGAGGCCAAGTAACCACGAAGCCTTCCGTGACATCGAATTCGATGACCTTGTCTCTCTTTCGGTACGATATTTTTTTTTTCTTTTTGCATTTCCGCAAACATACAGTGGCTCTGTCGTGATTCATGCATTAACGTCTTTCTTTTCAATCCCTCCCCCATCCCCATCCTTCTTTTATTATCGTAGAAAGGTTAAACATGTCGATTATGACAAACAACCTCTGTCTATAAATGGAGATAAAAATGCATTAAAAGAGACATAATTAACTTGACCTGTCGATTATTCAATTAATTTATTTTTCGATTTTTTTTTAATCTAATCCAACTTTTTAGAATACTGCTTAAGATTCCAAACAGCTTGGTTTTTAATCGATTTCATTTAAATCTATCAACATTATTAATGATTATGTTTTAGAAACTTACTATTAATCCAGTCATCGAATTTATAATTATTATTATTTAAAATAAATTTATATCATTTTAATATTCATTAGTAATCGTCAAAATTTTATTAAATATTATCATTTTTTTTTTAATTGATTTGTTGGAAAATGAATAATAAAAATTGAGCAGGAAAAATATAAGAAGGAAAGCTAAGCTTAATTCTATTAGAAAACAAAATAACAAATTTAAATAAATCAATTAAGGTATAAGATAAAATAATAGACATTTAAATCAATATAATTATTTATAATATATAACATTTATAATTTAATGACTTCTATTAGATGAAATTAATATTTTTTGTCTCAGTTAGTATTAATATATTATGTAAAATAAAATAATATTTTAAATAAATTTAAGTTAAAAGAAATCTTTTTAAAAAATACACTTTACTTAAAATTGCACTAAAAAGTAAAAAATAAAATCACTGTAAAGTGTGTGCGCCCAATAGTGGAAGCAAATGTTTTACGGTGTTATTATAATTTGAGCGCACACACTTTACAGTGATTTTATTTTTTACTTTTTAGTGCAATTTTAAGTAAAGTGTGTTTTTTAAAAAGATTTCTTTTAACTTAAATTTATTTTATACTTTTTAGTCGTGTTCAGCGTCTGTAGAACTGCTATCGCCATCTATGATTGAAATAGTGAACTATTCCATATTCCGCATATGAAAGTTTCGTTAATTAATTACCACTAATAGATAAATAATTCAGTGGATTTTTTAATTGATTCGTGTATTATTAGCAGGAGCAAGCGCGTATGCAAAATTTCAAGATCATTGAATGACGGGAAGTTGTTGAAATATCGATTATAAAATGCCGCGGACAAACCGCGGACAGACCGCGGACAAACGGACAGTGTGAGTTAAGTAAAGTGTATTAAAAATAGAGTTTAAAAAGAAAATTTTGAATTAAGATACTCTGTGGTGTTTAGAATTGATTGATATTATTTTATGTGCATTTTGGTAGATGAAGGTGTAAGAGCCGAAATGCGCACAAACCATCAATCAATTTGAAATTTCACAGGTGTGTATGGCTTCAGGTGTAAATAATAATGACAATAATTGAGTTAGCCGGATATATGACTGCTGATTTCATAAGAACTTTTGTATAAAATAATATAAATAGAAAATAATTTTATTAAATTAGAAAAAATTGTTAATTTATATTTTATATTTATTTTTAATATTATTTTTGAGATATTTTATTTTGATAAATAAAAATAAAAATTAATTTAGAACTGTTTCCCGAGATTTTAATTTAAGGCGCCAAATTTAATTTTGGGAGGGCCGCCACACATCTAAGATAAAATCTAATCTTTTACATATAGGTTTTAAAAATTTATTTTAAAGAGATATAATCAGTGGCTAGTTAAATTTAATGAGTCAAGGCAAAATGAAAACAATAACAAGATGGATGGATCCTTTGACAGTTATTCAAACATCGTTGGCATTTTAATAAATTCATAATCAGGTCGGGGGAGAGACCTTCTCGGCTAATTAGACCAGACCCACGGGCCCTTTATTCCAATCGAGGGAGTTGGGATGGGTCGAAGGAAGGAGATCCCAATTCTTTTGTTAGTCTAGCTAACTGTACTCGAGCTTATCAAAGCTAAAAATTCCAAACACTTGAATAAAACCACAAAAAAATTGACAATATTGTTTACAAAAAAATAAATAAAATAATATTATTATTTATATTAAATAATGAGATTGTGTTAGTGTAAAAAATATTTGTATTTAAATTATATAAATATATATAATAATATAAATATAAATTAAATATCTATAGTTTCTGATTTAATCAAAAAATATATTTATTTAAATTTCAACTGCTATCTATTAGTCCTAGCAGGTCAATCCACATTATTCTTCCTTCCTGCACATTTTTGTTCCCCGATGCCTTAAGTATAATATAATATATAAGAAATAGTAATATTTATATAATATATAGTATAATATAATCATAATAGTATTCCCTTTCAAATAGATTCAATCTAACTTAAAATATTATTCTTTCTATTAAAAATAAATTATTCTTCATTTCTATCAATCATTTCATTTTTACCGACCGACGATAGTAGTAATACACCAAATTTCACATGTGGACATTTTTACATATCTCCACGAATCAAGCATTTTCTTAACAGAAAAAAGTATTTTTAGCATGATGTCCGTCCGTCCGTCCGTCCGTATAGATGTGTACAGCTTGAACGGCTAAACGGATTTTGATGAAATTTGGTATATTTGGTATATTTACTTAATGCATCAGTATGGTGCAAATCCAGAAACCGGAAGTGGTAGTATTAGCGATCGACGATAGGAAGGGAAGGGTTATTTTCACACCAAATTAAACATGAGGAGATTTTTTGAATCATGCACTTTGTATTGGTTTTATTCTCGAAAAAAATCATCTTTATTAGTTTTTTCTTAATTTAAAATTATATGACGTCATCCAGCCATTGATGACCTCACAGCCTGGTCTTACATATATATTATAAATAAAATAAAATTAAAAATGTTTATATTTATTATTTATGTATCCATATCTGTTTTTTATTACATTAATAGATATATTAAAATTATTTGAAATTGTTTCTGTAGCTGGAAATTAATTTACTTCAAACGGTCGGTCGGTTCGGACCTGGCCACAGGTCAACTTATTAATCAAAAAACCTCTTTAAAGATAATGGAGCTTTCTTAGCTGAGGCATAGCCAAGCAACGTCGTCCATATGGTAGATTTTGCTGAATTAGATAGAATAAAATTTTTCTTTTTTGGAAATTTTTTTCGAAATTCAATATCTCTTGACAATAAATAAATATATTATAAATAAATTTTAACTAAATATATAAATAAATAAACCAAAGGCAAACAATACATTAATTATATATTATAAATAAAACTCTTTCTCTCCGTCCCTCTGTCTATCTCTCTCTCTCTCTCTCTCTCTATATATATATATATATATATATATATAAAGTGTACATATGTATTATAATAAAATTATATCTCTTATAAATTTGGAATTAATATGGGCTATATGATATACTTTTCAAATAAACTATTTTTATAATATTATTATATAATTAATTTAATTTAATTTAATGAAATTCATTTTTTTTTTGTTTCAGATAGGAGTGGTGTACGATTGGATGAAGGTGGAAAGCGAGGCGCCGGGAATCGTCCAAGACGGCCCTTGGATTCCCCATTCCACGAAGCGGAGGTCGTCAAGCCCTTCAAATTGTCCGACCAGAAGCTCCATGAGCACGATCTCATCTATCATCCGCCCCCGGTCAATCGTATGTTAATCAACCGATCATTATATCCGTTATCAATTGGGCTATAATTACATTCGGTTTTTTTAGATCCAATTCAATTTGTTTAACGATAAGAAATAGTAGAGGTAATAAATAATCAAAAGCCCAAATGTCCAGCCTAAGATAAATATTAAAACGATAAGATTTTAATTTTCTTTCAGATACCATTCATTTGATATTCAAAAAGAAAAATCTATATATATATATAAAGGTTTTTGTCTGCACATTGCTCAGAATTTAAAATTTTTGCATATCTTCACGTTTCATGACCTTTAGAATCCAAAAGTGACTTTAGAATTTTTCATGTCTGTCTGTCTGTCTGTCTGTCCGGAAAATAAATATTTTATAGACTCAGAATTGGCTGAAGCGATTTCTATAAAATTACATCACAATATTCTTATATACCTCTAGAGTAACATAGGCTATAAATTTTATTAATATCTAATCAATAACCGCAGAAATTAATTTTTTAAAGTTTATATAATTCTCCGTGTTGTTCATTCAAGAGTATCTCGCGGCTCACTGGCCCTAGCGGAATCATTTTAAACAATGAATTATCATAGCGATTGCCAATCAAAGAATTATTATAATATTTCACTTTTTATTTTAAATTATAATATTCAAATATCAATTCAATTAAATAATTTATTCTAAATGTTCTCATTTTAATTAATTTAATAAAATATTTAGGTCATATATTTATCTTGAATTTTTCTTTATATATTTCAATATTTCCTCTTTTCTATAATTTTATCAATGTCTAATAAAAAAAAATATTATTTAATATTTTATGAAGTGAAAATAATTTTTAAAACCTCAATTAAATGGCTGAATTATATTATCTTTGTTTTTTATTTTAATTTAATTACTCTATTATTAATTACTAAATATATATTGTCGTATATTGGATGACTTAGGTAAGGTGGTTTATGAGAAAAATTGGTTGAAAATAACTTTAAATTAATTTGGTAGCACTTTGGTTAAATTTAGAAAAATAAATGATTATTGAATCCGCGACGGTTGATAAGGGAAATGATAAAATTGAATAGGTTCAGATTAGAAATGCTTATATAAAATTAAACTAAAATTAGGTATTTAATAAAATAGAAGAATTAATATGATAACAATGAAATTAATATGAAATTGAAGAAATTGAATGGTACCGTTAGAAATATAAATATAAATTAAATGAGATGTAATTTATATTAAGCAATTGCAAATTTTATTAATTACCAAGGGTCGACCACTTAGTGTATTGTGAAAGGAAGGGATAGAGAATTCTTTGGAGACTTGAGTCTTGAGTGTCGTCCTGCGGATTTATCTGGAACATCTCGTGGGCATCGGCATTCCTCAAAAAGGGGTTTGGGCCGGGATGTCCTTCCTGCCAGAGATACGTTGTCTTCTTCTCCAATTCTTGATCAAGACTGACTAAAACATTTCGAAGCCAATCATCCCCTCCAATCAACTTGGCAAAATTGTCCACCGCTCACTCCCAGACGACTTAAATATAATAAAAGATTCGCCAATTTAATTACAGATAACGAGGAAAATTAATAGTGATAAGAAAAAATATTTAGTAACAAAGAGGAACAGTATTAACACACAAATTCTTAATATCCAAAATGTAGAATTTGAATATGTAGAAAAATTGAATGTAATCACGAAGGATAATAATATTTGAGAAGAATTTAAATCGAGGTTGCAATGGCGAAACGCCTGTTATCATGCAGTAAAGAGGCTTATCTTTTCAAAATTATTATCAAAGGGAATCAAAATTAAAATATATAAAACAATTATTTTGCATGTTGTACTATATGGGTGGGAGGCATGGTCTATGACCCAGGGAGGTGAGAGTAGATTCAGTGTATTTGAGAATAGGATTCTTCCCAGCATTTATTGGCCAAAGAAAGATGAGGTCACCGGGGAATGGCGGAGACTGCATAACGAGGAATTGCATGACCTCTATGCATCTTCAGAAATCGTTAGAGTTATAAAAGGGAAAAAGCTGCGATAGGCAGGGCACGTGGCTAGAATGGGAGAGGAAAAAGATATTGGTGGGGAGATCGATTGGAAAACGTCAACTTGGAAGACCAAGGATGCGTAGGAAGGGACGTAAGAAAGATGGGACAAGGGCTCTGGATAGGGACACTTGGGGAAATGTGGTTGTTGCGGCCAAGAACTTTCGAGTATCTTTGAGTCACATAGTTACATAGATATAACATATACACTAATAATAAATATAATTAATTTTCAGATTAAATTAAAATATATTTTAAATAAGAATACAAAAAGAAATGAATGTTTTATGTAATATACTGATTGAAACAAAATGGATGAAAACCTTTTACTACTTTCAACCAAATACTATGTACCACTCGGGAGTACAGGGGGCGGAGCCCCTGTCTAGGTGTTAAGAGCAGCTTGTAATAAATAAATAATTTAAATAAAATAATAGAAACTTAATTGCTCATTAAATTTCAATTAAGAAAAAAAAAATTAATTAAAATATGGCTTTCTCCTTTAATTATCTAAATATATTATAAATAATTATATCTTAGAAATTTCGAAAATATATTTTTAAGTTATTTTATTATCCAGTTTTTATTTATTAAAAAAAATCATTGATTTAGATAATTAAGAAATTAGTATTAACTTAAATAGAGATTTTTTAAAAAATAATAATATGATAAAATATTTATAATCGTTGAGCCCCTGATCTGGTCAAGCTAAAAAATTACCATTATGTTTCTCTGACCTAGGCCTTAATCCGTTATTAATCGTTATCTGCCTAAAATGAAGTTAACTTAAGTCACGAACGAATGTTTATGTCATTTTATCATATAATATATCAACAAAATAACCTATTTCCCTTGGACATGGATTTTTAAACTAAATAAAATATATTTATTCTATTCTATAAGTATATATCTGTATTATGCTAGTATAACGGTGGACTATTAATAAATATAAAGTCCTTAACGAAGTGAATAATCCTTTTGTGGACGACACTTGCAGCTCCCCTGTCATTGTTCAAGACCAAATGAGTTGTTAATGTCAGAGGAGGCCTTGGCTACCGTTGACTATGATTTACATCCCTAAACCTTTTACGTTTCCTCCCCCACATAAATGAAAAAATGCAGGGTGAAGGGGAGTGGAATCCATGATCCATGTGCGTGTAGGTTTATTAATAAGGAATCATTTCGCAAGGCGAAAGTGACAAATGTTTTTGTTTATTAATAAGGAAAGCGCATCTGGGCAACCTTGTACCTCACCTGGTTGAATGATGTATCCCAATAGGGAAACGGCCCCCATCATAGATCATGATCACTCACGTTAATGCTTGCTGATTTAGATTCTTATCGAACTTTAAAGAAATAGATAATTTATTATTGAGTCAAGTGTACTGATCATTCGATCTAAAATGAAGTCATCTATTGGAGAATCTCTCCCTTCTCTTTCTTGTCTTCTTGTTTTAGTTGTATTGTTTCAATCACACATGTGTATTTTATATCTAAAATTGAAAAATTTTTTAGATTAAATTATTTTGTTTGTAGTCACATTTTTACTTCCCTTTCGATTTTAAATATATAATCTGGAATTAATTATTATTTTTTTAACCAGAAGTTTTAATTATTTATTATTATATAAAACTGCATTAATATGGTGGGCTAGAAAACAGTGGGCAGCCAACAGAAAATTGAAAGTGTTAAGAAATAAAACTCTTAACTTTTTTTCCCACCAATAATATCAAAATGTTAGTTCCGAATAAGAAGCAAATCAGGGACCGAAACGTTAATATTATTGACAAAAACAACTTAACAGAGTTTTATCCTTTATTTTTTTTTTGTTACTTGCACTACTATATTTCTAATCAGTCAATATTATTATATAAAAAAAAATCTGGAGTGTCTCCACTCGACTATCTTGCAAATTTGAATTTGATTAATTAACGTATATTATATTTAAATTAAATTTAATTAATTATAAATTATAAATGAAATTAATTAATGTTTATTAAACCAGCGCGTGTTTGGCTCTTTGTTGATGGTACACACCACGTACTGCAGTCATCGTATTAAAAAATTAATTCCGGTACTTTCAGCGTTTCAATCAAGCAGAAATTCTATATATAGCACTTTTATACAATTTTTTTTAATCATGTGAAAAACTATCCAACATAATCTCTATTTTCACGGTCAGTTTAGAGGAAAAAAACATATCTTCCGGATGAGCTACATTTCTGAAAAGTTGATAGAAAACTACGAATTTTGAATAATGCCCGTGTACCAAATTTCATTATTCTAGCTGAAACCGTTTTTTCGTAATCTTGTCTACATACACGCACTCACACACATTTTTCTCAACCTTAGTGAAAATGACTCAGAGGCCTTAAAAACGTATAAAAACATCAAAATCTCGATATTGAAAATTTTTGTGACAGTTAAAATATCTTTAGAATATAGAATTAGAACTTTAGAATTTTAAAGGAAAAGCCAAAGTGTTGTTGAAGTAATATGTTTATGTGTATTATTAAATGTTAATATAAAGTTCAAAACCTAATCAGTAGAGGCATATGACTCAAGTTACATTTACTTTTAATTATTTTGTTCTTGATAACATAAATATTATTTTAATATTGAAAAACTTACCCATAATGAAAGAATTATTTATAGAGTTATAGATAAATAAATAAATCAAGTAATAATAATGCTATTTAAAATTAAAGATTAATTATAGTACTTCAATTTTAATTAATTAAGTGTAGATTAATTTAAGTATAGATTAATTAAATTAATGGTTGTTTCATTTTTCAGATTCAGGCAGTGTTCCGCCTTTTAGGCATTCAGGCCACTATCGGCAAGTGAGTGCCCATTTTTGGGACCCTCATCCGCAGTACACATTCACAGCTTTCGGTCGCAAATTCCACCTCCTGTTGCAACTGGACAGCACATTCGTCGCTCCAAACCTTCAGGTGAACAATTTTCTCTTATAATGAATTTTATAAATAAGTTGACCTGTGGCCAGGTCCGAACCGACCGACGGTTTGAAGTAAATTAATTAGCAGCTACAGAAACAATTTCAAATAATTTTAATATATCTATTAATGTAATAAAAAACAGATATGGATACATAAATAATAAATATAAACATTTTTAATTTTATTTTATTTATAATATATATGCAAGACCAGGCTGTGACGTCATGAATGGCTGGATGACGTCATATAATTTTAAATCAAGAAAAAACTAATAAATATGATTTTCCCGAGGATAAAACCAATACAAAGTGCATGATTCGTGGTGATATATAAAAAAATCTCCTCATGTGAAATTTGGTGTGAAAATAACCCTTCCCTTCCTATCGTCGATCGCTAATACTACCACTTCCGGTTTCCGGATTTGCACCAAAAGTTGATCAATTCATCCCACTGATGCATTAAGTAAATATACCAAATTTCATCAAAATCAGTTGAGCCGTTCAGGCTGTACACATCTATACGGACGGACGGACGGACAGACATCATGCTAAAAATACTTTTTTCTGTTAAGAAAATGCATGATTCGTGGAGATATGTAAAAATCTCCACATGTGAAATTTGGTGTGAAAACAATACCTCCCTTACTATCGTCGGTCGGTAAAAAAGGATTAATTAAATAAATAAATTAAATATAAGATTCTAATATATTTACTATTTAATATTATTATTATTATTTTGTTCAGGTGTTGCACGTTTGGAACAATTACACACGTAAGGAAGAGCCGAGTTTGAGGCCAGATGGATGTTTCTACAAAGGCACGGTCGCCGGTGAGCCTGGAAGCCTCGTCGCCGTCAACCTCTGCCACGGCATGGTAAGACTAGTCATTCTACTATTTACAATTTCTAGAGAATGAGCGGTCGTGTAAGACTAATTAGAGGTGTTATTGCGTCGTAATTGCCCTTTTAGTACCTCTTAGTAATTCATAAACTGTTCAACCTCTCTGCCATTAACTCTATACATGAAACGAATATTTATTAATTTCCAAAAAAAAAAAAAAAAAAAAAAAAAATTAACAGAAAAAAATTAAATAACCTTTAATGAATTTATTTAAACATTCTATTCGTTCCCGCCCATTTGATTTATTATTTAATTATTTTAGCATAAATAAATAAATAATTTTTATCCAAGTTAATTATTAAGTTTTCTTTTACAAAAAAAAATGAGGAAAAATTATTTACTCGGTTAATAAAATAGCCTTGGTGAAGGTTAAAACATCTCAATCATGAATATTATATTATTATATACATATTTTTATGCATAATCTATTTAATAAAAACAAACAAATTTATTTGGAAATTAAGCCTGAATTTTTTTTTTAACAATGTTCAATTTATAAATGGAAGTGAAAATTAATAATAAAATCAATAGGTTAAAGATAACTTATGAAAAACATCGTTCTAAATTTCAAGATAAATTTTTATTAAATTTAAAATCTAAATCATTTGTTAGTATCTTCATTTTACTAAATTTCCAAAATCTAGGTCTACATTTTCTTCGATTCTTTAATTCCAACCATTTTTGACCATCATATTCTTCCAATAAATTTTCTTTTGAAACTAATTCAAATGAATAAATTTTAGATTAATCTTTGTTTTGATATGTTCATTGGAATCAATTCCTGATTCTACATCCCTTCACTATAAACCTTCAAATTTTTCAACACCTGGCCATTGAGATTTTATATTCACGAATTTATTGTGAGTCACACTCAACTATTGCTAGACCTATAAATAATAATAAAAAAAATTATAAATCGATTTATATTAGTTGCAATATTTTTAAAAAATAAAATTTACTGCAAGGTAAAGTTCAAAGATCATTTTTGACAAGTTAATTATTAAATTTATTAATGATACAAGAAAGCAAGTTTTCTAAGATATTAATAGGAATATAATAACGAATCATTTTTCAAGGCTCAAGGTAGGAGAGAGAACATTTAACGTCAAATATCCAATTGATCATTAATTTTACTTGAAATTCACACGATTTATTTAGTTTGTTATATTATATTTATTATTATTAATTATTGAGTATTTGAGTTTTAATTTCCATAAAAAATAAAAATCAATTGTATTTTTTAAAATTAGTTTGATTTAATTCAGAATGTTATATTATAGGTTTCTCCGTGAATTATCTAATGTTTATTATTTATGAATAAAAATTTTGATTTTATATATAGTAGCTATTAAAAATATATAATATACTTATACACACATATTACGTATATTAAAATTTTAAAAACGTAAAAAACATTTTATACCTATCCCAAAATCCACTAATCTCTAGAATTTAATAAAATTATTGGGGAACTGTTTCAAGAAGAAATATATTTGTACCTACCTATCTCAATTTGCTATATAAATAATATAATTTAAATTTAAATTTGGAACCAATTGATGCTGGTTGCCTACTCTCAGGGATTTCTATATTGATTGACTTATGATAAATGGGATTAAATCTTCATCAGATTAAGTAAGCATAGATTTGCTTTGATCTCAGTCAATAATAGGGATAATATAGTCCAATAACTAATCCATTAACATAAACGAAACATTTTTATTCTTACCATCTGCCATACATAAGCAAACATAATGATCGTGTTATATAATATAAATTTAATTATAAAATTTGTATAAAAAGAAGTGTATAATTTTTCTTATAATTCTAAAAAGCGAATGAAGTGTCTATAAATATCATAACATTAGATTCATTCAATAGTTTTTGGACCTGACTCGAAACATAACATAGTAAGTTGAGATTTTTAATAATAATATAATAAAATTAGTATTATTTTGAGGTCAGGAATTCAGAACAACATGGTTTCTCTTTTGAAAATTTGCTTATAATTATAAGTGTTTGCTTAGATATACAAATTAAAAAACTACACCTAAGAAATAGCCCAAAATACACATATTTTAATTAATTTTGTTTTAGGTATAAATTAATTGATCATTTTTGACTATATAATAAAATACCAGAAAATATTCTCTCGTATAATCGAATCTATTAAAAAATATTTACTCCTTAATTCTTGGTAGTTGATATCTTTTAAATATCCAAACCGGTGATTTTTTTTTTATTTTGAAATGCTCGCATTTAAAATTCGCTCACTGAATTATTATAAAAGTTGCTGTCTCTAATTGATTATAATTTCATATAATTGACTCATTGAGGAAGTAGTAAAATATATCTGGGTGAGTTTTGATAACACCCTACGGATATCTAATAAACTCGGACATGGTCAATAACCGACCTTAAGTGATGTCTATATTTTTTCCCTCAAGCAAATCAATCAAAAATTAAAACAACACTGATTAAAAAATACTTTAGATGCCGTTTAAGCTAAATTAGATTCCCCTTTTAGGTTAAAAAAGTAAAGGTCAAAACGAGATCAAACCAAATATTAATTTCTAATTAGGAAATCTGTGAAATTGGTGAATATTGAGGGATAGAACTTAAATATATTATTATAAAATATAAATTATTCAATAAAATAATCTAATTTAATCAATTAATAGTATGATATATATCAGGCTAAAAAATTTCTTCTTAAAACAAATTCTTTCAAATATAACTCCAATATAGGTGCTGAAACGACGTGGCTCAAATCTCACTAAAACACATGACCCAAAAATTACTTTTAATAAGAACTTTCAGAAAAACCTAAACAATCATATCTCTAGGTATTCATTTAAAGTAAGAGTTAGAGTATACAAAATTTAGAATTATTAATTATACTTAAAAAAATATATTATTTCGAAATAGTGCCCATAAGTGGACACATTATCATTATTTTCATGAAGTTCGTCTTACATAATTTCTAATTGAGAGAAGAAATAGTAAATGGGTTTTAAAATAAAACATATTTTATGGAAGAGAGAGGAGGGAGTATTTCGAGAAATTAACTGTGTGTGCCAAATTTTAAAAATAGTTGCTTAAAATAAGCATGTAATGTTCCAATAGTTAAACATAACGAGCTGTAACAAAAATAATAGAAATCAATCTGTAAAATGAGTTTTTTTTTAAATAAATAAATTAGTAACAAGAACAATAATAATTTAAGATTCTCTATAATCTATTTGATTTACTATGCCAACCAAATGTTTTATAAATCTTTTTTGGCATCAATCTCCATCTGACTAATCTTTCAATTATGCGGAATTCAATTTAATTTATATATATATATTATATATTTTTTTAATTCTATTTCAATGGTGAATATTGAGAAAAGTAAAACATGAACAATTCTTATTGCTGGAGAAAAATTGTTTTTTTTTTGTTTTTTTTTATTTTCATAATAATCACCTATATTTTAAAATCTTCTAAATAAATAACTTGCTTGTTCAGACTAATTTATTTTCAAACAGTAAATCAATGTTCGGTAGAAATATATGTGAACCAGGAAATAATAAAATATAAATATTATGAAATATTTATTATATTTATATTTACATAAACCTATATATATAATTTATATTTTATTCTTTTGTTTTATAATAATTTCCAAAAGTATAAAATAAAAATAATAAAACAAATAGTTTTCTATTTATATCTATCTCTGTGACTCTAAGGAACTCGAAAGTTCTTGGCCGCAGCAACCACACCCCTCCAAGTATTCCTATTCTCAGCCACAACTTTCTAGTCCCTATCCTCTCCCATCTCTCTCACATCCTTTCCCACATTATCCACCCACCGTGTCCTTGGTCTTCCAAGAGGACGTTTCCCACTCGGTCTCCCTACCAATATATTTTTTGCCATTCTAACTTCTCCCATTCTACCCACGTGTCCTGCCCACCGTAGCCTTCTCGATTTTATCATTCTAACTATATCTGGAGATGCATAGAGGTCATGCAATTCCTCGTTATGCAATCTTCGCCCTTCCCCGGTGACCTCATCTTTCTTTGGCCCATAAATGCTTCGCAGAATCCTATTCTCAAATACTCTAAATCTACTCTCGTCACCTAATGTCATAGACCATGCCTCACATCCATATAATACAACCGTTAAAATAATTGTTTTATATATTTTAACTTTTATTTCATTTGATAATAATTTTGATGCGATAAGCCCCTTTATTGCATGATAACAGGCCTTTCCCGATTGTAACCTCGCTTTAAACTCATCTCGAATATTATTATCTTTCGTTATCACAGAACCTAAGTATTTAAATTTTTCTACATTTTCAAATTCCATATCTTGTATATTAAGATTTTGTGTGTTGATACTATTCCTCTCTGTTACTAAATACTTTGTCTTAGCATTATTAATTTCTAGTCCCACCTCTTTTCCTGCTTCAATTAATTTTTCTATACTATCTATAATTGCAATTGCCGAATCTCCTATTATATTTAAGTCGTCTGCGTAACCTAATATTTGAGTTTTTTTGTTTAATTCGATTCCGTTTGACCTCTCTCCAATTATATATTCCAGAACTAAATTAAATAAAATTGGTGATAATGCGTTTCCTTCTTTTAACCCATTTCGAATTTCAAAAATCTCTGACAATTGATTCCCGCATCTTACTCTTCCTTTTAACAAGACAATTTTCAATCATACGTACTAGTTTTTTTGGAATTTGATCTAAAGTCGATCGATAAAGTTTTCTATTTATAAAATTAATTATAAATAATTTTGAAACTAAATTAAGTTGTAGATGATGATGATGATTTTCTATTTTTAATATAATTTATTGTACGAAAAATAATCGTTGAATTTGATAGTTTATGTATTTTTTTATCAAAATATTTTTACTTATTTATTAATTTTTAATTATTATTAAGATTTCAATAAGAGAAAGCTGTATTATGATATCTTATATTTAAGAAAATCCTTTATTTATTTTGTTTTATTTATGTTAAGTTTATAATTTCTTACTCAAAATTTCATTGTATAAAAATTTAAAAAACAATTCAAAAAAAATAAAAAAATTAAAAAAAATAACAATAGAATAGATCCTATTGATTATACATAGTTTTGAAACGAACATTAAATTGTTTTTTATAATAAATTTCAAAATGATGACCAATTTTCACAGGTTGGATGATTTTCTATTTTTACTTATCATAAAAAAATCCAATTAATACATTCTTAGATAATCTCGTGTTTCATCTATCGGTTAAATAATTGTTGAAATTTAATTTATGACAATCCAAAGAAATTTATTCTGTAGGAAAGAAAGCAATAATTATGGCAAATATTTTATAAGGCTGAATGGCTCGTTAATTATCCATAGAGAGTAGAACTACTCGATGGAGTACGTATGCAGTTTTATTTACAATCGTGTTCTGAAAGAAGAAATAACAGCAAAACTTCAATTTATGGGGATCCTCCTACCGCCTCTCATTCCTCTTCTTATATTTAAAGAAATCTGGAGCCAATTTATTAAGAAATTATTGACTTTGAACTTGAAGAGAAAAATAATATACTAAATGCTTCATTATCATGATACTGAAAGGTGATTCGCTTTCTTAAATTTCTCATTTTTTTAACTAATACTTTTTTTTTGCTTTTCGTTGTTAATAATCTTATATTGATGTAAAAAGTGATATAGTATGTAATAAATAAATGAAACTTATAATTAGTAAAATATTAAAAATAGTTGTTTAAAAAAAAAATTAATATTAGGGACAGTATAAATAAAATTGAAGCTTTTAAATTGATCATTTGTCAAAAATATTTTTGGAAAAAATAAAGTAATTTAATTTTCTCGCCTAAATCATTAATGTTAAGAGATTTTAAAAATTACAGATCTCCATGAGATATATAAGTACCATCACTAATCAATTAAAATTATTTGAAATTGATTCTGTAGCTGGAAATTAATTTACTTCAAACCGTCGGTCGGTTCGGGCCTGGCCACAGGTCAACTTATTTAAATTTTCTAATAAGTTTCCATCCTGTTTATGTTTGGCTTGAATAACAGAAATTAAATTAGAGTACTAGTTATATTAATATTTTATTAAAAAATGGTTATTTATTTTAGTAAGTATTTAATTATTCATTGGATAGACTCTTAAAAAATATTTTTGTTAATTAAATTTAAATGACAAAAAAACTGATCTTTAATTTATTCATAAAATTAGTTGGAGTGTCTCCACTCGACTCTATCTCGCAATTTGAATTGAATTAAATAACATAATATATTATATTTAAATTAAATTTAATTAATTATAAATTATAAATTAAAATTAATAAATAATATTTATTAAACCAGTGCATGTTTGGCTCAGTTAATGGCAGCACGTCACGTGTTTGCGCGTCAAGTTAAAAAAAATCCGTCCTTACTTTTATACTCCTTTGTAATCTTCCATTCCCTTTTCAAAAATAAATCATTAATAGTTAATTAATAGGAGAGATAATAATTTAATTATTATTATTCCAAGGTATTTATTGGAGGCGTTGTACAAGGTTTATTGACAAATTTTTAACATTTATTTTTGCAAAAATTTTAGATTTAATTATGCATTTTTTCTAAAACTAAATATAGGTTATTTAAAATCAATGTTAATTGATATATAATTTAATTGAATGTAAATTTTAATATACATATGTTTCCCATATGAAAAAATAAAAATTAAATTAATTTTATAAAATCTATTTTATAGAGGGATTAAAAAAGTTTATTGGGAGTTTAAAAGGATATAGCAAATATATTTTTTAATATTTAAAATTAATATTTTAAATATATATAAATTGTTTTTTTTTTTTTGATAAAGTTAAAGTATCCAATAAGGGGTTGGGGAAAGGAATATAAGGAGTTTTAATGAAAAATTCAAAAATTAATTTACTTATATACAAAAATATTTATTAAAATATAAAATTAAGAATACAATTATATTAATATAATATAATAGTTACATAGGATTGGAGAATAGTAATATTATATTTATTTTACATTATTTATAACAAAATAAAAATTAAATATTATATAAAAGAATAATTAAATTCTTAAATTATAATAGTAATTTCTTTTTCTATTGACTACATTACTTGTTAAGTCCAGATTTCTTCTCCGGCTTAACCGACGATTAATCGGGTGATTGATCACCGTCTCGATGTCATCCTCGTTCGGCGGAATATTTTCTTTATTTGCCATGATATCTAAAAAATTGATGTCACCACCAACTAATCTTACCGGGGTTTCAATTCTTATTGATTCATCCTGGAAAACGTCGAAATGCCGTCTATGATGATAGTAATTGAGTCCTTCTTCTATGATATTGTGAAGAACATTCCACTCCTGTTTTAAATCCATTCTGAAATCAAACAAAACAAAAACAAAAATAATTAATGATATATAATAAAATGAAGAGGATAGATGAGCGAAGAAATATTGAAAATAGTTTGGTTGTGTTGGTCACACACACAGAGAATTCCTTGTAGAGCAACTGCTTGCGAAGAAAGCTGAACACTAAATGACTCCCAACACAAATTTTAGGTATATATAGTCCCTTTTTAACAAAGGAATACAATTTGCATGGGTCATACAGGTACCTTTTGTATTGGTTTTTTGTTTTGACCCTTTGAATAGATCAAATTTACAGGTAAATCTTTTCAATTCAAAATAAACAAAAATTTGAAAAAAAAATATTTTTTTCTTTCATATAATTTTATAAATATAATTGAAAATGTTTAGGCTATTTTTAAAATTTTGACATTTTGTAATATTTATGACTTTGTTCAATTTCTTATCTATTGTTATTATTTATTATTTTTCCATTACGAATTGTATCTATCCTTTCTAACAAAATACAAATAATTTAAAAAACTAAAATTCATTGTTAAATGAACAATCCAAAAGGAATTTCTTAATTAAAATAAAATTTTAAAAATTGACAATGATAAAAAAATTAGCTGGAGTGTCTCCACTTGACTATCCCGCAAATTTGAATTGTATTAAATAACATATATTATATTTAAATTAAATTAAATTAATTAAATTATAAATTAAAATTAATAAATCATATTTATCAAACCGGCGCATGTTTGGCTCTTTGTTGATGGCACCACGTAACATGTTGGCGCGTGAGATTTGCAGTGTTAAAAAATAAATTCTAGTACTTTCAGCAAATAAATCCAGCTGAAATTATATATTTATAGCAGTTTTATACAATTATTAATCATGTGAAAAATTATCAAAGATATATCTTTTATTTTTATGGTCACTTTAGAAGAAAAAAAATCAAAACGTTGTAGGTAATGACCCTCTTCCGGTTGAGCTACATTTCTCAAAAGTTGAAAAAAAACTATGAATTTTGAATAATGCCCATGTACCAAATTTCATCATTCTAGCTCAAACCGTTTTTGCGTAATTTTGGTTACATACATACATACACACACACACATACACACACACACAGACATTTTTCTCAACCTTAGTGAAAATAATTCAGGAACCTTCAAAATGTTTAAAAACATCAAAATCTCTACATCGAAAATTTTCGTGATCGCAATACTATTTCAATAGTAAAAAAGAAATGAATAAATTAATTATTAATTATTCTTATAGTGTAATTAATATTATAAAATATCAAATTTCAATTTTCTTTCATTTCTTTTAATCTTAGACTATAAAATCACAACTAATATGAAAATTTATAATTTTATCAGTTAAATAAAAAAAAAAAAAACAACAACGGCAACGTGAAATCAAAGACCATTGAATTATAAGAGTAGGTTGATCGTTGTTTAATCGACAATGATCGATGGAGACTAAAGCGTGATCTTTTGCTTAACTTGAATGGAAGGAAATTATTACTGATTAGCGTTTAACCGGGCATTTGTTATAACAATTGACTATTTTCATTTGAGGTATGACAGACGATTTTTATTTTGATTACCAACTGTTTAGGCGGAAAGGGCCTCTCCCTCTATAAACAGCTAATTTAGTCGGTGTAATTTTATCAATCAATAATAGAAAGATTTCGAAAATTCGTATTTAAAGTGCCCAGAGAATGGCTGGATAATAAATGACAGTTGAGATTCCACTTCACTTTTCATAATTAGCATACCTATAAATATTAACCAGCTGTATTATCCAGTTAACTTTACTGATCAATCAAATGAATGCGTGAAAACGTGCCGTCTCATTTACATGCCTGAAATGGATTCAATTAAAAACGGCTTAATTTTCATAATTATTTAATATTTATTTATTATTATTTTTTTTTTTTGACTAAATTTAATTATTTTGAATACTCGATTACCTTTAGCAGCAAGAATCGATTTGAATATTCAATTTTGAAATAATAATTTAACACACCTTATAACCAATAGTAATAAAATATTATTTATTTCACCATAAATAGACAAAAAAAAAATCTTACTATAAATTTTTATTATTTTTAAACTAAAATAGAACGTGCTTAGATGAAAATACTTGAATGACCACGAAAATGTTCAACATTTCAGTGGTATATAAAAAAAGTCTGATTCACATTTTATTTTCGTTTGAATTTTTTGTTAATTTTTTTTTTCTTTATTTTTATTAAAATTTAATCTAATTTATTAAATAAAATGATTAATAAAAATTAATAGTTATCATAATTTTATTTTAATTTATTAACATAAATATATTTATAACATATTATATAATAATGAAATTTTTTAAATGAAAAATTAAAAAAAAAAAATATCAAAAAATGATTTATCATTTATTCTAATAAGAAGGAAAGAAAATGTTAATCAACTAAATGTGTCTTACTTCATCTTTTTTCATAATTGGAATTGTCGATTGCCAAAACTCTGCCTGTGGGGCTTGAATATTATTTTATGCGGCGGTGTTATTGTCTTTTTACTATATAATTATAAATTTAAAAATAAAATATTGAAAATTATAATTAACATATCGTTTTTTTTTCTCCTATTAAAATTTAATAAAATCACAAACGCCGTAGGTTTTTAATCATGTTTAGCTAATAGGCTGTTCCTCATCGTAGATGCCCCAGGCAGTGCCTATCCTTTTCTTAATCGCCACCAATGATTTGCTTAATTATATCATCTCATGTTGCCTTCAAGCGTGCAGAAAGGATTTATTTATTGAACTTTGTGCAAACTGAAACATTCATTAAAACATTTCAAGTGTAAAGTCATGGTACAATTCATAAATACATAAAAATACACGTGATAGTATTAAATAAATAAATAAAACTATATAAAAATAAACACAATTCAATATGATATATTTTTCTGAAAGATTCAAATTTCAATGTTAAATCTTTTAGGATATCATATTTGACAATCTAAATGGGATTTAATTAGCCGTTTAGAGAAGATTAACCTTGCAAATAAAAAAAATAGTATTTAAATTGAATGCTGTGATACTGACCTTTAACTACCGGTAGATTACTAAATGTCAATAGTTCTTAAGAAATTATTTATTATTCAATAAAATTTTTGATAAATATTTATTTATAAATTTAGAATAAGAAAAAGGTAAATCATTGCTTAGACAGGCCGTAGATCTCTGTTTTTGTATTGGTTGATTGGTTCAATTATGCTCAAAAATAATAAAATTTTAGGAATTTAGATTTTAAAAAAATATAATGAATTGCAATTTATTATATTTTATTAGAATCTATTGAATTATTTTTTTTATCTTCAAATAGGTATTAATAAAGTTTTTGAATGTATTTTGATCATTTTTTTACTTTAAAAAGAATAAGAAAAGAAAATTGGTACAATATAATTATATTAATCAAAATATTTTCCAACATTTTCTACAACTTTTACCTTCTTTTCTTGCAAAATGGCGGTACCGTGTCGAAAGAACGTTGTTGGTTTGGTAGCAATTCAATCATCGATCCATTTTCGCCATACTTCAGCATTTCAAAACCGTGTGCCAGCCATGCTGCATAAACCTGAAAAAGTGGTAATCAGAAAGCCTATGTCTAGTGAGTATCCTGGATTTTGCAGAACTTCCCATTCGAGCTGCAACTGTGAATCTTTCACAACTCTTGCAACGTGTGGCTGAGAGTTTCTATGCAAGAGGATGACTTTACTTCTGTTGAACTTTTTTGCAATAATACGTTACAATCTCACCATATGCACAGCAAGACTTTACGGCCATGGATACTCCGCTTCGTTGTTGATGTGGATCGCTCTCCTGGACTAACTCATGACTTTTTGCGCTTGACATTGTCCTAGTAGGTCTACATTCCCTTGGAAGTCACAATAAGCCACGGAAAACTCTTCTTTTTTGCTTGGCATGCAATGAAACAGTTCGAATTGGTATTTTCAGTCGTGTCGAAGCCATTTTACCTCCATTTGAATCTTTCCCATTGCATGTAAACGTCTCTAAACGGTTGATTCCTCATTTGCTAAGCTGTCTGAAATTTCTTTAAAAGTTTATGCTGGGTCCTTGTCCAATAAGCCTTGCAATTCATTGTCTTCAAACTTTTTTGGTCCTCCAGTTCATTGTTTGTCATTGACATCAACATCACCACTTTTAAATTATTGAAACCAAAACCGGCAATTGCGAAAAAGTGTGATGGGCTTCGAAAGCAGATTTCTTCAAATCAAACAACAAAAGTAATAAATGTAGAGCGTTCCCTGATTAGTGTCTATATACACTTAATAACTTAATAATACTAAATTGAAAATTGTTATGTAGAGAAATCTCAAAATTATCCAATTTACTAATTAGGTTAGTATGTTTGCTACTTTGATACTTTACATCTTAACCAAAAGAGGTTGCTGATCTAAATACATGCAAGCATCTATTATCAACATTACAGTCGGTTTAATAAATTTGGGAGTTCTTTATAAATAATTTTTAAAATTTAATAGAATGATGATTAAATAATAAAATGTAAAATTAAATTATTGCATATAAATTATTAGGATTAATATTAAACATCATTAAAAATATGGGAAAGAAGACCTTTGCATAACCCTTGCCAAAAAAAAATAATTTTCAATTTAATAATTATAATTTCTCTACCTCTTCTCTTTTATTTAATTTATTATTTAAACGTGTTTACATATATTACCTCTCTTTCAATTTCATTTGTTAAATAATATGTGTGAAGGGAGATATGACCTTCATCTTCTTCCCACCATATCAATAAATAAATAATAAATAAAATTCTCTAATATTATGAATAGTGAATTATATATATATAATTAATATAACAAAATTTCATAATTATTATGAGAAGTATTACTTCATTATTTAAATTACGTTGCTTCCTTTTATGATTATATTATATCATTATCTATTCATATTTTCAAAAATTAATAAATCATCAATATACTAGATTAGTTTAAAGATCAAATATGTAATCCAAACAGTTTTGTTTTCATTCATGTTCTTATTATACTAATTTTATTCTAATCTCTTTCCACGATATACCACTCCATGTATATTTAATCTTTCAAATCTACTTATGCAGAAGAAAAGGAAAGCAAAAGAGATTAGTAATCCAATTCTAGCAAATAAAATGCCATTCATATTCATGAACATTAACTATTTAATTGATTGATTTTTCCTGGGATTAAAAAAAAAAAATATTCTGATCCCTTTTCAAGTTCAATTCCGATTGATCGATTCAAATATTTACAATATTACGTATTTTTTTGTTGTTTTTATTTTTATAATTCCACTTTCAATTTCAAGAAACCTTGACGAAGATTTTAGTTACAATTTTTTTTTTAAATATATTTTTTTTTCATCTGGAGGTCAATCGCTTATGCGAAAGCAATGTTATTAGCATATCAAGATTGAAACGATTCCTTGTATGAATCATACTTTAACTATTTTGAAAATTTGACTACTGTTCAAAATACAATTGAATATAATTATAATTAAAAGTAAGCTAGCATATTCTATCCTAATATGTTAAACAAATTTTATAAATAAATTTTAGTTTTTTTCATTTTAATTTTTTTAATCTAAGAAATTATTTAATAATAAATTAATTAATTAATTAAATAAACTATAAAAATTAAAAAAATAACTTTTTATAATTTCAACTTACATTTTTTACTAACTTTTATTCAACTTGATATTATTAGATATTTAGGAACCATAAGGACTCTTACATATGAAGCTGCCAATCCGACAAATGATTATTCACTATTTTGGCTGACGGAGACACAGGGCCGCCCTAACCACAGGGCTAATTGGGCTATAGCCCTAGGGCGCAATCCTTCTGGGGGCGGCATTTTTTATTGGTTTATTTATTTTTTCTTATTGTTAAATAGTAGTTTTATAGTAACCTCCAACCCAGAGTGACATCACTTCAAAGATTTTAATCATGCACATTCAAAATACATATCTATTTTTCTTATTCATTATATCCGTATAAGCATTGAATAAATAATTTTAATAAGAATCCTAACAGCAGCGATAATTGTGCAGTTTGAAAATGTTGACATATAACATTTTCAACACAAATGACAATGTTTCAAATTTTATTGAAAAGTGTCTTTATTTTACGTGAATTTATTAGAAAATTTCTTATGAAAAGGGGCGCAAAATTTTAGAAGCCCACGGGCGCCGAAAATCTTAGGACGGCTCTGCGGAGACAGGCAACCTAGTGACTGGTGGTCAAGCGTCCTTATTGATGCTTTCTTGTGCAAGACAGTTTTCATTATCTTCGCATTATGTTGAACACAAATTCTTATTTAGAAACAAACTAATAAATATCGACGCGCTCACCTCTAATCAAAACATAGAACAACTCTAGTACACAACCCTTTATTACTATAATATATATCTAATATCATGATTAGATCCGTTGACAGCACCCCTTAATTTAAACCATGTTTTTGTTCAGTTTTGAATATGATCATGTGTTTTTTTTTCAACAACATAATTTAATGTATATAAAGATAGTGACTGTGGAGAAAGCAATAAATGTCAGTAAAATGTAGTTTTTTCAATATATGTTAAAAAATTCTCTTAAAAAAAAAATAAAATTAATTTCACCCAAACCTCAGCGTGAACAGAAATATTTTATATAAATTAAAAATATTTATAGAGTTTACATTTTAAGAGAGTGATAGAAACGGAATGCGCCCTTGACTCATTTCTCAGCTCATTTTCTTTTACAAATTATTCTCATTTTTCAATTTTGTTTTTTTCCGTTATTTGAAAATAAATTCATTTAGATCATGAATTATCAACTGATGATGACATCACAGTTGGGTATTCTGTATATTTACAACCTAGTTTTAATTATTTTTCTTAATCCTTCTTTATATATAAACAAAGATTTGGCATATGGGTAAACTTGAACCTCTCGACATGATCAATGTATTTATAATTTCGCTCATTGAGACCAGATGCATGGGTGAATGTCTCCATAACTCAACTTGATCTAATTTTATTTTGAATATCCTTTAACATCTGAAGAAAAAAAAATATATTATTGAAATTCAATTATAAACAAATAAATAAATTATACTATTATACATTTTCAATCAGTAATTTTTTCTATAAATAGATTTGTATGGATTAATAAGATGAAAAATAAAGCCTATTGTAAATATTTTTTCTATATTGAAGATCTATACCTCTATTACTTTCATTTTCAAAATTAATTTATTTTAAAAATGTTCCTCTTTAAATCGGAAGAAACCTTTTACACTTATTTAGAGAGAGAGAGAGAGAGATAAATATTAATGCATTTATTTATGTTATTTGATAAAAATAAGTATATACATAATCATTATTTTTTAAAAGAAAGCAAATTCATTAATTCATATTGTAAGATATTGTATTGTTAATAGTTGCGTATTTTAAATCTATTTCTGCAATGTGAATAATTGTGTAAAATATTTCTTTCCTATTTTAATTCAATCATTTAACTGATTATTTCAATTGTAAAAGAATTTTGCTGTCAAAACAGAGACAAGGAGGCCAAAAGTTCGAATGTCAAAATGAAGCTGTCAAATGACTAATTTATGTTTATTACTATATAAATTCAGATAATATTCACTATTATTCAAAGACAGATTGAAATATGTTTTATAAATTATTATAATTAAATTATTTAAATAAATATTTAGTTCCAACTAGAGAACCACATGAATAATATCACTATCTCATTTAATTCACTTATAATATTTTCGTAAATTATTATTATTATTATTATATTCTTTTTGATTTCAAAAATTAATTAATTGATAATAAATAGAGTAAAAGATATTAAGTGTTTATTGTATTTTTTAGCTTATTTGAATTAAGTATTTTTATTGATCTAGTATTATTTTGTAAATTTTTTTTCTTAAGAATTATATTATTCATATATTTACAAGATTTATTATATAAAATATTTATTTGAAAAAAAACATTTGAGAAATCAATGTTTACATTTTTTTTTTTTGGTTTACTTGAATAATATTATTTTTCGAATTAATTTAAATATTATTTATATTTCTTATTGGCAAAATAATGTGAAATAAATAATATATTTATGAGAAATGTTTACAGAGATCAAAAAGAAGTGATTTTTCTCTCGATGAATATTTTTAGTAGAAATTCTTGAGGATAACAGACAAGTGTCTATGATGATAAAAAATTAACCACTTATCCTTGTAAATAAAGTGAGATGAGCTGCTGATCTGAGGCAGTTGAAAAGATAAACATTGACACGAGTCATTTGAACACAAAGTAGTAACGCTCAACCAAGTATAACACACCTGCAATCTACTCAATTATCAATCTACTTATTCAATTATCTAAATATTACATAAATAAATAGTTCTGTTTTCATAATTTATCGAACAAAATTTAAATAAGTATACAATTATATACTAATACGTTCTTATTCACTCGTACATTGCAGGGGATACATTTACAGATAAACGGGAACTATTTGCAAAGAAATAAAAATACAATAGGTATATATACAGAGGCGGACTAAACGCCGGGCGGACTGGGCGGCCGCCCGGGGCCCACCAGCCCGAGGGGCCCACCGAAACCTAAATAAAAATATTTCCTTAAAAAAATTTAAAAATCTGTTGAGTTTATGGATAATCGGAGTTTAAATAAAACAAGTTATTCTTGATACAGATCTATTTAGGCTGTTTTATACTTATACTTATACTTATCTTTATTGAACAACAGATCTTTTTATTCGGTCGTGTTTGAACCTCGACTAACTTAAGAAAAAATAATCAATTTTGGGTTTCGGCGACCACAGTAAAAATTATGTATTTTTTACATAAGTACTATATATGTAAGTATAAAACAGCCCAAATTATAATATAAACAAAATTTGTCTTTCAATTATAATTGTAAATAACAGAGGGCCCATTTCAATTTTACCCCCCGGGGCCCCCAATCAACTTAATCCGCCACTGTATATATAACAAAACAATTTTACTAACCATAATTTTTCTTTTAGATTATAACAATAAAAATTATTCAATTTTAGAAAATTACTTCTAAGAAAGATAATTCTTCTTGTAAAAGATATAAATGAGCTTTATCATACATTTACAATTTAATGATCGTTTAATTTTTGACAGATTTTTAATTGCAAGTGATGATCTTCGATGTGCCACTTGTATGATTAAAAATTTATATCAAAATGGAAAATTGAAAAATAAAAATCTCTCAAGATACTCTGTCACTCTTGAATTTTTTGTGAATAGATCATTTGGAAGATATTATGCATCAATTGCTGTCAATAAAATTTATTGATGAATATTTTCAATTTTTTTTTGATAAACGTTCATATTTCTATGTCATACTTTATTTCTAAAATGTGCTGAAATTACAACGGAATAAATTATTTTGAATAAATCTGGAGTGTCTCCAATCGACTATCTCTCAAATTTGAATTGAATTAAATAACATAATATATTATATTTAAATTAAATTTAATTAATTGTAAAATAATAAATATTAAACCAGCGCATGTTTGGCTTTTTGTTGATGGGACCATGGCACGTGTTGGCGCGTGAGATTTGCAGTGTTAAAAAATAAATTCTAGTACTTTCAGCAAATAAATCAAGCTGAAATTATATATTTATAGCAGTTTTATACAATTATTAATCATGTGAAAAATTATCAAAGATATATCTTTTATTTTTACGGTCCCTTTAGAAGAAAAAAAATCAAAACGTTGTAGGTAATGACCCTCTTCCGTTTGAGCTACATTTCTCAAAAGTTGATAGGAAACTATGAATTTTGAATAATGTCCATGTACCGAATTTCATCATTCTAGCTCCAACCGTTTTTGCGTAATCTTGGTTACATACATACACACTCAAATACACACATATACAGACATTTTTCTCAACCTTAGTGAAAATGATTCAGGAACATTCAAAACGTATAAAAACATCAAAATCTCAACATCGAAAATTTTCGTGATCGCAATACTAACTCTGGCGAGATAGTAAAAACTTATAGAGTATATTAATCGGAAAAAAATCAATGAAAACTTCAGCTGTATAATCAGGGAAATATTAAGTGAACCGTAAGGAAAAATTATAAGAAACAAAGTTTAGAACAATAATGAAATATCTTAATCAGGGGCGGCCAACCCGCGGCCCGCGGGCCGCATGGGGCTCGATATTAACATTTTAGCGGCCCGCGAGATTTATATGTGCGCCCTCATGAAACAAATATCGCACTGGTGAAATAAATATGATTTCATTTTTTTTATTTCGTTGTTTCTTTTTTAATTTTAGTATTATATATTTTTTACAATGTGCATTGAGTATCATTATTATTATATTATATATCAGGTGTGGCCAAACTTTTAGCTTTTAGGGGCTACTTTTTCAATAAATTATAGTCTGCGGTCGACTATGGATATGGGCAAATAATTTTAAAATTTTAGAAGATAATTAAAGAAGTTATATCGCCGATTTCAATTGGAAACCTTCACTTTTGGTCAAAAATTACATTTTCACACTAGTAGAAAGAGAAAAACACCTTACATTGGCTATGAAACACCGCTATTATGCACCTATTTAATTGAAATCACGTGACAAGCAAAAAATTTATGTGTTTTAAGAAAGTTGTGCAAAATATGCTGAATATGAGTTAGCAGGTTTGCAATCTAAGCCGACGATATTTTTTATGAATTCTAACAATATTTATTAAAATTTTAAAAAATACAATGTTAAGAAATAAAAACGAACAAAACAAATTTTAAGCATACAATTATTATTTGGATGAAACCTGGCATTGCATAAGAGCAGAAAAGAAGAAAATTGTCAAGTTTCTGAGCTTTAAATTACGACGCTTTAGTTGCATTGCAAGCATATTTAATTTTTCCTTAAATGACTTCAAAATGCTAATCATATGTATTATTGTTGTACCTTTTCCCTGTAGCTGCTAATTTAATTGGTTTAATTTTTCAGTAACATTGCAGAAAAAAGCAAGATCAAGAAGCCATTCTTGATCATTTAATTGCGGATATGAATCACCTTTAGATTGTAAATATGAGGTTATTTGTGGCAGAAGTTCTCTAAATCTTGCTAAAAATGTAGCACGATTTAACCATCTTACATCAGTATGAAGTAACAGTTCATTTGTGTTCTTTTTCAATTTGATTGAGCTAACAAGTATGAATTGAAATGTTGAATCTAGACACAATCGTTTTAATTCAATTGAATTTATTTTTATTTATTTATCTTATAAATAATAATACGATTATCTATTTATTATGTAATAAATAAATATATTTTATATAGATATTATTTTTGATCAAAGAATAAAAAAATAAAATATATAATATGTTTGTAATAAAGTGCTAAAAATTGGGAAAAAATTATATATTATTAATTATATAGTCAAATACTAAAATATAGAAAGTTTAAATCAATAATATATTTATATATGTTCTTAGATATATGAAAGATATGTTAGTTTTAATTATTATAATAATATTAATAAAAAAAAATTGTAAATGGAAGGGCTGATATTTTTCATTTAAATTTATAACTTCAATTAAAATAAATACTTCATTTTGGAATGGATATGATATGAGAGGAGGGGGAGGTAGAGGCGAAATTTGGGTAGAGTAGAGTAGTCTAGGACTAATGGGTGTATTGAGAAAGGGAAGCCCTTGGATAATAAGTATATAAATTATCGGGATAAGAAAAATATATAATAAAATATATGGTATATAAAAGATGTAATAACATATAGGATGATTATGATCTAAAATTATTTTTTAATAAATTTAAAAATAATATCCCGGGTAGCGAGTAGATTCTTTTCTATAAACTCAGTAGAAAAGAATTCTATTTCAGGGATTGGCGTCCCTGCCCTCACGTGAGCTCATGATTTCTTCTAAATCCCTCTTCTACCTGGAGGAATCATGTCCTTTACCCATTGACGCCTTTCCATCCATTCCCTTACTCTTACTCTCCCCCCCCCCCACCCCTGATCATTCAAAAAATCAAATTTATTTGGATGAAGGAGAATACCTAGCATAGCTTCATTAAAAAGAAAAAAAATTGAAATTTTGTCTCTTATAGGAGACTCTTTAGAGTCTCCTATATATATTTGAATAAACCCCCCGAAGGGGGGTTTATTCAAATATATCCAGATCACGTCAACCCTTCGACTAGCAAAACCCCTTATAATCACGAGTGAGACATGTCTTATATGCCTCTGAGAGGACCCACCTCTCTAACGATTCACATTAGTATAAAACTTGGAACTCATATTTATAGAACGCTTTGCAAAATTAGAAAAAACCAATTAAATCAAAGTTTTTCATTTTATTAACATTTTTGACTAAATCTTGTAAATTGTGACCAAGACCAATCCATTGACCATAATTTTAGCCAGATTCTAAATAAAATTGATTTTTTGTATCATTAAATGGAAATTTTTAATTAATTTTAATATTGGTTTATTTTTACAGTTCAACAAAAATCTTGCCTCATAACAACAGATAAAACCTATACGAATCGATTAATTATTAAACGTAGATTCATTTTCACTACTATTATATAATTTTACGGTGCTTCGTTGATTAAATATTAATTATTGAATTTTGACAGATTGAAATGATTTGCTGCCATGTTGGCCCCCCTCCGCCACCTCTTCTCACCTCACCTCTCCCCACCCACCCTCCCTCCTGGCCTGTCTGCCTGCCTGCCGGGGAGCAGCTTGGAGCGCATTTAGTTCTCATTCCCTTTCCAGTCGAAGACGTTCACCGGCGTCACCACCGAAATCATCCCTCAATCAAGAATTAATTGTAAATTTATTTATTCCTATTAATTTAAATGAAGTTTAATAAATTTTAGAAAAGATTCAAATTAAAATTTAATTTTATAAAATATAGATTTTTAACTTTTCATCATCATCATGCATTGGAATAATAGTTAATAATTCTTCTGTAACCAACATATCATCGAAAACAATTCGAATAAAAACACATAATTGTGCAGTACCGGTATAATCCATAGATTCGTCAAACTGCAATGATAATAAAACTCATTTATTAATATTTTTATGTAAAATGTCTTCAAGATTTCGGCTCATTCCTTCTGTTCTACGCATAACTGTATTTCGCGATAACGACATATTTTTGATTGATGTTATTATTTCAGATTTATTTTTAAAATTCTGAAACAATTCTTCTTCAGCTTTAATGAATGCTTCTTTCCATATTTCCCCATCTTGAAACGGTTTGTTGTTTCAGCAACAGCTGTCTTTGAATTTGTATTGTATTTTGAAAAACTATTTGGTTGTGCAGTTATTTGTGCCTTCAGTTGTTACACTTTTGCTTTTCTTAACGCAGTGCCACGTGGATAATCTTCTTCGTAATTTTTATAATTTGTTAGATAATGTCTTTTAACGTTTTCTTTCTTAGACAAAGCTAGTGTTGCATTGCAAATAAAACAGATACATTTACATATCATTCATCATAGTAAAGAAATAATCTTCTTCCCATTCACTGTGATAATGATACGTTTTTTTCCGGCTTGTACTTGGATTATTCATTCTAAAATAACAGGGTTAAATATTATTTTAGAATTTACCTACTAAAGATATTATTACGGAATATTTAAAACAATAACTTCTTTTCTCTATCACTGACTGTCACTTCACTGGCTGTCACTTTACAATCTCTCTAACACACCCTGATACTGATATGCGCCCTGACTATGTTCGCTACAGAGAAAAAGCAATTTGACTCACACGGCCACACAGCTACCAACTAGCGCGACAGAGCGCGTTCAGTATTACTACATTGTTTATCTTATCAGGATAAATATAAACAGTATGTCTATGTTTCACAAATAATTTATTATTGTACGATTAAATTATAGAATAAAGAATTTCAAAGATTTATTTAAGTTATAACAAATTGTCCAACTTTCGCAGGCTACTTTTAAAGCCTTTGCGGTCGACGTGTTGGCCACCCCTGTTATATATGTTTATATGTAAAAATAATAGTAAACATAATAAAAATTAATTATTTTTCAATTTGTCAGACCAAACAATATCTATAATGGGTCTAAATCTAATATGGGTATGTATAATTTTATATGCGGCCCGCGAAGTTATGATACATTTCCAAAGTGGCCCGCAAGATCATTTGGGTTGGCCACCTCTGATCTTAATAAAAATCTGTGTGTGTGGTGGGGTATGCACATATTTTAACTTTTTCTCCCACTCTAATTTTTTCATTTCTTTGCAATTTTCTTCTTATATCAAATATAATTCATCTTTAATATCATTAACTTATTGAAAGCGTAAGTCAACTAAAATAAAACAAAAGATTAAAGGTATTTTAAAGTTGAAAATCCGTCAATTAAGCCCTTTCACATAACTGCAAAATTGATAAAAAAAATTTTATATAAAAGATCATTTCATTTGACGTTTTTGATGTGAGTTTGATCTTAATCATTAAAGGCCTATGTAAGAAAATTGTTAAAAAGTATAATATCAAACTTTCAAACCGATATTTAATTCTTCTTAATGTAATGTTGAACTCTTAGGAGTTTTTGAACTTCTAATTTACATATACATTTTGTTTGAACAATATTATTTTTATTCCAACATTGAAAACATGAATTCGAATATTTGAAATATCTAAGTTCCTCTCTAACTACTAACTATATCCAAATATAGGTTAGTGAAAGTAATAAATAACTACGGGAAGACTGATTGAAAGATTAATACCATTTTTCAAATCTTCCTTCAATAATTAGTATTTATATTCTTAAATTCTATTCTGATATAAAAGATTAAGTAAAAGGTATATATTTTTAATTTATTTAATTGGGAAGATAAATAAATATTTTTTTGTTTGTTTGTAGCCTTAAGGAACGATGCTGGCGGATTTCCAAAGATTCAGGCGGTCTTTTATCCCCTTCTCCAGGTTTCGTTTGTTTTATGCAGATGTGCCCTGTGGCGCCTGCGATTCATTCAATTGTCTTTTTCCCATGTTTTGTTTGCACCAACTTATTCATGAGTCGCCTTGACAATACAAATTATTCTAATCCCACTAATGCTATGGTGTCAAACGAGCGACCAAATCATATCTCCTATTCATCCTGTCCTTTTTTCTTACTTTTCAACAGTATTGTAATTAAAGAGAATTGGTCAGAGCTTATTTTGTCAAATCACATAAAAGCTCTGTCTTTTTTTTTTATTCATAGAATTCATTTAAATGTCTATCCTAGAGATGAAATGAAGGAGGGGAGAAGAGAATGAAATACATACATACAATGGATTCGTGGGTGGAGGGAAAGAGAAGTGTTTAGTTCCGATGTTTAAATCAAACTCTGCAAGAATTTTACATTCGGCTGCAATTCATGTTGGTACAACAACCTCCTCCACATTCAGATGAGAATCTCTCTACTTCACTTAAATATTCAAATAAATACATAACCATATGAAAATTTTTATGAGAATAAATCAGTAATAAATTGTCGAAATGAATATAAATAAAGCTATATTTATGTCACAAAAAAGAAAAATGATAATATATAAAGGTATTGCCTAATTCTTTTTTTCAGTTTTATCTTGTTTATTTTTTTTTTTTTTTTTTGTAAATTGATACTTCGGTTTGATTATAAAAAATTTGTGCTTCATTTCATTAAAAAAAAAAGAAATAATATTATTTATAAATATATTTAAATTTTTGAAAATTTATTTTTCATTGAACTCTAAAATTGAGCATAATAATAAAATTGAGCTTTTTATTAGAACTCTTAGGCTAAGAAAAGATCTTCGTTATACCTTTAATCAAGTGACGGGAAACGTTTACACAATTTTTTTTTCTTTTGTTATTTAAACAAAGTGGAAAATTTTATGTTAGAGATTTACTTTATATTTACTATGTAGAAATAATACGATCTTTCAATAATATTATCTAATTTAATAGATGGAAGTGTTACATTTATTATTTAATAAAAATATCAATGTTTCTTTTTATATTTAATATTGAAATCAAAAATAGGAGAGAAATAAACGGCCGTTTCGAAATACATAATATATTATAAAATGAACCAGAAAATGAAATGTTTCCTTGAATAAAAAAAACGAGTGAATAATTTATAAATTCAAACACACGCTGCCTGAAAAAAATCAAAACATTTCTTTCTCTCCTTAAATAAATCTCTAATTTTAATCCTTGTTTATAATAAGGCTTATTTAGTTCCACTTGGGTAACAAAAACAAAATTCATTGAATTTTAGTTAGATTTATATTTATATATTTTTCGCTTGCTCCATCTTTTAAATTTAAATTGATTTCAATAATATTGATATTATTTTATAAAAATAATATAAGTATTTTTTAGTTGAGAACAAGCGAAAAATGAAAAAAAATTATACTAATAAAATAAACAAATTAATAAGCTCTATAAAAATTAAAAATAATTGGACTCTACTCTATTTTTGAATATAATTAATATAAATTATTTTTATTGGAACGATATTCTTGAAGCTATCTATTTTTCGGGTTTAATTAATCTCTTAGTTATTTAATATTTAGTCATTATTAAATATTAAATGATTCAAGTCTATAGGGGAACGATGTCTATTCAGTCTACGTGATCAATATTGGGAAGCCACTTGAAGGAGTAGCGGCCATCGATTAAAAAAATCAAGAAAAAGGTTGAGATCTGTTGTGCTGGCGATTCAACACCTCTATCCCCCTTGGGGCACTTGGCAATCTACTTGGTAGATGCTGTCCATCGTAGAATGTCCAAAAGCCAGAGGTTTTATTTTATTAAATATATATGAGTTACCTATATTACTTTGAAAAAAAATGCCTTTTCCTAAAATTAAAAAATATTTAATTTTTTTATTTTATTTTATTTCAAGTTGATGCAAATCATTTAACACAAATCCCTAAATATACAATTTGTTTTTTTTCTCTCTCTCTCTCTCTCTCTCTTTCTTTTTTATTAATTAAGCCCTTGTTGAAGATCTAAGACACCATCAAAAAACGAACTTATTATATATACTAAGGAAGGTCTGTTGATAAAATTATCAAATTTATGATGTGTTAAATGTTATTTCTCTCAAGTGCATATATAGTGTTTTCGTCAAGCCATTATGCTTAGTCTTTGAACAAGATAAATAAATATGGATATCAAAAGAAAAGTGATCCATAATTTGTATAAAGATTGGATATTCGATGGACTACTCACTAACAAACACAAAGTCAAGGTTAGATTTTATCCTGGCTTGGGGAGAAATTAATTGGGGTGTTAACAACCACAGAAATGAACACCAACGAAATGAGCAAAGCATGTTAATAATTTATAAATAAATAAATTAAATAATACGTTTACAAATTTCTGATTTAATTAATAAATAAATAAATTGTGAATTGTTCATTTATAAATAATAATAGTAATTATAATAATAATAATAAAATAATTTTATTTTATACTAAAACTTACTAAATACAAGTGTTTATATAAATTAAATATTTAATGTAAGACCCTTCATCTGCTCTCCTGACATATTCGATTTATTACATGATTTAAATTCCCATTATAACATTTGTTTTTTTTTTTTTTGTACATTTCATAGAACTATTAACATCTAATATAAGGGACGAGTTATTTCTATTTTCACTAAAGATAAATTTCACTTTATGATACTTTACATTTCAGGTCATCATTCTAAACTGTCAAATGAAGGTGAAGCTTGACTTTATGATCTAAACAAAAAGAAATATATACATATATATATATTCTTATATGAAAGGAACTATTATATTTAAATTGGTTTTTATCCAAAGTCAATTTTTTTTCTTTGAAATTAATTTATAAAATGTAATATTTCCCAAATCAATTTACTAAAACATATAAATAGATCTAATAGAATATTTATTTATTTAAATTTGAATAATTTTTAATATAAAATTGGTCAGTTTATTTAAAATTATTTTTTTTTATCAATTTTTGCTTCTTTTTTGTTGAATTAATTGTCTATAAGATCATAAAAATAATAGTGTATCAATATTTACATACCAAATTAAAATAAAGAATGAATTTGTAATTGTAGTAATTTAAATAATTATTTTGTTGCTAATTTTTCATTTCCTCTGATTCATACTTTTCTTGGTTCTTGGCTTTGACGCGAAACAGGTGCGTATTTTGAAAACATCCAATTGAAACCGAATGTCACTAGAAATATCATTAGGGCTTTACTTATTTATTTTTAAAAATTCTACGATGAATCACATGATAAAAAGAAAACAGACATGAATGGGATGAACCCAAATGAACTGTTGTCCTTCATCCCTTATGACAAATCATATACCATTAATTGAATCAAAATGTTTACTCGATTCATTCGTGGCACCAATCTCATTAAACCATAACTACGGAAAGGTCAACATTTAAAAATAGTAAATAATTTACTAAAAAGAGTGAATCACATTTTATTTTTATAAAATGGCCTCTTTAATAAAAATTAGTGGATATTTTAATAATACTTGAAAGTTTATATTATATTAGAATTTAAATCAAATTTAAAATTAAGCTTAAAATTAAATTCGTTTCAATTTATTTTATATATATATATAAATCTATCTATCTGATAAATGACTCTTCGAAATTTGAAAGTTTTTGGCCGCAGCAACCACATTCCTCCAAATGTGCCTATCCTGAGCCACAACCATCCAACTCCTATTTTAGTCCAATCCCTTTCTAATAAAATTGTTCGCCCATCGCAGCCTTGGTCTTACAACAGGACGTTTTCCGATCGATTTCCCCACAAATAGGTAGATATTTTTCCAGTATTTCCTCATCTATTCTTGCTAGGTCTCTTGCCCATCGCATCCTTCTTAATCTTATTACTCTGGAGATGCATAGAGGTCATGCAATTCTTCGTTTTGGAATCTCCGCAATTCCCTCGATGATCCCATCCTGCTTTGGTCCATGAATGCTGCAAATAATCCTATTTTCTATCTCCCAGGGTCATAGACCATGCCTCACACCCATATATTACAACCGGTAGAATAATTTATTTATACATATAAATACATAAATGTTTGTGTAGTTATGGGGAAATCTCACTCTTATCATTCAAATTTGTAAGTCAAATTAAAAACAATCAAATTTTTATTTTTAATTATTTATTTCAATATCTTTAAATAATTTCTAATAATAAATATAAATCATGTAAAAATCCGTAATTCAATAAAATACATATTTTTTTATCTAAATTTCTATCTTATTGTTTTTGTTTATATCCAATGAATATTCAATTCAATTCTTTTGTATCAGATACGGACCTGCATTGATTTTCTGATTGAAATTAAAATTCTGAGTCACGATATTTTGAACTGAATTGAATTCATGAAAAAGAATCAACGTCGGACATCGTAGAAATGATTCTATTCTTTCATTCGGAAAGTAAGTAACTACTAATTCATTAAAGGTCAATTCTGAAATACAAATTATGGTAAATGATCCATTTATTCTATCGATAGATCTTTAACTTCTAACTAAATTTAATTACTATGTTTATATATATTCAAATAATCTTTTATCAAAATCCAAAATGTTATTTTTTTCTTCTTTCTCAACTCAAATAATTAACATATGACAAATTAACTGTCTGGTATTCAGAATGAAAATCAAGACTTCGATGAATATATGTACAGACGTCAAAGGCTTCAAATGAATTTGAAATAGAAATATTAATTTTTTCTTTATCAAGAAATGGTTATAGATTCCAATCTTCCGATGCATAAGCACATGACGCAAAATATAATAATTTTGCATATTAATTCTGGCAGACGTCATGAGAAACAGAAATTAACATTCGAACAGAAAATTAGTAATTAGTGATTGAATTCAGAATGGAAATTTGTAAGTGGTAATAAAGTAAATTTTTACTTGAGATTTAGTAAAACCCATTTAATTCTAAATTAATAGGTAAAATTTAATTATAAAATATATAAACTGAAATGAAAATTCTAAGAGATTATAAATAACTAAACTATAAATTTTATTATTATTACAGTGGAAGAGGAACCCATCTTTGCAGATCCAATCCTCCCCCCTACTCTCCATACCTGTTATAATACAATCATAAATTTAAGATTATAAATTAAGAAAAATTTAAATTTAAAAATAATTGATGCTTTCCTTTTTCAATTACTAATATTTTAATTGATTTTTAGTTTAATTTCACTTTTATTATACATTATTATTTTACTATCATATATAATGAGTATATATCATATTTTATTATTGTGTGATGTTTTATATTACATATATATATATATATATATATATATATATACATTTTATAATAAGTAGAATACTTTTGAGAAGAAAATATTACTAAAAAATTGAGATTTATTAGAATAATTAAATAGTTTTCTTATTAAATAATAAAATCAATTGGTCAATTTATCAATTGGTTATATTTCTATCAATATATATATGTATATATATACATATATATATAATTATATTATACTAGCTGCGAGGAACGCTTTCTTTGCACCTAGACAGGGGATTCTGCCCCTTTACCCCCGAAGTAATACGTCTTATTAGGTGGAAGTTTGTATGTAATAGGTTTTCATTGCTTTGATTACCATAGATTTAATCTAATTTTGTAGATATTTATTAAAAATAATAAATAAAAAAAGAAACCTAGAATATAATAATTTAGATTTAAAATTAATTTAAAATCTTTACACAATTTTAAAAAGAGAAAAATTTTAAAAAGAGAAATATTTTAAAAAGAGAAAAATTTTAAACGACTCCTTTATATCATTTTTCTAAAAAATCATATTTTGATTTTTACAAAATCAATAAATCACATTTTCGCTTTTATAATATAATGGTAATTAATAATTAAGTAATCAAATTAAAAACAAAAACAAAGGAATTTTAATTTATGTTTTAAAAATATTTTGGATTTTATAAAACTAAAACAATAATTTGTTTTGTTTTATTTTACATAAATTAGAAAATTTATTCCCTTCGCTTTTAAATAAAAAAGATGAAATAATCAAATAAAATAAGAATAATTTAAAAAAATAATAATTATTTAAGATAAATTTGGTCTAAATATTTTCGTAAATTAATTAAAATTGAATTTATAGAATAAATTATTTAATTGAAATGATATTTGAATATTAGAAATGAAAATAAAAATTCAAATATTATAATCATTTTTTGTTTGGGAATTGCTAGAATTATTAATTTTATATTCATTGTCAGAAATTAACCTTCACTGAGTCTGTGGAAGCTCTAAATGAACAACACGGAGCATTATATAAATTTTTAAAAACTGATGTCTAAATTTTTAAATTCTGAGCAATGTATAGACAAAAACCTTTTATATATTTATATTGATTAAGTAAATATATTTATATCAATATTATCAATAATATTATAGAAAATAGGGAATTTAGCTAGACACACAAATTACCCGCACTCTCTACTTCCCTTCCCGCCATGCCTTCACTTTCAGAATAAATAAATTTATTTATTCATTAATATATCTAACATTATATATATATTTGTATAATCTAAAAAAATTGTTATAAAGATATATTTCATATTACAATATGAAAACTACGCAGGGCCGTCCTAAGATTTTCGGCGCCCGTGGGCTCCTAAAATTTTGCGCCCCTTTTCATAAGAAATTACACAGAATGGTTAGTAAAAATATATAAACTAATAAAAAATGCCGCCCCAGAAGGCTTGCGCCCTAGGGCTATAGCCCAATTAGCCCTGTGGTTAGGGCGGCCCTGAAACTACGTAGTAGTTTTATGAAAAGTTTTAATTTTAATAACAATGGAATTTAATATTTTCAATAGTATATAAATAAATGAGAATTTTTTTCCGAATAAAAGTTTGAGTGTTTATTAAGATTAAAAAAGAATCCATGATAAATAAAAATTTATTCTCAATAAATATACTTCATCAAGTGTATTTGAAATAGGTATGTCTATAATTTGATAAATTTATAGTCAATTACTTCTTTTGAAATTATATAAATTCTATACTTAATCCCAGAGAGGGGTGAAAGGGATTTCTGCAAGTGACAACTTATAATATATTGCATAGTCAGCTCCATTCATTCATTATCTTTTCTCATTTTAATCCGAAGTTCATTTGTTACTCTCTTTTTAAGTGTTGGGGGCTTTGGGATAGGTTGTTGTTGTTGTTGTTGTAATCATGTGCCGGTAAGACAACATCCAATAAATCTAGGAGACAACATGTGGGCTGTTGTAGCCCATTAGGCTTAAGAGCTTTTCTTCTCTTTTCAAATACAATTAATCTGTTGACCTTTTAATATGGCTCCCTTAAAACCCTTTGAATGACCTTAACTCAGCGCTATGATTAACCCAAATTGTCTCTAAGATCGTTACCTGTTTTCTTTTATTGATATCTTTTAAAGGACAAGATGATATTTTCTTTTATCTCATAGCATCGATTGATTGTAAAATTCTTTTTTACATATCGTATACGCGATGATATTTTAATTTATACTTAAACGAAGGATTAGAAAATGCAGATTGGTTTATAAGTTTTTAAGTTAAAATTATCTAGATTTGAACTTAAAAATAATAATTCAAATTATAATACTAAATATTTTTTTCTTATATTTATATTTACATATTTTGTGTCACTGTTCATTAATTCAATGCATTCTTACTAGAAAATTTTTCTTTGTAACAAGAAATAAAAAAAAATAAATTTAAATATAAATTATATAAATAAAAGGGTATTATGGGATTAATAAAAGGAACTCTGGAAGGTTAAAAAATATTTTTAATTCATTAATAAAAAACTACTAAATATAAATAATTTTATTTATTTTTAATTTTATAAAAATATTTAATTTTTTATCCAATGCTCTTAATTTCTTGAAATTTACACTCTTTATTCATAAAAATATTTTAAATTGCTTTCTTTAATGAAGAAATGTAAAGAAAATACTTTCTTTCCAAGTTTAACCAATATTTACATATTCTAACTTAATTTTAAATATATTGTTACCATTAAGTCTAAATTGAAAATTAACTAAACATTTTTTTTTTATTAAATAAATATTTGAAAAAAACTGACGATTTACAAAACTTGATTTCAACTCACTATTTACTAATAATAGGATTTTTCTTATGAAAATAAAATCAAAATAATTTTTAATGATTATTCTTGTGATTGATTTCAAGATGTCAAAAAAGACAGACGCATTCATGTCTGATGGTACATTCCAGACGGAGGCGTTCTATTGTCAAGTTGGAATTTTAAAAATAAAAAAGAAAGAGCATTAAAACGGCCGACAATAAAATGTAAGTGACAAACGACCAACCGCAGTACAAGCATCATCCATAGTGGGGATTAATTAAATTAACATGGTCTATAATTAATAGGCGCAATTAGAATACAATTATAGCTCACTAAAAACAACCTACCAATGTACAGGATTATCTCGAGATAACATAATATAATAATATAACACGAACTAATACATATGTAGGTAATTCTTTATTTATTGGTATTTAAATAATACTTAAATATAAATTATGAATTTAATGTGAATGTAGATTTGAAGATAGATAATTTTTTAATTCATAATCATTAAATATTTTATGTTTATAGGAGACAAGTAAATTAAACTAAAATTAATCATTTGTTTTTCATTAATTTTTAATTGATCTTTAGAGAGTTATTTGCTTTCCTATACTGTTTACTTTTTCAATTTTATAACCTACTAAACACAAAGTTTAGAGAAGAATTGTCACAAGGCAAGCATAAAAATGAATGCAAATATAAATTACATATCTAATTTTTAAATTATGTTAGATTGAAAAGAAATTTAATTTATATAATTTAAATAATAATGATATATAAATAAAATTAATAATTAATTGTATACTCTGGTCACCAAATATTTTAAAAATTTATTTTATTCATAAAAATTACCTTGTACATAATTAAATTATTTAATTTAATTATATAATATATATACATATATATATATACATATATATATACAGTAAGACCCCGCTTAACGCTGTCTCGGTTAGCGCTGTTTCGGTTTAGCGCTCTTTTATTTGAACCCGGGTATTCTAGGTTTTCCAATATTCGAAACAGTGTAGTTGTGTTTTTTGTTTGGTACGGTGCTGTGCGAACGCAATTTTATTATTTGAAACATTTGGTGACATTATTGTAAGTATAAATTTATATAATATGTATAACGATTAATACAGTGACAAATATTATGATCTTTAGTTTTTAACATGGGTAATAACGAAAAACAAGAAAAGAAAACAACCAGAAAAAGCATTTCACTGGAAACTAAAATGCAAGTGATTAGAAGATTAGATTCTGGTGAACGTCAATATCAAATTAGTGCTACATTGAATTTGTCAACTTCAACAATAAGAACAATTCTTAAGAATAAAGAAAAGATACTCTCATCGGCAACTTCAACATTTGGCCAGAATTAAGTAAGAGTGAAGACATTGGACACTCCGACGATATGAATAAAATTTTGGAAGAAATAGTGGAATTAGCGAAACAAACCGGTTTAGATTAGGTAAATGTGGAAGACGTCGAAGAAATAGTTCAAGAAACAGCAGCTAGTCTTTCTAATGATGAGCTCAAGGAATTAACTGAGCAAGAAGAAAACAAAAATATTAATAGTAATGATTCCGAAGAGCAAAAAGAACTTTCGATGGCGTTTGTAAAAAGCAGTTTGTCCCCTATAACTGAAATTATGGACCAATTTGTTGAAAATGATCCAAATTTTGACAGGAGTTCAAAAGCAAGACGAGGTGTTATAGATGCTTTATCCACTTATCAACAACTTCTAACAGAACGCACAAGGAAAACGCAAACTACATTAGATGCCTTCTTGATAAAAAGGCAGAAAATTAGAAACACAGAATAGACTGAATTATTTGTCTGACTTAGAATTTAATTTATATTTTCGTTTATATTGTTTTTATTTTTGTAAGAAATAAATGTTTGGTTTTATTTTTATTAAAAAAAAAACAGAATTATTAAATTTAACACCTAACCAATTTTCTATCCATCTTCCCCTAACCCCATTATTAACATGTTAAAATAGCCTCGTTTAGCGCTGTTTCGCATTACGCTCTCTTTTGATGGAACGTATCCCCCGCGTTAAACGGGGTATTACTGTATATATATAACTTGCTGAATGTTCCCGCTAATTAATATCCGCCGTTTAATATCATTAGTATGAAGGACTGCTTAGATAAGTAAAAATTAAGTTAAACATTGATAATTATTTAAAGAATTTCATCTTTAGATTAATTTCAATAAGTAATCTGCCAAATGTAGTTCCCCCATGATCCGCAGTTTTATGAAGTAAAATTTGCTGAACACAATGAACACGATGAAGATAATTTTTCAAAACCCTTTCTTATAGGGTATATAAGGCCCAAGAGGAAGTTCTAAATTTTATTGCAATCTGTACGGTCGTTTTTCAGATTTTGTGATGTGTGTGTAAGTCAGTGGAATTTGATTGAGCCTTATATATATATCTATATATTATAAATTATTTATACAAATAATTATATCAAATATTAAAAAATCTGGAGTGTCTCCACTCGACTATCTCGCAATTTGGATTGGATTAAATAATATAATATATTATATTTAAATTAAATTTAATTAATTATAAATTATAAATTAATAAATAATATTTATTAAACCAGCGCATGTTTGGCTCTTTGTTGATGGCACCACGTCACGTGTTGGCGCGTGAGATTTGCAGTGTTAAAAAATTAATTCCGGTACTTTCAGTGATTCAATCAAGCTGAAATTCTATATATAGCAGTTTTATACAATTTCTACTCATGCGACAGAGTATCAAACATATATCTTTATTTTTACGGTCACTTTAGAGGAAAAAAATCATAACGTTGTAGGTAATGACCCTCTTCCGGTTGAGCTACATTTCTCAAAATTTGAGAGAAAACTATGAATTTTGAATAATGCCCATGTACCAAATTTCATCATTCTAGCTCAAACCGTTTTTGCGTAATCTTGCCTACTTACATACACAGAGACATTTTCCTCAACCTTAGTGAAAATGATTCAGGAACCTTCAAAACGTATAAAAACATCAAAATCTCAACATCGAAAATTTTCGTAATCGCAATACCATCTCTGGTGAGATAGTAAAAATTAATTATAGAATATATTTAATTACAAGAAAAACAATATTTTAGTTAGCAGACATGTAATTTATTAATATTGTATTGTATTTGTATTGTGAGCATCTAGAATTATTCACTGGGAAAGGTATAATTGTTGTCATTTCATTATATAATAATAATATAATTATAGATAATGTATATTAAAAAAATTTCTATATCATATATATTAATTGTTATTTAATTAATATTTATTTTTATTTTTGTTTTAGGTAAGCGTCTCTTCGTAAAATTTTTGACTAAAAAATGAAGTTACATATCAAGTATGTTTAATTTTTTAATAGTAAATGCATCTTTTATACACTTATAGTTTAAATTTAAATTAATGGTATTTTATGTGTAGGAATGAGGGAGATATTAAATGATTTTACTCGTTGAAAATAAAAATAATTATTCTTTAGTGAAGAACTAATCCTAAATTTGTAAATGATTTAAAAATATTATTTTTCTGTTATCTATTTAATCTTTTTTGTCATTTTCCTCTATATTTATTCTTTATTAGTTTTTCATAAATTTTAAATTAAATTTATTTAAAATTGTATTATTTATTTAATTTAATTGAAAAAAAAAATATGGAAGAGGGAAATGGGGGTGTAGCTTTTATAAATAATATGATAATCGAATTGGTGGGTGGCACACGTCTTGGTTGAACGAACCTTAATCCAAATAAACATGGAGCGCCGATTTGAAAGCCTTGGCGGCAGTCAGGCAGAAGATCTACGTCAGGGATTTGCTTGTATATTCGAGAATTTGTTTAGGCTTGAAGACGTTGTTTGCGGAATTGATTAGTCACCAATTTAGAATAATTATTCACCTAATTATGTTATAATAATTTAACTCGACGATCTATATATAAAATTTTAACCTCATACTGTTCTACATTGCATTTAGCATTTAATAACAGAATAACAAAGTCATTTGTGTTTAAAAAATATTTTTTCAACTCTCGGTTAACAATAATCTTTTAAAGAAATTAATTTTGGTCTTTAAGTCCAGTTTCTCAACTTTTCAATACACGCGGCTGTTTTCATTTTTTGTTTTCTATCTGTCAATATGTATGTCTTTTAATTAAATTATTTTAAATAATATCTACTCTTGAATATTCTCGGGCAATAGAAAGTCACAATTATTTTTTTATTTAGAAATAAAATAGCTTTAAATATATTTATTTCTGAATGTTATGTAAAATTTCCTTATTTATTTAATACGTATTAAATAAATTACCCAAATTAATATTAAAAAAAACTAAAATATTAATATTTTTCAAAATTTCCTTTTTATAAAATATTATAAATAACCATGGCTGGTATATAATAAAAGAATAAATTAGATTGAAATGAAATGTGTCATGAATCAACATTTCAATTCATTCTTGTTTACTCAAAGCGAAAGTGAACATAATTGATTGCCATACAAAATTAGAATAATTATGGTATAATAAGTAAATATTATTAAATTAATAATAAATTACATATTATAAAATAAACAAATAATAAAAACATTAATAAAAGTAATAAAATCTTTATGTGTGCTTTCTATTCAGTCAGTTAATTAATTTTTTTTTAAATATTTTCTCTTGGATAGGTGCTTTAATCCAATAAAATACATAATATAACAAAATACTATTAGTTTATTTCTAATTGAAAATATAATAACCAAATTTTTATTTCTATTTCAAAATTAAATTTCTTTTTTCAAGTTATTTTATCTGTTAATTCAAAATAATTTATAAATAAACCAAAAAATAATTCATTGGCAAATGGATAGCTCTAAAATATCACATGTATCTTCTTTTTAAAATTCTCCATTTCCATTATATACATGACTGACTGCTTAAATCATTAGAGCATATATATATTTATAATTCAATTTAATTTTTTATAAATAAACTACTTAACTTGTTAATTTTTTTTCATCAAGGTAATTAAATATAAAAATATATTTTGATAAATAATATGAAAATAAGTAAATATAAATAACACTTTTAAATAAAGATAGATGATCATCATCATCATTAAATTCAAATAGTCATTAATCTTTTTTTTTTATAATTTGGCCAAGTGTAGCTCATTAGGGTCTCGATTACTCAGCAATTGTCAAGTCCTTTTCATCTGGTTTAATCTAACTTTAACGTCAATAAATTATTTCAATATGATTATACTATTCGTATAAGTGTTATTCTTATGTATATTGAATACATTCGTAATAAAAGTTATGTAAAGAATAATGAATTGATGAGAATGAGATGGAGGGAGGGTGTGTTTTTGAGGTAATAGTAATTATTTTTTGCCCAGTCAAAAAAGAGACGAATCTTGCTATTTTCCAATTCGATCGTATACAAATGGGACCTCTAAAAACCACCTCTACCTATTTCTTGTAACCTTTTAAGAATTAATTACTAAGGAAGTGTTTTTCAACGATTCTTAATCAGATAACTACAGATAATTACTATTTGATGATGATCGTTTACTAGATTTATTTCGTGTTGAATGTTTCCTAACACTGGCTAATTAATTTTTTCGCTTATTAATTCTTGTCTTCATTTGGCAATGGATTGCATCGGGCCGGTGTGCGTGATAACCAGGGGGGGAAGGGGTGGAGGGACGTGATGAAGGAGGTGGGAAGGGGGCAGGCCAATCAACACGTGTCGATACTTTTAAAGAGATATCATTAAATCACCTTCCAAACAGCTACCACCTCAAGATAAGAACAGATAACAAACGCATGCAAAATAAATCTTTCGAATAAAAGTTAAGATCTATTATCTTGATTAGAAAATTTTAATTAATATTTTTTATTTTTTTTAATTAATTAGAAAAATATATATATATTTTATTTGTGAAAAGAATTTACATATACAATTCTAATCTAACAATATTTTATTTTATTTATATTTATTATTTAATTTTATTATATATATTATTTTTTTAAAATTAAATTTAAATTCGTTGTATAAGACCGGGGATGCAAATGTATGAAAAATAAGTTGATCTGTGGCCAGGTCCGAACCGACCGACGGTTTGAAATAAATTAATTTCCAGCTGCAGAAACAATTTCAAATAATTTTAATATATCTATTAATCTAATAAAAAACAGATAGGCATATAACATAAATATTTTTAATTTTATTTTATTTTTAATATATAACTGAAGTAGCCGGCGTTGCCCGTGATCATAATAAGGAGACTGTGACGTCATGAAGGGCTGGGTGACGTCACATAATTTTAAATTAAGACAAACATAATGAAGATGATTTTTCCCGAGGATAAAACTAATACATTCGTGGTGATATGTAAAAAAATCTCCTCGTGTGAAATTTGGTGTGAAAATAACCCTTCCCTTCCTAACGTCGATCGCTAATACTACCACTTCCGGTTTCCGGATTTGCACCAAAAGTTGATCAATTCATCCCACTGATGCATTAAGTAAATATACCAAATTTCATCAAAATCGGTTGAGCCGTTCAGGCTGTACACATCTATACGGACGGACAGACGGACGGACAGACATCATGCTAAAAATACTTTTTTCTGTTAAGAAAATGCATGATTCGTGGAGATATGTAAAAATCTCCACATGTGAAATTTGGTGTGAAAACAATACCTCCCTTACTATCGTCGGTCGGTAAAAAGGAAATTTGGAAAAAAACCCACCTGTGTTCGAATTTATGAATATGACAATAACAGTCACAAATAAAAAGGAGTCCCAGTGCGAAATGAATAAGGAAAGGTAAATTTAATAAAATAAAATAAAAATAATTAAAATAATATGATATATTTTGATTGTAGTCAATATGTCAGCAATATTTTATATTAAAATATGCAAAATATACAAAATGTTCTTCTTAAGAGGCTTTCCTATAGAGGTTAGTGATTCATATGGCAAGACATCTTTTGGAAACTACAGCTCTAAAGATGTCAATTAATGAGCACCCAAACAATCTATGCAGATCTCCAAGCCATGAGTTCTGGCGCCTATCCACCAATCTCTTCCCCTCAATCTTCCCTCGATAATAAGGCGAAGAATTTCATATTTCATATGTCCCAGATATTGAATTTTTCTTTTCTTGATCGTTAAAAGGATTTCGGTTGTCTTCTTCATGCGGGTGAGGACTTCAATGTTCGAAACCTTCTTGGTCCATTAAATTTTCAGAATTCTTCGGTACATATACATTTCAAAAGCCTCAGTTTTTACTATCTCGCCAGAGATAGTATTGCGATCACGAAAATTTTCGATGTTGAGATTTTGATGTTTTTATACGTTTTGAAGGTTGAGAAAATGTCTGTGTGTGTGTATGTATGTGTGTATGTAACCAAGATTACGCAAAAACAGTTTGAGCTAGAATGATGAAATTTGGTACATGGGCATTATTCAAAATTCATAGTTTTTTTATCAACTTTTGAGAAATGTAGCTCAACCGGAAGAGGGTCATTACCTACAACGTTTTTATTTTTTTTTCTTCTAAAGTGACCGTAAAAATAAAGAGCGCTCGTTTAATAAATACTATTTATTAATTTTAATTTATAATTTAATTAATTTAATTTAATTTAAATTAATGTATGTTATTTAATCCAATTCAAATTTGCGAGATAGTCGAGTGGAGACACTCCAGCTTTTTTTTAAACATAAATTATATAATCAAAAGAATGGCAGATGCGAAATGCTTGTGCGAACATCGATTGAATAAAAATATTATAAGTAATATTTATATATATTAATACATCCCAAAGAATAAACAGAGTTCAAATTATGATTTGAGGTTGATTGGCGTGGTAAATATTTCCTGAATAGGCTTGAATGGTGGCGATGCATTCGCTTTTCATTCAGAATGGGCCATTAAAGAGGCCTCGTGTCCATTCAACACCGCCGTCCCTTCGGTCAAATGTAATTTTGACATAAATCATAAGACAGTCTGAAGAACATGTTCTCATCTATGCATGTAAGCGAGAGTGAAAGAAAGAGAGAGAGAGAGAGAGAGGGAGAGAGAAAAGGTAAGGGCCCAGAGGGCAATTTCCAATTCCGATGGATTACGATGCATCCAACCACCGTTGATCCTATCACAAGTTTCTGATTTTCTCTCCTAACGGGTTCTCTTAATTTTCATTCTGTTTAGACGAAAGCCTAAAAACAAATTAGATAAAATTGATCTCTTCTTTATTTCTATACGATTCGAATGATTATCCACTTCACTACACTTCGCTCTTCTATGAAGACAATTTTCTAAGATAAATTAACTGATTTATTATTAACTTCATAAGGAATGAATTTCTTTTAAATGGCTGTCAATTCCTACTACATAAGTATCTTATCCAATTATGATTCTAATCTGAAATGAGCTTGAAATGCCATTTGACATAATGGCCGACATTCCTTTTAAATCTTCTAGATCTGATATGGAGAATTTGATATTATATACTATCCTCAAATTCCCACGACGAGTTATCATTTACTATATAGACCCTCTTAAATTTGATCTCTCTTCTTTGGTTCGTGAGATTAACTCATTTGGATACTTAATATCATATATTCCTTTATAATGGATGTTTTTTTTGTTCACTTAAAAGGAGAAAATATATTAAATGCATAAATTATAAAAATAAATAATAAAAATAATAATGACCATGATATATTTGATTAGAAATTAAAGAAATTTAAAATCCAATTACATTTATTGCTGTACCTTTTTAATGTATCTTATCTATAGGTCAGAGAGGTGATAATTTACTTTTTTTTTTGAGGTAAAAATATATTTTTAATATAATACATAAATCATAAAAATTACCACTTATAAAACTCATTTTATCTATACATTAATGATATTTCGATTTATTTTAATAAAATGAATGTTTTAGATTTTTTTACCTTTGTGACGTCACTAAATTCCAAGTTTTTGAGCATAATAACCATATTACTGCAATATTTTTGATCAAGAGCTATCGCCATTCAACTCCTATCCATTTTTCACATCTACAAATTCTTTTATTCCTCACGTACTTGGCTTACAAAATTGATTCCCCTATAAACAAACTTCTCGCTAACCTTTTCATACTCATTCATTTATAATTCTAATGAATCATTATAATTGGTAATTAATTAGAGGCTTAATTTTCAGATATTATCTTATTTGGATTTTTGTAATTTTGACGAGAATAGTTATAAATTGAAAAAATTTAATTTATATTTCTCCTTTGTCGCTCTTCACACCTAAACGGGCGCTCCGCCCCCTGTACCCCCGAGTGGTACATAGTATTTGGTTGAAAGTAGTAAAAGGTTTTCATCCATTTTGTTTCAATCAGTATATTACATAAAACATTCATTTCTTTTTGTGTTCTTATTTAAAATATATTTTAATATAATCAGTAAATTAATTATATATATTATTATTGTATATGTTATATCTATCTATCTATGTGGCTCAAAGATACTCGAAAGTTCTTAGCCGCAATAACCATATTTCCCCAAGGGACCTTATCCTGAGCCCTTGTCCCATCTTTCTTACCTCCCTTCTTACGCGTCCTTGGTCTTCCAAGCTGACGTTTTCCAATCGATCTCCCCACCAATATCTTTTTCCTTTCCCATTCTAGCCACGTGCTCTGCCTATCGCAGCTTTTTCCCTTTTATACCTCTAACTATTTCTGAAGATGCATAGAGGTCATGCAATTTCTCGTTAAGCAGTCTCCGCCATTCCCCGGTGACCTCATCTTTCTTTGGTCAATAAATGCTGAGAAGAATCCTATTCTCAAATACTCTGAATCTACTCTCATCTCCGAGGGTCATAGACCATGCCTCCCACCCATATAATACAACAGGCAAAATAATTGTTTTATATATTTTAATTTTGATGAGATAAGCCTCTTTACTGCATGATAACAGGCGTTTCCCGATTGCAACCTTGATTTAAATTCTTCTCAAATATTATTATTCTTCGTGATTACATTCAATTTTTCTACATTTTCAAATTCTACATTTTGAATATTAAGATTTTTTATGTTAATACTGTTGCTCTTTGTTACTAAATATTTCTTATTATCACTATTAATTTCAAACCCCATCTCTTTTCCTCTACCTCCATTAATTTTTCCTCGCTATCTGTAATGAAACGCGAAGACATGCAAAAATTTTTAAATTCTGAGCAATGTGCAGACAAAAACCTTTTTTTTTATATATAGATATCGTTTTTTAGCATTTGTCTTATCAAAATAAAATTTTTACTTTATTATATTCCTTCTATAATAATATAACAAAAAGAATTTTCACTTAAAATTATTTTAAACCAATCTATAAGTCTTAATTCAACTATAGCACCAATTGTACTTCCTTATGAAGGCGATTCTTGCATCTATTATATTAATATTTATGTTATATTTCTAGATTATGCAATAACAATAAATAATATCAATAAGCAATCCCTATCGGCAAGAAAGCTTTTTTTATAAATTGAAAATTAATCAGTGGATCTGACAAAACAGGCAGTACCGTATTAATTTTAGATGAATTCAGAGAATTTATTTTAAATCGAACCGAAAAGCATAAGAATATAAATCAAGTTATAAACTTTTATATAAATTTATCTTTATTACCAATTCCAAACCTTGAATTGGTGAATAATTAATGTTCCCTCCGGTAATTTATTAAATGTTTTGCCATTCGTTTCATTTCTTATTAATCGAATGCTTTCTAAGATAAAGCTTATGATTAATTTGTTGAAATAGCTTGGAATGAATATTCTAATGATGTAATGCTCTTTCATTTGTCATTTTTTTCAAATTAAATTAATTCAGAATGTTTTTTTATTTTTATTTTTGTTTTTTTGTGGGATTATTGTTTGATAGCCAAATTTGTGTTCTATTTCATAAATTTCATAATTTAAAGAAATAATGAATCTAATTAGTTAGAAGCCTACTTAAAAAATGATATGATAAAAATATGGTTTGGTAGGATTTTTCAAGTTTTTATTTTATTTTCATAAAAATATAGATAAATACGAGTGTGTTTGTGTGTGTCTGTTGTGATACGATTGAAAACCTCTCAATAATGTTTAAAATTATTTAAACGAGATTCCTCAATTTTTAATAACTGTAAATCTAACATTTAAAACAAAATATTCATGTATATCGATTTAATCCATTTTTTTGAAAATGTGAAAATTTGTTAACTTAATCCAATAACCACAAATAAACTACTAAACGCACGTGTAGAAAACTTTGCAGCACCGCATTTCAGAAATCTACATTACATTAAAAATAAAAAAAATAAATTTTCAAAAAACTTGTTTTACTTTTAGGAAACGTCAAACGTCCCTCGTATATTATTAACGTGTTTAATAGTGTTTAATATTTATTATTGGAAGTGAAAGTTAAAAATACCTAGTCATAATTAAAATAATATTTTATTTTTATCTAATTTAGAAATTTCACCAAGGAGAGAAAAAAAAATACAGAAAAATTCTTAAGTTATGTTACTCAATAGATTTAAATAATAAAATGTAATTATATCAATTGATATTATTAAATGCAACTATTTTTCTTTTATTTAGAGAATTTTTTTAGTGAATTTTTCTATAAATACTGTGCTTTTAACTATAATTATTTCATAATTGATCCTTTAACAAGATTACTCTATTATCACACCTATTTAAGTAATGTCATTTAATTATTCCTGAAAATATTCTCAAAAGTGTTCGCGCTGTTCAAGTGAATCAATTCGAGCACTCACGAGAGATGAGAATTTAATTTGTCTCGAAGCTGTTTCTTATTTAATTTCGCGTTAAGAGTGAGAAGTTGCGTGCCTACAGAAGGAAGTGTTTCAACAACACGCAGTACCCAAATGATTATCACGTTTGAATGGCGTAAAAGGAAACAAACTTGTACAATTAACCAACAACATTCAACAGCTTGATTGTTTTTGATTTAATTTGTAACTTAAGAAAAACAAATTAGTTAATTAATTGAATTCGAAATAAATAAACAGTTAAAAGAATCAAATATTACAAAGAAATCAATATAATCAAAGCAATATAAACCGAGTGGGGGTTAAATATGAACAAAAGTGCAGTTCAAAAATATCAAAATCAAATCCCCTTTATTCTTATACCATTTGAAGATGTAGCCTACGTTTACATAATTTATTATGGTTATTTATTATTCATTTTTTATAGAACCAGTTTGATATTTATTTAATTATTAAAATTGAAATATATATGGTAAATAAAACCACTAGACTATAATCTTATAATATATTATTCATCTTCTTTATTTTTCAAATAATATTTGATACATCAGTATATATACATATATATGTATATATTTCATGAAAATTGTATCATTAATGAAGAAATTATGTAATCAAATATATTTTAATTATAAATAGATAATAATAGAACTGGTTTAAATATCATATATAATGAGAATTTTAACACTTCTTATTTATGTTATTTATTGAATAACATTTTATAAATTTATTTTTATTTACAGGAAAAATATGACAAGTTGTAGAATAAAAATTTATTAGCTTGCAGAAATTATATGAAAAAAAAATCTTGAAATAGTGATTTGTCATAATTTTAAACAGATGAAATATATCGATATATTTAGATTCACATATATTTATATGAAATGGACTTTTTCTTTAAAAAAAAAAAATCATTCAAATTTTTTAATCAACAATTTTTTTAGATACAGTCTTATAAAAGTTACAAATTTCCTACATTAATATGAATATAAACGTATTTACTTATAATTGATAATATATTACAATTTTTTGCATATTTTTTGTTGTTAATTACATTTTATTTATTATCAAATTTAAAAATAAAATTAAAAAGTAGATATAACCAAATTAATTAAACAATGGAGATATTTCTATTGCCCCTTGCAATCTACAACCATCAACACAGATTTCTCATTACTAGATTTGCAAAATTAAAAAATATGTAAAAAAAGAATTGAAATTAAATATAAATATTTTTTAAAAATTTAATTCTTTTTTGACTACTACACAACTACTTAATAATTTAATAACTTTTCAAATAACTTCAATAAATAATCTATCCATTAAGTAAATGTCATAAATAAATCGATATGTCACATTTATCCTTTCAAACTTTACTTGTTCAAGTACAACTTAACTGAAAACTTTCAAGGTTCTAATGATCACGTAATGCAGAGGTGCTTCTTGTCTCTAATTATCTTTGCTCTATTCTACCACTTGTTTAAATCTAAAAGTCGTAATTTTTTTTAAATCAATTCTTATAAAAAAATAATCATTGACTTGAAACTAAAAAATACTTGTATATCATGTAAAAGAATGCTTGTAATTTTTCAAAGTTAAGTTAAACATTAGATTAGCCTTCTCTTTCAATTAATTCCAACAATACTAATTAATTTATGAAACAAATTCCTCTTTATTAATAATAATAATAATCATAGACCATCATTACTTGTCATTTGATCATTTAGAATTCTAAGTCGATTACAAACGATTCTTTTAAATCAAGAATGTTGTTAACATTAATAATAGCTATAAAGATTTTATATTTTAATACATCTTTTAAATTATAAGTTGTTTTGTATCAACTATATATTTCAATTGAATTGAATAATTCATTTTATTAATAATAATAAAAAAAAAGTTGATTCGCATTTTATCTATGCTAAATGCAAATTAATAATAATAAGAGAATTGCAATAAATTATATATTGACTGAAACTTGTTGAATATTTCAATAAAATAATATAGTATGAAATATAAATTAAAAAAAAAATAAAAAATTGTCTTCATCTCTACTAGAAAAAACTACTTACTATATAATTTTGATCAATAATAATTTTGAAAATCAAAGATAGTAAAACTATTTAACATTTTCAATTTTATATCTTATCAATCTATGAATTTCAATGAATCATTTGCATTCATTGGAAATAACAAATAGTAAATGTGGTAGCATAATAGGCCAGTAAATTTTATCCAAACGAGATAGAAGGCCTGAAATGAACATAAAAGAAGATAGAAACATCACACTAGAATTGATTAAGAAATGGATGCATGTTGTAACAGGATGTTTGCTTAAAACTACCATTTCGTGGTAGTGCCATTGTATCGGAAATTATTATTATTATTCCATTGGAATATTCATCTATAATTCTGAGGTAATATTCATATAAATGGGCACCAATTGGCCACCGGAGAGTTCTCAACTTCAATTTTCAATGAATCCGTTTCGAATATTTCATTCATCAGTTGAATCAGGCCACCCCCACTTTCTCGTCTATGCAGAGGCCTATTTATTCGTGAGCGAGCGGCGTGTGTGGGCGACGACAGGCAGTCTTCTCGGATGTTCATTGAAACTACGTGCCCCGTGGTTGGAAAGATGGATGGGCCAACGGGCCTATTGAGCAATCCAACAGGTTAATTGCATCCAACAGTTTGGCCAGATTGTTTTTTGATGTTGAATGTGGCGTGGCGGTTACTTAACGCAATTCCAATGTCAATGTCGAGATTTTCGCCTCGATTTTTTATTTACATCTGCAACTGAATAGGAAATTATGACAGGCATTAAAAAAAAAACTATTTTGAATTATTACCGAGCAGACGAACACATTCATATAAAATTTCAATTCATTTCTCTAACCATATAAATATTATAAATTTTTTTAAGAACCTCAAAATAAAATGCCTTTTAAAACATCTATGATAAATTAAAATGTCTTTCACTATCAATTAATTATTTGACGCCACGCAGTCTGGGGGTCAATGCGCTTGAGTCTCACCCTTGAGGTCCCTGGTTCAAGTCCCCGATCTGACGAAAGAATTTCAATAAGAGTCCAGTCTCCGGGATAATCATAGAGAAGTTACTTGAAATAAAAAGTAACTTCTCCGATTAAGAAAATCCAAAGGAAAGATTTAAAGAATCCGATTTACTGATCAAAGAACACCACTACACCTAAACTTTCATAGGATATCCAAAGTTGTTTTATTTTTATCAAGTAATTATTTATTTGTTATATATATATGATAATATAATATTGTTTAAGTAGCATTGTTCATTAAATTAAAACATTTCTTTTAAATATTATTATAATAAAACGTAAAAAAAATAAGCTCCTAAAAGGAATAAAACTTTAAAATTTGGGGATGATAGAGCAAAATATTAAAAAAAATAAATCACTAGCATCAAAGTACGAGGTACCTTCACATGTTTATAATTATTATTTTTTTCTTTTATCACTAGTTTATAATATTTAATTTACTATCTACTTACTTACTAAAAGATCAATTTTACCTCATAATTAACTAAATTTGAATTACATAAGAATATTTTTAAAATACACTAAAACATACGAATCAATATCGATATATTTAAAATATTTACTAAATATTTATTTATTTTTCTATCTGGATTGCATTTGAAAAAAATAATAGAATTTAATAGGAATTGACATCTAAATGGAGCCTTGAATTTTTCCAGTCACGCATTTCTTGCTCTGATGATCAAGATAAGAAAAAAAAAAATCAGCTGAATGTAAACATTGCCTGTTGATTGTTTCTGACAAGATTCCTTCTTCAATTTCAAACTATGTTTAGGCTTTAGAAGAAGAAAATCCTGTATTTAACATTAGTATTAATATATTGAAAAGAATTTAAAAAAAATTTTTGCACAATCATTTTGCATTTAAACTTGAAAAGATTTGAATTTATTCTTAAATATAAAATAGAATTAATAAAATAATAACAATAAAAATTAGAAATAATAGAGATATACAGTAGTTTATAATAATAGCCATGCATATAAAGAAATAAAATTTTATTTAGTATAATATATAATAGATTGTAATGGTTTTGTTGTTATTAGTTATTTCATAGTTTATTATTTGTTATTATTTATTTATTTAAATTCTAATCAAGTTTAATGACGTTAGATTCTTTTATAAGAGCTAATATTTTAATTGTCTATTATTGGTTAAATGTTTGGTTGTCGATTAACATAGACCTTTGGTTAGAAAGAAAAATTGTTTCTCTCTCTCCTTACGACACAATATAATAGATCAGGATTAAGTACTATGCTGTTTGTCTGGCTGTGCCCCGGTGAAGAAGGCGAAATTCTTGTTGAAGGGGTTACTTGTTAAGGAGAGAAATTATTAAAATATAGAAATGATAGCTCGTTTTTTTAAAGCACAAATGTTGCAAAGAAGCTCAAGATTTAAATAATATTAAATATAATTTTTAATTAAATATATTTTTCTACCACTTTATAATAGCATATCTCGCAAATTTGAATTGGATTAATTAACTTATACTATATTTAAATAAAATTTAATTAATTATAAATTATAAATTAAAATTAATAAATAATATATATTAAACCAGGGCGTGTTTGGCTCTTTTTTGATGGCACTACGTGCAGTCGTGTTAAAAAATTAATTCCGGTACTTTCAGCGATTCAATCAAGCTGAAATTCTATATATAGCAGTTTTATACAATGTTTAATCATGTGAAAAATTATCAAAGATTTATCTTTATTTTTACGGTCTCTTTAGAGGAAAAAAAATCAAAACGTGGAAGGTTTCCGAATGAGCTACATTTCTCAGTTGATTGAAAACTACCAAATTTCATTATTCAAGCTCAAACCGTTTTTGCATTATCTTGTCTACATACACTCATACACACATACACAGACATTTTTCTCAATCTTATAGTGAAAATGATCCAGGAACCTTCAAAACGTATAAAAACATCAAAATCTCAACATCAAAAATTTTAATGATCGCAAAACTATATTTCTCTGGCAAGATAGTAAAAATAATATAATAATTCTAACAATTATTTTAAATTTAAAATTTACTATATAATATATTATAATTAAATTACATTAAATTACTATTATTTATTAGATCTTCAAACATTTTTATTCTTTTTTAATATATATATATATATATATATTAATTTAATATAAAGAAAAAAATTAAAATTATATTTTAGATCGAATTAGCATAATAATAAAATCCACTATTATTTTATTTTATTATATTTTATTATATTTTTTATGAAAAAAACATTAAAAATAGATATTTTTTTATTCTTTCCTTTATTTAGTTAACTTTATATATTCATAATGGCAGGTTTATATTTTAATTTTCTTAATGTGTTTCCTTCTGGGTCAATCTTGTTCTTTTACGCATAGTTTATTATTAAATAAATAAATAAATCCTGTGTGTGTTTTTTCCATGTAAAAATATCCAATTAAATTCCACTTAGGATCGAAAACGAATTACTACTTTCTATTACGCGATTAGAAATAAATCGCATGGCGAAAGATAGGAAAATAATAGACTTATAAAATGAAGATTAATCAATATTATTTACTGATTGATTAATGATAGATATTTAAGTAAAATGGATCACAGCATGGGTCATCGATCATAGCTCATTTTAAGTTGATTAATCAAACATGGATGGAGACAATTGATGAGGTGGATGATGAATGATTATTTAGAAAGACACGTTGATTTCTTCATTTGCAAATGGAATATTGATTTAGAATATATTTAATTTATCATTATTGAAATTAAATCAATAACTAAAATAATCTAATTTATCTATGATTTATACTTAAATTAATAAAAAAAAAATAATAATAATAATTGAAAAAAAAAATGATTTTCTATTAAATTTCTTTGTAAAATTCTAAGTTTATGTATAATCAATTAGTCCATATAATTAATCAATTGTTGTTATAGTAAGAATAATGTCCTTAAAACTATAATTTCAAATTTATATCCTTTTTTATATTTTATTAATTAAAATTCTCCAATTTTTAATATTTATTTTTCATATAATTTAATCTTTTAATTCATAATAAAAACAATTTCTAAATCGATTTGATTATTTTAAAAGATGAACTTGATTGTACATGATATCTTCCAGTGTATGTCTGAGTTTTTATTAAACTTTGAAAAATAATATGATATAGAAACCATATAATACTTGTTTATAGAATCTTATCTTGTGATAAAATTTTTTACTAAGATGGGGTTCTAGAAATGAAAACAACAAACTGAACACAGTAGCTTAGATAAGAATTGAACTCTAAAACTTTCCCTCTCGAAAGAATTTCTCTCAATTTTATTAACTTTTGATTAAGATAATAAAAGAAAATGATAAATGAGAAAATAAATAAATAAAAATGACTAATGATATATTGGGTTATAATTTATAAATCTCACTATAAATAGAAAAATAAAGTAAAATATAAATAAATGAATGAAATGTGTTTAGGCCTATTAAATGATATAATTTATTTAGGTATTAAATATGTTATTATCATAATAATAGCAAAAACATATTCATCCATTTTGAGAGCTTTGGCGCCTTATGGGTAGGCAACTAAATTTACATAACTGCATTTTTCAAGGGCATTTCATATGTGAACCATAAATATTATATTTCTAAAAAGTATATTCTTACGATTCTTTTACATATTAAAACGATAAGGGTAAACAGTTTCTAATATATTCTAATAACATTTAAACTATTATCTTGAAATCGAAATTGATAGTTAATTTGTTAGTTTTTTTTTTAAATAATTACTTTTTAAAATTTAAATAGGATGATTATTTTAATATAAAGAATATGTTATAAATAATTTTATTTTTTCTCATTTTATCATAATAAAAGTATTAAATTAAATAAATAATTAATTTGGTGTTATAATAACTATCTATTTACTAGATTACTAGATGTTCTTATTATAATTACAATATTATTAAAAGATATATTTTACAATAGTATAAAAAAAAATAGACTGACTTTTTTTTTATTAAAAATTATTCTTTTGATATTTTATCTAAAAATTAGATAATTTAGTTTAAAATTAAAAGCAAATATTTCTAATTTTATTATAAACAATTTAATAAAAAAAATTATGCCTATATATATAAGATTATGTAACCATCTTAAATTTTAAATCACATTCTTTATGATTTTATAATTATGTAAATTATTCAATGCTTGATTAACTTATTATTTTGATGCGTGAATGAATGATGGATGTGGTGCAATTATCGTTATTTACATAGAGAAATATTAATAAGTGAATAAATCACATTTAATTAATGTTGCTAACTCATCCTGGTATTGCCTACATTAATTCTTGTTTTGTTTTTATTATATTACTTCTGCAGAGAAGAGAATGTAGTGAATTAATGTTTCTATAGATTGTAAATACCTTAAGAGTGAAAAAGAAGTAGGAAGTACTTAATCGTTTGGAAGGAAGAAAATAAAGATAAATATTACAATTTATTTACTCAATATTGAGTTACACATTAAGAAAAGATATAAAAAAAAAACAAATAATTTCTTTATAATGAAAATAATTATTAATAATATTTGCTTTATAAGAAGAAGGGGGGAGGGGGAAATGAAATGATAAAAAATATACAACCAATTTCATTTATTTAGTGTTAAAAAATGATAGAAAAATTTAAAAATAATATTCTTAAATATTTTTATTTATAGCCTTTTTGGTTATACATGAATAATCTTACGTACTAAAAAATATATACATATATACATTATAATTAGGGTTGCCATATTTTTTCACGGACCAACCGGGACAGTTCTGTCTATTTTACTTTAGGTTTAGGGATGTCGGTTTCGGGGTGGGGGGAGGGGGGTTATGAAAACAGCAATGTAAAAAACACTTAAAATATAGAATAGATAATAAGCATCCATACTTAGTGCAACAAAATTTGCATTTATTAAATCATTCTTTAATTCTTCCAGCGCTAAAGGTGCTATTACATTTAATATTATAGCCTCACATTTGGTTTTTCCCAATGAAAATTTTGGTTCAAAAAACTTGTATTACTGTGTTACTTGCTCAAACGTTACTAATCACACAAGAGCAGATTAATCATTCTCTGATCTAATAACTTTGCTCAATTATTTCCAAGAAACTGTGCCCTGAATCTAAACCGGGACAATTTCAACAACCGGCCGGGACGCCGGGACAACCCAGTATATCCGGGACTGTCCCGGCGAAACCGGGACGTATGGCAAGTCTAATTATAATCATTATAAATTATTACTTTGTTTTTGATACAATATTAGAATAAAAAGTAAAAAAACCTCAATATTATACAAAAAACAAATAAACTAAGGGCATAGGCCTGTTCCAAATGTTTCCAGGCTCTCCGTTGTCATTAATATTTTTATTATTTCTTTTATTTATAGAATTATTTATATTTTTATCTGTAATTATTATTTGAATTAGAATTAGAATTATTAATTTCATCAATACAATTATCATTATTATAATTTGATTTAGGATTAGATGGTCTAATGCGCCCAAGATGACCAATCCAGTTAGGCTGTGGGTGAGTTGCTGAGTTCATATTGGATTTGGAGATTTGTTCTCCTGGATCTGGTTCCTTGTTTTTCAGTGGGAATTCTTCCTATTTTTATTTCTGAATTTATTAATTTTACGTTGTTGATCTTTATTTTTGTTAATTTTTTTATTCTGTGTTTTATTATTTTTTGAGTTTTCTGGAGGAGATAGACTTAGTGGTCTTTTTTTATATTTATTCCTTACATTATATTCTGATTTATTTTCTTTAATTATATTATTAATTTATCATATTTTATGATTGCATATTTGCCTTCTTTTCGTGCTTTAATTAAACCTGGTGTAGGATTTTTTAAAATTAATAAAACATTATTTGGGAAATCTTCTGTTATATATACTGGCAAACCTTTAATTTACCTTTTATTTTGAAAAACAATATTTTTTATTCTCAGAGCTAAAATGATATCAATATAGGTCTAGTTTTATCTTCCCTTAGTTTACCTATTCTTTTAATATAGTCAATCTGATCTAAATAGACCACTTTGGGAACTTAAGATCTATACTCTCCCGCAATTGCTGGTTTTCCATTTTTAGGCTTTCTTTCAATTTCTCTTTCCATATACATAACATATCCATCAGCTCTATTTTTTCATTTTGATTAATTTATTTTAAATTGTTATTTATTTTAATTTTTTATTTTTTCAATTATTTTAATATTGTAATTGTATATATATATATATTATTAATATTTAACCTATTTTCATTTAAGAATTCCTATTAAATATATTTATAAATATCCTTTAAAGCACACTCACACATATATATAATTATATTTATACGATATATATATATATGTAGGGTTGGTGGCTTCGATAGTGAAGCAGATGTATTAAAAAATATCGTTTTTGAAGAAAAAGGTAGCAAAAATAATATCGTTTTTGATGAAAAGTATTAGCAAAAAATATATCGTTTTTATTGAAAAGTGTAGCAAAAAATATATGGTTTTTGTTTAGAAATATTAGCAAAAAATATATACACAGATAAAAATAAACGTCTTGGAAATCTTCGGTTCTTCGTTCTTCGTTCTTCGTATATGTTCTTCTTAACGTCTTGAATCACAACTGCTACTGCTGCTACTGGCAACTAGCCTGCTTCACGGCTTTTTATACCCGGCTGGCGACATCTAGGCGGAGTGGTGGGGCGCTGAACGAAGAGCCAATAGATGGCCAGCTTATTATAGCCAATCGTAAGCTTCTAAGAGGGGGTAGCGAGGTTTTAAATATATGTCCCGGCGCAACAGGAATTTGCTTAGTCGCTCCGAGAACATCTTCGTAGGAAAATAATAAAATAAAATAAATTTCATTTTTTCAGATCCTATATATATATATAATTACTAGCTGCTCCGAGCGCCTTCGGCGCTCTCCACACCTAGACGGGGGCTCCGCCCCCTGTACCCCCCCCCCGAGTGTCCCTATTCTGAGCTATAACCATCTAACTCCTACCCTGTCCCATCTCTATAGTTTTTTATATATGTTTATTTATGCAGAAAAAATTAATTGACATAATTATTAATTTAATAAAATAAAATTTAATAATAAAATTTAATTTAATAAAATAAAATTTAATAATAAAATTTAATTTAATAAAATAAAATTATTTAATAAAATATTAAAATAATAAAAATTAATAAATTTGTAAAAAAAATATATAATACTTAAAAAAAAAATGTGCCTTTGCGAGTTTCGAACTGAGAGTGCAAAGTCATAAGATAACGCCTTAGACGGTTCACCCACGAACCACTTTTGTTTGCAAGTCTCCTATACGATATATATACATGTCAAATTATCGCCAGCAGTGCCTCTATGATCTAGCATTGTAACTAAACTATTTTTATTTAAATACCTCCCCCCTGGACACACCTTACCAATTAGCGGTTTAATAAAAGAAGTCTGACATGCCCTGAGACCTACTGAATATGCCTAAAAAATTTCATAAGAATCGGTCCAGCCGTTTCGGAGGAGTATCATTTCAAAGTTTTGTGACACGAGAATTTTATATATAAGATATTTATACGATATATATATATATATATATATATATATATTATGATTAAAAAAAATAAAATATATTACTTCTAAAATGTATTATTTTGGTTTAATTTCTTTTAATGAATTTATACATATTTTTATTATTGTTTTTTTTTAATCAGAGAAGTTTATTTAGTAATAATAATAAGTAATTATTTATTTTCTTGGACTATAATAATAATAATTTTTTGAAAATTTAATTCTATTCATTGGATTAATAAAAGCCAATCTAAGATAAAATTATATTTTATGAATTTTTAAATCTATTTTATTTTAAACTTGAAAAATTTGAAAAGTTTGTTTTATTCTTTCTCTCTCTCTCTTTAAATCTTTTCCTCACGTTCACTTTTAAACTTCTAAACTCTTCCATCGCACTGTTTACGAGTTGTAAAACACTACAATATGAACCATTTGGATAGGATAAACTTAAAGAGACGAGTGAGTTTTTATTCTTAAGTCTCTCTGTCAAAGAAGTGGTGATTTATTGAAAAATTTATCGGAAAATGAAATTTAACGACAAGACAAAATTACAATCAAGGTCGGGCATATCTTTTGAAACTTCGATAATTTGAAAGACACTTCATTTTTTTATTTATGAAAATTATAAATTCCTATCATTCTTATTCATTTTTAAGATTGGAAATGGAGAATTTTTTTTTTAAATAGGTTCTCGACAAATTATTATTTGAATAACTTTACATAGAAACTTAAAATAAAGTATTGAAATCTTTAAATATATTTATTATGTTGTTTTAATTATCATTTTATTGTTATTTTAGATCATCTTCCTTGTTATTTTAGATAAAATCACATCAAATGGTTAATCTAATTAAATATATGTTATCAATTTTCTCATTTGTGATTTATTTACTATTTTAAATTTAATTGAACAATTGATTAATTTAGTTAAAATATTTATATTTTTGTTAACTATGAGAATAAGAGAGAGATCCATTCAAAAGCACCCCGATATCTATTGCTTAACTTAAAAGATGAAATCCGGTGAAGTTAATATGCCAAGGTTATTGGCTAATATTAGAAATCTTTCTTTCCTGTTTATCAAATCAATTTAATATTAATAAAAAAAAATATTCTAAAGTTTATCTTTAATTTTGAACTTCATTTATGATAACGATTAATGAATGAATTAAACAAAATGATTGGTGGTGGCATTCACTTTAAAAAAAATTTATGATTCGTTTGATAAAATTCAATATATAATGCAAAAAGCATTTCTATATATATATATATATATATATATATATATATATATATATATATATTTTGATGTTGATTATTATCAGTATTTGTTTGAACCCCACCTAGTGTAATCTACCATCAAGAGACCCATGCCCATGTCCTAAAGATAAGGTCCCGAAACAATAATCAATCAGTTCATAGGGGAACGTGCCTGGAAAGAGTCTCCTTATCCAAGAAAACGTGATAAATAGTTAAACTCATAATTCAGAAACATGTTCCTTTTTAAAATACTATTTAATCACATTAAAATAAAAAAAAACAGACCATAGTATTATATGTATTTTCTATTCCGTAAGAAAAAATATGTTGAATTATATGAATTGAATCCTTCAATGATCATTGACATTTGTTTTTTTATTTTAATATAATTAAGAAGAAAATTAGTATATTTCGTTCTTTTTTATTTTCTCTTGAAAGTTACTCCATCTCTTTCTCTTACGTTTTCGATATTGTAATTTTTTTTTTTTTTTTAATAAATCAAAAATTGTCTCTTCCTTTATTTTTTTTAACTCATACATTTAATTGATTTAAATAATCTTTTAATTAAAAGTATTATGCTTCCCTATGACAGTTATGTATATTTTTAATTATGTTTTGATAAATTTAATTATGTTTCTAAAAAAAAGGGTATGATTCATTCCGCTTTCTATAATTTGTATAACGTAGGCGCTGCCTGAACTGAATATCTCAGAAATAGAGCTCATTTTATAAATAAATTTGAAAATTAATATTCATTTGATATATATATATATATATATGAGAAGTGACAATTTGAATATATGATTCAAAGGTGATAGAATAACTCTAGCCAGGTCAACTTCAGAGAGTCAAATTTATACCAATGCGAGATGAGATCAGCAGATAGACTCCAAACATCTTGGAAGAATTTTAAATCGATTCCAAAATTTAGAAATGATTCGTCCATTTATTTATAAATCTCTAGTTCAAAAGTCTATTAATATATATAGTATATATATATATATTCTTGTGAATTTAAAAGAATATTTATTTTCCTACTTTATTTATTATACTAATAATAATATAATTTTAATAAATAATTAATGATAAATGATATAATTATTAAAATTTATTTTAATTATACTTTCAATAATAGTAAAGGTGTAAAATTAGACTTTTAGTTGCAAAGGATACACACATTTTAAAGTCAAATGAATTCAAAAGACACAATCTAGCAAAATGACATGTTTGCCTGGATAACTCAAAAAAGAAAGGTGATCCAAGGTGGTCTGGTGAGGATGAAACACAAAGTCTTCGTTTAGTTATTCGATTACATTTTATTTCTCTTTCATCGTATTTTCATCACATAAATTTTACTTTCATGAACTTATCCATCAATAGATACCAATCTGGTTGAGATTTTTTGAAAATTGTCATCTATGTTTTTTTTAATTTGCAAAAACTATTTTATTATTATAATTCACAGATACAAATATTATATCATTCGAGTTTTGAAATCATAAGATTAAAAATTTATAATAATTATATGTATTGTTTTTTTTTTTTTAAATTAAATCCGCAGTCATATTAAAGAAAGCATAATCGGGGATTACTATAACTCTGACGTCGCTGGTAGACAAGAAACCAGCAGGGTTACCAATTGTGTAGCGTATGATTTTGAAAACTGAAAAGTTTTTGGAAAAAATAAGGCTTTTTAAAATTTTAAGAAATGTCCCTTAAACTGTTGTTTAATAGGTTCTTAAAAATTTTAAAATCAACCCCAAATTTTGAAAAAAATTCATTGTTTTTCTTTAACTGAACAAAGTTTTGTTGCCAACATCATGCGATTTGCCTAATAAAATTCCGGATATAAATATAAACAATATTCTCTCCTATATTTGAGTGTATTTAAATTTAAATATGTATTGATAATTATTATAAAAAGCTTGTGGTACATTTTTATTCTTTTTCTCGGAAGTGAACAAGTAAATTTATTGACTTCCTCAATTTTTCTCCAATTGCCTTGAAGTAAGTTCTTTTTTAATCTTCCCATCCCTCTCACTTAAACGTTTAAAGTCTAAGTCAATCAATTGGCTGGTGGTGCTAAATTTGTATCAGCCACGTGATTGCTTTCTTTAATATGTCCCCGGATAATGAATTTACTTGAATCTATATCTATAGATTAGTGGAAAGAAGAGAGAAAATGTGTATTTCTAAGTTTATTAATGTTTGTATGTGTGTGTGTGTGTTTATTTTTTGAAAGGCATATGTGCTGAATATAAAGGCCCAGTGAGGAGGTCCTGGTCTATTTTGCGTCTCTTCCGCGCTGTTCAAATCAGCAGGTCAACCAACTACGCCAAGTCCATCAGACAGAGCTGTCACGGAAATAAAAATATAAAACAAATTTTAAATAAATAGTATTTAATTGATTGACCTGGAGAAGGAGATTCTCTTTTCATCTTAAAAATATAAAAAAAACGAACACTCTATTTTTTATCTACATAGAAAATTAAAATAAAAAAAAAAATTCAAAATATTATTTTTATAAGAGTTAAGCATTAAGAATTCAATCTTAATTAGTAAATAATCATTCCCATTTATTTATAAACTTTATCATATATTTAATATATACATTTATGTTTTTAAATAATTTTCATTTTTTTTTTCTAATAAATATTTATTTATTTATCCATTCGGTTATTGATGAAGTGATGTTATTATTAAGATATTATTTTACATTTACATTCATAAATTTTATTATTAAGATGTTACTACAATATGTTTATTCTTCGATAACAATGTCTAAATTATTAAGCAAAATGACTGATAAGCTAAGCCTACAAATTATAACCAATTTCCTTTGAATGATGTTTTCTTTATCGATGAATAGCACCGGCTAATCAGAGATTTGGCTTCTTAATAACTTCCTGGTTCTTCTATTCAATGATGTTTTTATAATAATTTTTTTTTTATTTTTTTTTTTTTACGAAATATGACACCATGACAAGATTTCAACATATTATATTAATAAATAGATAAATTTCAACATATACGTGAATCGAAAACTCTATCATTGAAGAGGATTATAAAGGAGATTAACATTTTATTGATTGAATTCGATGAAATATTATACTCTCTTATTTGAAGAGGTTGCCAAGGAGCGGTTGAGTCAGAACGATTCATGGTTATTTTTTTTTCCTTTCAATAGAAATAAAATTTAGGTAATTTATTAATGAAAAGAATAAGAATTTTGAATTATTTTCTTTTGAGTTTTAGGGGATGTTTCATTGTTCATTCACCCCCTCTTTTTCCATCTTATCTCCGTATCACGCCTTTTGAGATTTTAAAATTAATAATTAATCTTTCTGTTTTATATGTAGTCATCTTCTTTTCTTCTTTGTCTATAGATTTGAATTTTTGAAAATATTTTATATATTTTATATTGATACCAAATCGCTTAAAGAATTTTATTGTATGATATGAATTTTATTAATATTTTCTTTTAAATTTCAAAAGAAAATAATTTAAAAGATAATGATTGGTTTCTATTAATATAATATATAAATAGAAAAAAAAAATTTCTTCGCCCTTGCAGTATTCATAAAAGCTGAATAATTCAATTCTAAAACAACATCATACAAAACATTATATCATAATTAGATAAGAATATGATTACATTTAAATTATTAAAAACTTAAATTGGCACCAAAAGAGTAGTTTCTGAGAGACCAAATGGCTTATTTGGAAAATTAAATTAATTATTTCCACTTTTCATTACAAAATGTTATAATTAATGAATAGAAAGTATATATAACTAAACATAATAAGTCAATAAAATTTTTATTACTTTCTACTTATTAGGTATATTTTATTTTATAAATATATATGAATTCGCTTTGCTTATTGTATTTATGATTAATATATCCTTATAATGTAATAATAGATATAAATTTCTGTCGTTACAATGTAACTAATGAATGTGCTATTCAAATAGATACTTTGCATTGCGATGAATGAATATATCAACCCTTATATAAGTAGAAATGATTAAGTTTATTGTCCTATTAAGAAATGACAAATCATCACGACAGTTAATCAAGCAAATTGAAAGGATTATTTTTACACACTCCACACTTTCATCTTAATCCTTTCCATTTCTATTTAAAAAGAGAAAGATTAATTTTTTATTTTTTAAATTATACCCTTAAAGTTTTTTATTATGAAAATAACTACACTATATTTATTATAATATGTATTTTTTATATAGATCTGTTGCTGTAGCGTGTGCTCTACCAAAACAAAGTACTCTACCAATTCCATACCAATACTGCACTCTACCTGCTTTCTGTATGCTTAAATAAGGATATATACAGTGGTGTTGTCGAGCCAGAACGCTCCGGAACGTCGTTCCGGTACTTCCTTTTTGGACAGGAATGCGTTCCGGAACTAAAGATGATTTCTGATAACAAGAATTGGCTGACGTATTGAGAAAAAAATAAAAAAGAATTGCTGATTTTTTTTTTCTAATTTTTGACGAATTTTTATATGTATTATTATAAACAAGGGTTTGAACCGAACCCGAACCGGAACGAACCGGCTTGTTTTTTCCGGATCCCGTTCCGGTAATAAAAAAAATTAGCACAACAACACTGGATATATAAATACAAAGTATGGAATGTACTTTCCTAATGGAAACCCATCCCCGCCTTGACTCGACCGAAAAAGTGTTGTCGGGATTCAAAGTCGGGACAGAACTTAAGTAGTTCTATGTTTCAGGTATGGAATATACTTTCCTAAATAGAAATAGCCTCCCGCCTTCTGTCCCGACTTTGAATCCCGACAACACTTTTTCGGTCGAGTCAAGGCGGGGGTGGGTTTCCATTAGGAAAGTACATTCCATATCCTTACTTAAGCATACAGAAAGCAGGTAGAGCGCATGTTGCAGTATTGGTATGGAATTGGTAGAGTGCTTGTTTTGGTAGAGCACACGCTACAATAGCACCAAATATGTTTCCTTGTTGATTATTAACAAAACAAACATATCAGTATTACGTTCGACAATGAGATATTTCTTAAAATTTAAATACTTCCATTTTCCATTTATGATTACGATTAATAATAAAAAAAAATAAACAAACCATTCATTTTTCATTAATAACATGATTTGTATTCATATATTTATCAATATAATTTAAACAAAAAATATTTTGTAACATTTTTATTTAAAATCTGAAAAGTACGGACGTCATTTAGAATTCTGATAAATAATCGTATTTTCTATTAAATAATATTGTCAAATATTTATCATATACATTTTTTAAGATAACTGATATAAAAATGTTGATTTAACATTCTTCAAACTTAAAAATAAATAAGATTAAAGTTTCTAATCAAAAACAATAAAATTCTAGATCATATATAGAATAGATCAATAGATAATAGTAGAAGTGTATTTTGTATTTCACTGACATCGAGATGGCAGCTCAGTTATTGTTGGGTTGGCTGGGGAAAACATTGAATGTTCATTTTTGCTATTGTCAAATTATTGCTGTTTTAGTTTTCATTTCAGTTTTCATTTCAGTTTGAACTAAATTCTGATTTAATTAGGACTATTTACTATTGACTCATAATATAGATTAAATTTTTCAGATATGCTGAAAAAAATATACCTCAATTTCATTAAGAAATTTTCAAAAGTTTTCATCTATTTCCAATTAATTAAGTTAATTATAAATTTGAATAAATAAAATTTCAATTATAATTCTTTAATTGAAATGATTTTATTTATTTATCTTTTAATTCATAAAATATTTTTCTTTCTTCCAAAACACTGATTCGTAGAGCCTAAGAGATTATTTAGTTCTTTTCCTGACATTCCTGAATAGAGTTTTAAATCAACATTAGTTAAAAGGTATCATCAGAAATATAAATACATGCAGAGACAAAGATTGACAAATGTACATACGTTGGCATGTTTACTCAGATTAGCATTAGCGGCGATTGAACTGGAGAAAATAAACGAAAGAAAACTATGACTATTGACTAGAATAACAGAGGGAAGCAAGAATGTAATACTTAAATAGGAAGTATTTAAACAATATTAGAAATAACTAATAAACTCGCTTGGGAATAATCTACTAGGATAGTTGAAAGAGTAATACGATATAACTATTTTCAAAGGGATAATAACAGGCTATTTATTTTATTATCTTTTTTAATGACGAAAGTGCATCCTTAAAGGGGATATGATACTGATTCAATTTTAAAAATGTACTTCTATTTTCTTATTAAGAAAATGAATTGAAATACTAGGATGAATTAACTAAAGAAGAGTATTTGATGAGTGTTTTGAAAATATTTGAATTGATTTAATTTTCAATATTTAATGAACAAATGTAATATTATATATATATATACGAAAGCAAGTCAATAAATATATGACTTTTGAATTTCCCGTCTCTTAAACGAAATGGCAACACTGTTCCTTTTAGCATGCAACTATCAGCTGGCTCCTGTCGAATTTTGAATTAGTTTGGTCTTTTAGTTTTTGTTTGACATCCATTAATAGCAGACTATCTTATGATTTGAAAAGAAAATGGATTAAAGTGAATTCCATGAAAATCCATGAATTGGGATAAGAATTGCTCCCTCACCTGCACTATTCTCTGGATTCAGCTCCGAGTGACTATTTCTTGTTTCCAACCCTGAAGTCATTCACTCGGTGGAAAGTGATTTAACTTCCATGATAAAATCATTTTACAAATAAATCTATTTTGATATTCTCGACAAATCTTATTTTTTCGAAGGGATAAAAAAATTGGAGAAACGTTGGACGAAGTGTATAGAGCTCAAAGGAGACTATGATGAAAAATAAAATGATTTTTTGTACAAAACCTGTGTGTTTCATTCAAAAAGTCACGGACTTATTGACCTGCCTTCGTATATTTGGAAAGAGTATAATATTTTTATAAATGGTTTAAATTGAAATAAAAACTTAATTTAAATTTTATAATTTTTATAATTTTAAATAAAACACTAATGACGCTGAAGCTTAAAAATGCTTGAGTTGAAGCATCTGAATTAGTGGCACTATATATCCCCACTCTTCATTTTTAAAAGTATTAATCGCTAATTTAACAACTTTTGTAATTTAAAAAAAGTTGCATCACACTTTTTGATAGAATATTGTCAACAATATTATTTAGTGTGAGGACCCCATTTCAAGATGTAGTATCTTACTGACCTTCCCATCAATAAAGGGCGCTCATTATTATAAACAAATCGAGGATATTAAAAGAGAGATAAGATATATCACAAATGCTTTGATATGTGATCAAAGGGTTGCAATGTTTATGATGATGTCTTTAATCGTTAAATTCGATTTTAGTAGAGAAGTTGAGGATGGCTGTGCTGTGGAAATACATTTCACATTATTTGTGTATACGACATAAAAATATATTAAAATAAAAGCCAATAGACAAGAAATGATAATAATAAAATTTTTTTAGTAAGGTCACTCCGGCACTTGGGAAAATGTCTTGCGGTCAATTTATGATCCATTCCATTGGTTTTTTTTCCAATGTTACGGATGTCGTGGGGAGAGGGTTTGTAGGAAAAATTCCATCAACAAGGACGCCGTTCATCCTATCATATCTTTTTCGCAAATTGCCTATCATTCCCTTAATACTTTTCGCAAAATCAATTATTTTTTTTCTTTCTTTCTTTTTTTTTTTTGTTCTTAGTTGGAATTTATTTTTTCCTGTTAAATTCTTTTTTCTAAAAAAAATCTACTAAATAAAAAAATAAAAATAAAATAAAGATAATTATTTTATTTTTAACAAGAGATTATCCATTTTAAAAGTTGTTTCAATGACAAATAATGGGTTGTTGATTTTAATCTTCATTTTGGAGTCACTCCAAACACGAAGTCTGTCTTACAACAGTTGGTGTATTAATTCAAAAATTTTAAAATCAAGTTTTTTTAGTCTAAAAATATTTTTTTTTTTACAAAAATAAACTTTCAAGTCTTTTTATTTTTTTTTTTAATTAAAAAAAATTGTAAAAATACTTTTTAAGATCTTTCATTAAAAAATTATATTTTCTAATGTGAGACGAGTTGGTAATTGTTTCTAGCTTCATGAAATCCCCTTTACATCTATTGTTATCTACGCGGTGCGCAAACTTTTTGAGACGCGTCCCAATTTTCTTCCAGGTAAAAACTTGGGCCCTTCACGTATTTTGTATGATTTTGTTGAAGATTTTTTTGTAGGGTATAACATGTCAATGATAATAAAAAAACAATAAATACAACTAAAATTTACATTTTATTTTAAAAAAAAATATTTTTGTATTTTTTAGATAAAATATTAATTTTTACAAATATTTTTTACCGACCGACAATAGTAAGGGTGGTATTGTTTTCACACCAAATTTCATATGTGGAGATTTTTACCTATCTCCACGAATCAGAAAACAGAAAAAAGTATTTTTAGCATGATGTCTGTCCGTCCGTATAGAGGTGTACTTAATGCATCAGTTTGATGAATTGATCAACTTTTGGTGCAAATCCGGAAACCGGAAGTGGTAGTATTAGCGATCGACGATAGGAAGGGAAGGGTTATTTTCACACCAAATTTCACATGAGGAGATTTTTTACATATCACCACGAACCATGCATTTTGTATTGGTTTTATTCTCGAGAAAAATCATCTTTATTAGTTTTTACTTAATTTAAATTATATGACGTCACCCAGCACTTCATGACGCCACAGACAGCGTCTCCTTATATATTATAAATAAAATAAAATTAAAAATATTTATGTTATATTTATATCTGTTTTTTATTACATTAATAGATATATTTAAATTATTTGAAATTGTTTTTGTAGCTGGAAATTAATTTACTTCAAACCGTCGGTCGGTTCGGACCTGGCCACAGGTCAACTTATTTTTTAAAGAAATGGCAATGATTGAGCCCCTTGCGTATTCTTGCGCGCCCCATAGTTTGCGCATCTCTGTTCTTCCGCCATGATATTATGTAAAGACTAAAATTTTTAGAATAGATGTTTAAAGATTAATGAGATTAGAAAGGTAAAATAATTATAACTTGATACTAGTCACAATAATATAAAGAAAAACTATAAAATATTTATCATAAATTTGTATTCTAAAAGAAAAGAGAAAATTATAATATTTATTTAATAAGTTTAAAAACATTTATTTTTAATTCTGTTTTATAATTATTCAAAAGAATGTTGAATTATATCCAAACACCCGTGAAATTCTGTAATTTATCATTTTATCTCTAAACTGAATCATTTAATTTTAGCATATATGTATAATTTCTAATAAGATGTTGAGTTCTATTTAAATAAGATACATACACATATCTTGTAAATGCAACGAAAATCATCCTCGATTGCGTAAATAGAATAAAAGATAATAAATAACGAATGATGTGATTTATGAGAAGATATTAAAGTTTCATAGCATCTTTTCTTTTTCTCTGATCTAATCCACACAATAATTTATTTCCATAAAAAATCATCGATGTTACGAAACGACATCTCCTTTCTTCACTCTTTTCTTCGTTTTTCAAACGGACTTTTCGTTTTACTCAGGTGCGTGTTTCTCTTCTTCGAAGAATTTTATTCTAGTATTTTGAAGAATACAATCCGTTTAATATTTATATGAATAGTTCACTAAATTTTAGAAATATTAAGATTAATAAGAAGATTTTAAATTATTACAAGAAACTTGTTTCATTTAACTGATAATAAACATCTTTTTTTTTTTTCTTTCACTTACCTATTTTATATATAGTAAGAGAAAGTATTCGGATCGGTCAAAAAACCGAATTCAAGTTTTTAACAGAGATACACGTTTTAAGTAGAGCTGTTGAGCCATGTCAAAATTAACCTGCTCTTTCTCTGAACTGGCTCCGACTCTGACTTCGGCTAAATTAAATTAAGATATAATAGAAGTCGAAGTTGGAACCGGAGCCAGAGTAGGCCAATTTTGATATTTCTCCACACCCCTAGTTTTAAGCCCCGACAAATGTTTTGAAAGATTCTAACGTTTTTTAATAATTATTTCTCGCTTCCTTAATGTAATAATATTTTATATCAAGTCATTCACTTTGAAGATTTTTTTATTTTTATTTTTGTTGTTTTTTGGTTTATTTTAAAAACTGAATCCTTCAACATTCTTAATAATAATACAAGGTGTATAAATAAAATATGTATAAATTATGAAAAAGCAAATTGAAAATAATACTTATGATGCTTTAACCTCATCAAAATATTTTTTTTTTTAATTTTTTTATAACCGTCTTATATTAATTACTTTAACTAAATAATTCTTACTTTTAAGTTAGAAATTTTGAAATTAATTCATAATAATTATTTTGTGCCAAATATACATTTGCTAGCAACATACCCATTCTGTTTTAAAATGTTTATTAAGAATTTTAACAATTTCTTTCCGCAGTGTCATTTCGTTAGGTTTGGAATCAAGAAATTGTCACTCGGGGCTAAATCTGGAGAATAGTGCGGATGAGGGAGCAATTCGTCTCCCAACTCATGGATGTCCATGGAAATTCACTTTTTCCCATTTTCTTCTCAAATCTTAAGATAGTCTGTTATTAATGAATTTCAAACAAAAACTAAAAGAACTAACTAATTCAAATTTCGACAGGAGCCAGCTGATAGTTGCCTGATGAAAGGAGTAGTGTTTCCATTTTATTTAGTAGACAGAAAATTCAAAAAGTCACGGACTTATTGACCTGTCCTCTTATAGAAATAAATCTATTCTCAATACTCTTCTATATTTTTTAATTAATTTTATTATTTTAAGAATGCAATTCAATCACAAACAAATACACCAAAACTTTATGATAAGTTAAAAGTAACAAAGAAGTGCGTGGACCGTGTGAAAACGGCATCTATACAGCCCTTGATGAATCTTTTTCACCGATTAATGATGAACGTGAGGTCGATGGTAAAGTGCGTGGGAGTAATAATATTTGAGTATATGTAAGCATGTATTTAGTATACCCGACGCGAAGGAGGAGATTAGCGACTAGCGCGCTTCTAAATAGAAAATTAATGCCATGGTGAATGAATGATATGTCGACTCCATGAATGAACATCAAACGTGGATGTTGGTTAATCGTTCCTCCCCATCTCTCTTTCACTCTCTCTCTCTCTCTTACTGCTTCACACGCTACTTCTCGTGAACGTAGAACTGGTTATCGAATTAGGAAAATAATAATCATTTGCAAACTCGAAAACAAAGTAAAATGATTTTTCTAGAAACGTGACTATGGATTATTTTGCTTTCCATTTTAATTATCGTTATTTTTATAACTTCACACGTTTTACTGATTCAAATACATTTATTAACCGATTAAAATATTTCAATTCATTCTTATAATATTATATTCAAATTTTGTATCTATTTTAAATCTTCTATTAAAAAAAAATCTGGAGTGTCTCCACTCAACTATCTCGCAAATTTGAATTGGATTAAATAACATATATTAATTTAAATTAAATGAATTAAATTATAAATTAAAATTAATAAATAATATTTATTATGTTTGGCTCTTTGTTGATGGCACCACGTCACGTGTTGGTGCGTGAGATTTGCAGCGTTAAAAAATTAATTCTGGTACTTTCAGCGATTCAATCAAGCTGAAATTCTATATATGGCAGTTTTATACAATTATTAATCATGTGAAAAATTATCAAACATATATCTTTATTTTTACTGTCACTTTAGTAGAAAAAAAAATCAAAACGTTTAGGTAATGACCCTCTTCCGGTTAAGCTAAATTTCTCAAAAGTTGATAGAAAACTAAGAATTTTGAATAATGCCCATGTACCGAATTTCATCATTCTAGCTCAAACCGTTTTAACATACATACACACACAGAGAGACATTTTTCTCAACCTTAGTGAAAATGATTCAGGAACCTTCAAAACGTATAAAAAAATCAAAATCTCAATATCGAAAATTTTCGTGATCGCAATACTATCTCTGGCGAGATAGTAATAAATTAGAAAAACTAATCTGGATCAATTACTTCTAATGTTTAATTTTATTTACCCCTAAAAAATAAACAAGGAATTATTCTCTCTATCTATAATATTTTCGTGGCTCTATAAAACTCGAAAGTTTTTGGGCAAAAAACCACAATTCACCAAATGTCCCTATTTTTAGCTACTCTCATCCAACTCCTATTTTCTCCTATCTCTCTTACGTCCCTTTCAATATTGTCCGCACACCGCGGCCCTGGTCTTCTATCCAGTCAAAACTGAATCGGTATCCCCACAAATAAATTTTGTGTCAGTCTTTCATGTCTCAATTCCACATTATACAGTCTCTGCCTTTCCCGGTGATTCATCTTTCTTAACAGAATCCTATTTTCAAATACTCTAAATCTACTCTCGTTCCTCTCGGTCATTGACCATGCCTCATACCCATAAAATACAACCGACAAAATAATTCTAATATATTTTAATTGTGATTTCCTTGGATAGTAATTTTGAAAAAATAAGCCCCTTATTGCATAATAACAGGCGTTACCCGAGAGATAGAGAGAGAGAGAGAGAGAGAGAGATTGCAACCTTAATTTAAATTCCTCTCGAATTTTATTATCCTTGGAACTATTCTTTAATTATAATTTTTTTAAGTAATATTTTTTAATTATTTTACATGTAGTTAGTTAGTATAGTTTTTATAGGAATTGTTTTTTAAATTTCAAAAAGATATAACAAAAAAATTCGTGAATAATAATATATATTATTGTAGAAAACAATAATAATTGTTAAGATTATTATATCCGTAATTTCCGCCTTGATTTCTTATTTGATATTTAAAATTGTATACATTTATTTTTAATTTAATAACTCTAACGAAAGTTCCTGATCACATTTCAACTATCCAATTCCTTTCATCTAGCAATACTCTTAAATTTACCTTTATATTTTAAGCCAACTGTACCATTCAAAGGGTTTTTTCAGTGATTTCCATTTAATAGTAATTATAAATTGATATAATTCAATGATTTTAACCGATGTTTTGTTTTGGTTTGTTTTACAGAAAGGTCTCATTCGTACTTCAGATGCCAATTATTTCATCCAACCTGTGGAGCCGTCAGCTGATCCCAGTCACCCCCGAGAACATCTCATATCCCGAGAGGCAAAAGATCATAACATGGCCCCATGGCCCAACCTGACAGTGGAACCACATCAATGCGGAGCATCTGGTATGTACCTTTCGTCATACATTTAAATATTTTCAAAAACTTTCTTTACCCCCACTTCACCTTCACTTTTTTCTTCGATTCTTCATAATAGAAAAAATAATATTCTTTTTATAAAATGTCACTTGTAATTTATTGAGTAGCTCCTTTTTAAAAGCGCTGATTAATAATTGATTTTCCACGTCACCCTCCACTCGCGCTCCCTAATCCTGCCAAGAATTCAAGTCAAGAAAACAACTCTACGTCCTTCTACAAGGATAATTATAAGCTTTCACCAAAATATTTCATATAATCAAAAAATATAATATTCTTCTTTAGTTTTAAATCAACTTTAAGCAAACCCCTTTGAAGTTGAATGTATGAATTTTTAATTTTTATATTCATTCAAAGAAATTATAAATAAAAATAAAGCTGGAGTGTCTCCACTCGGCTATCTCGCAAATTTGAATTGGATTAAATAACATATATTATATTTAAATTAAATTTAATTAATTAAATTATAAATTAAAATTAATAAATAATATTTATTAAACCAGCCCATGTTTGGCTCTTTGTGGATGGCACCACGTCATGTGTCGGCGCGTGATTTGCAGTGATAAAAAATTAATTCCGGTACTTTTAGCGATTCAATCAAGCTGAAATTCTATATATAAAAGTTTAATACAATTTTTAATCATGTTAAAAACTATCAAACATATATTTTTATTTTTACGGTCACTTTAGAGGAAAAAAAATCAAAACGTTGTAGGCAATGACCCTCTTCCGGTTGAGCTTCATTTCTTAAAAGTTGATAGAAAACTATGAATTTTGAATAATGCCCATGTACCAAATTTGATCATTCTAGCTCAAACCGTTTTTGCGTAAACTTGGTTACACACACACACACACACACACACACACACACACACACACACACACACACACACACACACACACAGACATGTTTCTCAACCTTAGTGAAAATGATTCAGGAACCTTCAAAACGTATAAAAACATCAAAATCTTGACATCGAAAATTTTCGCGACCGCAATACTATATCTGGCGAGATAGTAAAAAGGAAAATCAAAAAATTCATCATAAACTAATCAACTTATCATATATGACCAAGAGTTTATATAATTAGTTATATTAATTGAAAGTATTATCTGAGAATATGTTTGAGTCATACTAGCTAAAAATAATTAAATTAAAATAATATATGTTAATACCCACATATATTTATTTTCCTTATAAATAGTTTGCACTTATAAAACTCTCAGGAAGATAAATTAATTACTATTCATTTATTGATATAAAAAATATTACCTTTTAGTTATTTATTATACAATCATTTCATTTAATTATTTATTTTTTAACTGAATTGAACAATTAAAAAGAGAATTTCATGGTCTGTATTAATTAATTATTCATAGTAATTAGTATTAAGATACATTATATTTTATATTTCAAAAGGATAATCGGGATTATATGGATTGTTCAGAGGTAAAATGCTAAAAAATTCAATTTAAAGCGACCGTCCTAATTTCACCAAAAATTATATTACTATGAGATCGAATATATGATAAATAACCGAACTGACTAAAATGGATTCGATCCCGAAGGTTATAATAATAAGTATGATGAAAATTTAGAAATAATTAAATAAAAAATAAATAATTTCTGAAATTAGAGAAATAAAATTTAATTATTTAATAACAATAAATAAAATTAATGAGAGATTATTAAATTAAAAAAAAAAATTATGTATAATTATTTATATTATTTTTTTTTTAAAGTAAAATGTATATTTTAATTAACCATCCAAATGGAAATGTATAAATTCAGTTGAAATAAAAGTAAAAAATGAAAGATGATTCATTTGATTGTGTCAAGAATCACTTATTAAAAACAAACATCAATCGTAACTGCACATTTTACAATTCCTGATTTCTGATCACAACTTAAAATAACCCTGAAAATTAAAACAAGTAAAAGAAATAATATTTTACTAACCTTCAGTTTTATGCCAAGTATTTTTTTTTTTTTATGAAATAATCAAAATATAAAGAAGAAACATCAATTAAAATAATAATAATAAAGCGACGGTTTTAAATTCAAGAAAAATAAGCAACACGAGGCAGTATGGGGCGGGGGAGGTTGGTAGAGGGTGAAATTAAACAAACATCCTTTGAAATATACATCAATATCGTCATTAATTTTAATATATATTTTTTTTTTAATAATATTCATCATAGAATATATATAATAAAAGAATAAAAAAAAAGAAAAAAATATGAAAATATTTTCTTATGATCGCTTTCATTTTCCATGTTATTTTGAACGAATGATTTCATTCTATAAACGATTGGTTCAAGTAGATTTCTGGTTTGGCTCTTTGTAAAATCTCACTTTACTCTGCAAAACTTTATTTGACTCCGATAAGCTATTAATAATAAGCAACAGATTGATAAAAATAAATTTTCTTTTGAACTCTTTAAAAAAATTTGTTTAATTAAAATATAAAAAAACATTTTTTTTTTTTATAAACAATATAATAAATTGAATAAATTTTACATAAAGTTTGGTAAGAAAAGAGTTTTAATCAAATTTATTGTGATTCGAAATTTTTAGTTAGAAAAATTCATTTGAATATTAGAGTTTTTAAAATTTAATTTAATACATTCCCATCCTTTAAATACAAATTAAAATTTTTATTTATTTATTTTAAAAAAAAGTTTATTATTATTAGTGTTTTGAATTATTAAAATAAATTTTAAAATACAAAGCAAAATAATTAAAGAATTTTATAATTAAATAATAATTATAAAAATTAATTTATCAATAATTATATCATTTTTGAAATAAAAAAAAACTGATCCATTTCTATGTAGGTATGTAAAATTATATTTTAAATCTGGAATCGGAAAATTTGGCATTTTCCCAACACTAACTAGTAGCATTGGTTGCGGATATTTAAGGCAATTTAATGAGAATTTGTCTCTATTAAATCTTTAGATCTAAGATACATTATTGCAGTGATTTATTTTTCTTTCTATTCATGCTCTTTAGCTTTTAATTTAATGATTTCATCGCCACAAAACGGATCTGATATTAAAACTCAATCAAGGTGACTAATAAAACAATTAAAAGATTATTATTTTTTTGCAATTATTAATTAAAGACTGAAGAGATAAACATTTCTTTATTAGGTAAACCAAGGATAAAGGATTAAAAATTAAAAGTGTTAAAAAAAAAATAAACAAACTATAATCATAATTAGTTGATAATAAGGAAATATTTTCTATAATTAATTGAAAGTCCCTCAGCGGTATTTTATCGAAAAATAATATCTTTTGCTTTAACAAGATTCAATCCTTAATAAAGAAACAAAAAAAACAAAAACAAAATAAAATAGATAAATAGATAGATAGAAAAAGTGAAACATTAATTCTTCTAGAAGAATAAATAAGCGGTTGTTTCTATTTCTTTATAAAAATGACACATCTTTATTTATAGTAGTAGAGGTAAGGTTACCACATCACATCAGTCCTCGTCTCGTGAATTGTATGAGTTATAGCTTGTAATAAGCGGGTGATTCGATAGATGAGAGGATCTTCCTTACCGGGAAAATTTGTTTCCGGAGGCAGTGGCCTCTAAGAAACATCAAAACTATCAAACAAACACTCACTATTTGTGACAGCTGTAAAACTGAGAGCAATCAATCTCAAAAAAAAAAAAAAATAAAAAATAATAATAATTTCTCGAGACAGGGTAATAAAAATAAATTTTTTAAATACATCTATTTTTATTAATATCCACCTAGAAATCATGAATCTTGATTATGAATGATCTTCAAAGGATACAAGTTCCCGTCATTTGACAAAAGATGTCAAGAAATTATATTTTAAATTTTAACAGATATGAATCTATAAGTTTAGACATCTGATATTAACATAACTTAGAAATATTAGTGATTCCGTCACACTATCAAATTTTTTTCGAACAAAAATGTTATGCACAAGTCCCTTTGAATGAAACACAGGTTTTTGGATAAAAAAATTATTTTATTTTTCAACGTAGACTCCTTTGAGCTCTATTCACTACTTCCAACGTTTCTATAATTTTTTTTTATACTTTCCAAAAAATAAGATTTGTTGAGGACATCAAAATAGGTATTTGTTTGTGAGATGATTTAATCACTGGAGTCAAATCTCTTTCCGCCGAGCCATTTCTTCAGGTTTGGAAACAAGAAATAGTCACTCGGGGTTAAATCCGAATAATAGGGAGCAAATCGTATCCCAATTCATGGATTTTCTTGGAAATTAATTTTTTTTCATTTTCTTCTCAAATCAGGAGATAGTCTGCTATTAATGGATGTCAAACAAAAACTAAAAGAACCAGTCCGTTCAAATTTCGACAGGAGTCAGCTGATAGTTCCCTGTTGACAGGAGCAGTGTTGTCATTTTATTTAATAGACCGGAAATTCTAAAAGTCACTGTCTTATTGACTGACCTGCTCTCGTATTGTGCCGAATAAAAGTCAATATCATCAACTTTTAATTTACTTTACTTAATACACTTCGAAATAAAATCGGCAGTTTCTGCGCTTATAGTAGTTTATGGTGAGACTGTTTTAATATAACTGAGTGAATTTGTGAGTGGTTTAAATTTCTAATTTTCATGATCATATACCGGGAATTTATTGTATTTCGATATACTAAAGCTATAATAAACATTACAAAATAATTAACGAATGAATATTACAAATGATTGTTCGAAGGATTATTAATTTTAACTTCATTTCTACTTTATTTTTATAATTTCAATTTTAAGATAAATAATAATTTTTATATATTGGACCAAACTTACATTTTATAATTATTCTTTTTTTAAGATAAAAATGAACAAATAAATATATTTATAATAATGCATGGTGTATGCAAAATAATATATTTTTTATTTTTATTTTTGTAATTTAAAATGCATAAAATATAAGTAAATTTTATATGCAAGCCACATCGGTCGAAAGTTGATCTATCCCATCGAAAAGTGGAAGCGTTATGGACATAGGGACAGGGTGTGGTGGAGTGGAGAGAGGTGGAGGACGCGAATGAATGGGAAATGATTTCGCTTTGACTCAATAGCTGAGAGGTGAAGGTTCTGTGGGGGTCGGTGCCGTAGCGGGGGACGACGAGTGGGGAGAGCCGCCGTGCAGTCTGCAGGAGGCTGTTGGAGACGGAGCCTCCAGGCGCAACACCTGAACACCTGACCACCTGAATCTCATTCCCCTTCTTATTGTCCTCTTTTCCCTCTTTTTTACATTTCTCACATAGAACGAATTAGAAATGGCAGATTAAAATATTAGATGGGATCATCTGAATGGTTAAAACACTTTTCCAACTGGATAAATAGAAGCGGCCTCCAATTAATTATGAAACAACTTCCTTATAATTTCAATCAGATCACTGTTGCTTTGATTTCCTTGCACGTCTTCTTCAAATATTCTTTTAAAGATGATTATCAATTAGCAATTTCATCTAATTAATATTAGTATTTTATAAGAATAACGATTTGAAGATAATTGATTAGTTGAAGTTAAAATTGAAACCAGAACAACATACTGATAAACTTACGAAAGTAAATGTTTTAAGGTCCTTTGAGTTTAAAAAAGCGTTTTCATTGGTCAACAGTTATTGAACTTTTTATGGGACAAATTATAAACTAATAAATTTTAAAATTTAAAAAATCACAGACATATTTTTTTATATTTAATTATCTAATTAATTTAAATCAATGAACTGTGTCTTTTTAATATTATCTTTGGCGATACTGTACTTGAACGTTCTTGATCAAGCAACCATATTCCTTAATCCATTCTAATCCTCACCCTGACTATTCAATTCCAACCTTCTCCCAATTTTTACTATCTCGCCAGAGATAGTATTGCGATCACGAAAACTTTCGATGTTGAGATTTTGATGTTTTTATACGTTTTGAAGGTTCCTGAATAATTTTCACTAAGGTTGAGAAAAATGTTTGTGTGTGTGTGTGTGTCTGTGTGTGTGTATGTATGTAACCAAGATTACGCAAAAACGGTTTGAGCTAGAATGATGAAATTCGGTACATGGGCATTATTCAAAATTCATAGTTTTCTATCAACTTTTGAGAAATGTAGCTCAGGGTCATTACCTACAACGTTTTGATTTTTTTTCTCCTAAAGTGACCGTAAAAATAAAGATATATGTTTGATAATTTTTCACATGATTAATAATTGTATAAAACTGCCATATATAGAATTTCAGCTTTGCAAATTTGCGAGATAGTCGAGTGGAGACACTCCAGATTTTTAATATTTATATTGTTAACCCCCTCTCTATTTATTTCTCAATTCGTTTCCAATAAACAAATTTCTTCACTAATTTAAACCGTGTATATCACATATCATAACCTCTTCAATTTTATGACTGTTTCCTTAGAGATACTTAGAGGTCAGGTATCTTCTTAATTTTCGTTAGTCTTTATCGATTTTCATTTTTATTTTTTTGTTCAATGAATTCTCCAAAAAATTCAATAACCCTGAATCTATTCCCATCATTTATAATCATGGACCTTGCCTCACTTTTAAAATAAAATTTATAATAGAGTTTTTATAATCTCCGATAATTCAGTGGCAGGAACTTTTCATTATATGATATTAAAATATATTAAAATAAGTAATTATCAATTTTCAAATTATAAAAATACTCTAGAGTTGTGTCTTGTAAATATTTTTAACAAAAAATATACTTTTGTATTTAGGAATCAGCCCTTTGTCCTTTTATTATTCTTTAGACTTAAAATTGAAATTATTAAATCTTTCTTTTCTTTTTAAAAAGATAGATTGTAACTCTACTATTTTTAAATGAGTAGGTATATATTAAAAAAAAAATTATATAATAATTTAAGAGAAAATAAACTTGAATGAAGTGACTATTATATAATGACATGATTAATTGATTTTTAAACGCCAACTAAATTAATAAATTCTTTCATACGTGTGTAATTTGTCAAAATGACAAAAATCTTTTCTACGTATTTCAATTTATTATTTATAATTTATAATTTATACTTTCAAAATAAGAAAAAATCAATAAATAAATAACAAGTAATTGAAAAGTAATTTAATCTTTTTATAATTATTAAACATTCTCTATATTATGGTTTAGAAAATAACATTAGAGTTTTTGAAAGAATAAAATATTATTTTTTTAGTTTTTAGACATGTTCGGTTCTGATACTCTATGCACGATGATCTATCAGACCCTTTCTTTTAATCGCCTTATCGCTTAGTTATTAAATTTCATGTTATATAATTAAATAGTTTAAAATAATTTATTTTTCTTATTCGAAACCAAGAGAATTTCACCAAAAGTAATCATTAATAACATTCCACAGAAATAATACATTTTATTTCAATTTATAAGAAATTTAAATAAATAATGAATAATAATAAATTTTTCAGTTCAAAATGAGTAACATCTAAACCAGTGTTTCCCAACCTTTTTTGTGCCATGTCCCACCTAAGCCCTTCTATAATTCTTATGTCCCCCTATGTAAAATATGCATAATTTTTAATATTAGAAAGGGTTAAACTTGTGTCGAGTCTATTTTCGAATTGCCCTCCTTTACAATTAAATTGTCCGTCTGTGGGGCGTGGGCTCCTCGTTGGGAAACACTGATCTAAACAAATGAAATATAGAATTTCATCTTATATAGAGTGATTTTTTAATATTCATATATAATTGGATTATCGAAAATGCAAAGATTTGTATTCAAATATGAAAGAAAAGTTGTAAATTAATTAGTAATTAAAAGTAGTTACTTAATAATATAAAAATTTACAGATCCGTTATTTTTTATTTTTGCTAAATATTATTAAAGTGGGTGCTTGCTTCATAATGTGCTTAAAATTAGTTTTATAATAATACTAACATCTATATCAGGGATGGGCAACCTTTTTAAAAAATGCGGGCCAAAATTGAAAACAACCTAACTTAAGCGGGCCATTAACATTGGTTTTGTAAGTAAATGAAAATTATGTTTTCAGAAAACGGTGAAGAAAATTTATTATAAAATAACCTCAATTGACAAAAATGATGTTTTTGGTATGTTATTGACTTTAGTAATGAATGTCATTAGAAATAAATCAATATTTTGATAAATATCATTAAAACATTTGAATAATGGCCGGCCACCATATAAATTTTAAATATGTTCGCGGGCCGCACTTTATGTGCACGCGGGCCGCACTTTATGTTCACGCGGGCCGCACTTTATGTTCACGCGGGCCGCACTTTATGTTCACGCGGGCCGCAGTTGGCCCGCGGGCCGCGGGTTGCCCACGCCTCTGATCTATATATTATCAATTCAGTCTCAAACACATTACTTACCACTACATCCTCTACAAATACCAATTTTTTTAATGAAAAGTTTAATAATTTAATTTATTTTTTTATCACAAACAATATTCATATTTATTCATTGATTTGTATTGTTAATTTGTTAATGAAAAATATTTTTTTTCCTAAATAAACTAAATTTATTTTATTTTACTGTTTTATATCGAAAAGGTTTATGTGACTACGACATGAATAACTATTTCAATATACTACATACATCGACTACCTTCTTTGGACAAAATTTTTTCTTTTGTCTATTTCGTTAAAATTATATAAAGAAAAAAAAATAGTTGGAACTCCCATTAATGATGATTAATGACCACCAACCGGGTAAAAAAAAACAAATGGGATAAATCTGACTTGATGAAAATCAATCGAGGGTCAAATTAGGAAGAAAACGAATCTTCTTCTTTGATGTTTTGCAAATCATCCGATGTAATTTCCACACAAGATTAACATCTCAGGGATTAGAGGTATAATTTACATATTTTGGTTAAATATTTGTTTGACGTTGTAACTTCCATTTGTAATTTTAAATTTTCTCACTTAAACAAATGATCAAAATTTGTATATTATTTATAAATATATAAATACATTAAAAAAAAGAAAGAATATAAATATAAAAAGATATAAACGAGTTTATCTTGTTTTTTTAATGATCTCTGATCAATAGAAAAAAGACCCGAGGCAATGATTATTGTTATTACTATATACAAGAAATTTAAAAAATGGAGATATGGATATTACCATTATTTCTGACCTTCGTGGTCTTCAACGTTGATCTTCAAATTGGTTAAATAAAAAAAACAATAGTCTTACAATTTTACGTCTGTAATGTATTACTTATTATTTTACAAAAAAAAAAAAAATTTGGAGTGTCTCCACTCGACTATCCCGCAAATTTGAATTGGATTAAATAACATATATTAATTTAAATTAAATCAAATTTATTATAAGTTATAAATTAAAATTAATAAATAATATTTATTAAACCAGCGCATGTTTGGCTCTTTGTTGATGGCACCATTTTACGGTCTCTTTAGAAGAAAAAAAATCTAAACGTTGTAGGTAATGACCCTTTTCAGGTTGAGCTACATTTCTCAAAAGTTGATAGAAAACTATGAATTTTGAATAATGCCCATGTACCGAATTTCATCATTCTAGCTCAAACCGTTTTTGCGTAATCTTGGTTACATACATACACACACACACACACACACACAAACATTTTTCTCAACCTTAGTGAAAATTATTCAGGAACCTTCAAAACGTATAAAAACATCAAAATCTCAACATCGAAAATTTTCGTGATCGCAATACTATCTCTAGCGAAATAGTAAATATGTATATCATGATAATATTTTCTATGATTGATGTATTTATTATATTATATTAACTAATCCAACGAACTTTAATCAATAAATACTGTTAATTTATTTGTAGTATTCAATTTATATTTTTAGCAATTATTTAATAAAAATGTTTATTTTACTAAGCCAGAATGTATTTCTAATTTGCATTAAATTGAAAAATCTATCTTGAATTAAATAGATATGCAGGTTGAAAATATACAATAGATAAGAGAAAAATTGAAGGAATAGCATATATTTGCTAATTAGATCCAATTAATCTCTAATTAATTTCATTATTCTGTTTTTTAACCTTCAGAGAACTTATTAAAATACGTTCAACAATTTTATCAAAATTGGCTTATTATTTAGGATCAGTAAGTATGCTTTAGAAATTCAGTTCTGTACTGGTTTTTTAAAGTGTACCCAACAGAACACTTGAAAGCTCCTGCCTTGTTAGGGTTGAATATTGTTAGGGTTAAGCACTGCTTAAATTAGTAAAAGTTAAGTTTAAAGTTGATAATTACTTAAATAAAGCTAAAGAATTCCATTCTTAGAATAATTTCAATAAGTAAACTGTCAATCTTTGTTCCCCTCTTATTCGTCGTTCTTAAACAGACCACGGTGTTGAACTTTAGAATTTTAATTTACCGAATTTTGTACACGATGTGGCCCCCTCTTTGTAAGACCCAAGAGGAAGGTAAATTTTAAATTTTATTGCAATCCATTTTGTAGATTTTGTAATGAGTGAGTGCAGTAAGTCAGTCAGTGGTATTTTAGAGTTTAGACTAGATTTAAAAATTGTGTTTAATCTCATACATTAAAATTGTAGATGTTTAACATCTGAATGAAATTTATGGTAAACTTTTTCAGAGTGATCAATAAATTACTACCCTCTGTTTTTATAATAAACAAATTAAAGATAAAAAGTATTCTAAAAATAATTATTATATGAACAAACTGGTCAATGTTAAATGAATTTTATTTATCAAAGCAATTTTTTTTTTCCTACCAATAAGTTTGAATTCATTTAAAATAAAAATAAATACTTTGTTTTTGAAAATAATTATTAAAATAATTAAATTTAATAATAAAAAATATTATTTTTATATTTTAGAAAATTTTATTTTTCACTATATCATGCAGTTGACCATAGTCTATGACAAATAGCAACCCTATAAATGAAAGTTAAAAATGTAGAACCTCGGGTTACGAGTTTTTCAGGGTACAAGTCTCATGAAAGAGGTTATGTCGGGATTGAAGGAAGATAAGAGGGAGAAAAAGAAAGTGCCGTCAACAGAGATTCAAGCTCATAGTTTAATGTGGATACACCTAAAAAAAATTTTTAAAAGAAAATAATCATGATATATAATCCCCTATTAATTTATTTGATGATGTATGCTAATGTAATTACAAATTTCTTTCAGAGAAAAGCTAGGAAGAGAGCGAATTTTTTATTAAAGTAGAGACCAGCATACTATACATATATGGATATATTACGTTATTATCGACATTAAAAAATAATATTGATTATTATTGAAAATAATTTTTTGTAGTAATATTTTGGAGTTCGTAACGAATTTATTCCATTTACATTTCTTCTAATGGGAAAACTTATTTCGGGTTACGCGCGCGCGCGAGCTACTTTCCGCACCAAATTAATCTCGTAACCCGTGATACCTATGTATAGAAAACTTAAATTTCAAAATTTGTAATTATTTTTATTAAATTTAAACAATATATTCATTCCAAAGGCCAATAATAATAATAATAATAATAATCATAATAAACAATATATTTAATTCATTAACTTCATATTTAAATTTAATTATTTTCAAAATTAAATATTAAATAATTAATATTTTTTATTGTATTAATATTATAAAAAAAAATTTTCCCAGCTCTTAAAACAAAATTCCCACCTTATATTAACTATTTTCCTTTCCTTTCTTTGAATTATCTATCATTTGTATATGTGGATTTTCTATTTATATAAATGATCTAGTCAAATAGAAATTACTAGTTAATAAAATTCTTCCTTGGGGCGATAAATATATTTTTAATTTTCATCATAAGAATTATTTGAATCATAGATATGTAATGCAGGAAAAAAAAATTATAAAATATTCCCAGGTGTTGTCTGACATTATAATTATTTAGAATAATAGAGGGATTATTATTAATTTGGAATTTTTATTTATTTTAAAAATACTTGTTATGTGTTTTAATAATTAAAATAAAATATTGAAAATTATAATATTTGAATAATGTATAAGCTTAATGAAAATATTTTTTTCAATCAAGGAAGTTGCAAGTTGGTTAATATATTTGTTTTATGTGCATTTCTTCTTAATTGATTCAGTTGAGAGAGATTCTAATTATGGTGCAACAACCGAAATGTGCATTTGAAAATTGGATAAAGAATGAAAGTAAAGCAATTAATTTTAGTTTATATAATATATTAAAACATTTCAACTAGTGTAGTCTATATATTATTATATGGATTATATCATAGTGATTCATACTATAAATGTTTTCTTTTCTTTCGGACAAATTCCGACATTCAAGGTCCGGGAACGTTTTGCCCTGGTTGGTGTAAGATCCTCCATTGATATGGGGCCCGAGGTCGTTTCCATTACCAAGCACTCTCTTTGTATGCACGGGGTCACTGGGCCTGCCCTTATATATTTTTTTTTTCTTTCATCCTGATGATATCGCTTTTCTGAGCGTGTTTCCCGGCCCCTGCACCGATCGTGATGAGTGCACTCTTCGCACCTGTTGATGCATTTCCACCCATCAACGGGAACCTCCTCCCGGTCCTCTGATTACACTTTCAGTACAAGTAATCATCAAAACTTCGAGTACATCCATCCTATACATTCCCCTCCTCCCATGGATCTCTCATCTGGCGAATGACTTAATATTCCCGTCAGGAATCATGATATTAGACGATTTTCTTTTTCTCGTATCGAAGTATGAGATACTTCTTTCTTATGATGTCACTAAATGGATAGAAATACTATCTTGTGCAGTGTGCAAATAATAATTTAAAAAAATATGCTGTTGTTTGAAATTTATACTCATTTTCCCACGAGTGACTTTTCGAAGAAATCTCATTTTTCTTAGTCCTATGTAAAATTTCATTTGAAATTATTTTTGCATAGAAATTAATTTATACAAATACTTGGATAATATAATTATTTATTTTATATAATAATTTAAATACTTATACATATATGGAAGAGGTAAATATGAAGAAATAAATAATTATAATAAAATAATACAAATTATTTATTAATTAATAATAAAGAAAAATAATTATGTTATCATTAAGAGAAGGAAAATTTTTAACATTCTTCACCAAATTCAGATAATTAGGTCAAGGCATCTACAAACAGCATCCATCAACAAATTTTGCTAAACAAGGCAAAAAATTAAATAAATAAATAACCATAGCAACTAGAAATAAAGATATGTCTCTCATTTGAAATTTTGTTCTCCTATTACAACATTAATATTAAATTACGAAATAATTATATTTTATTCGATATTAAGGTAATCATCGAAAGAAGTAAAAAAAAATTTGACATTAAAGAAATAGGTAAGGAATTTGGCCCAATAAAACTGAAACTTTTAGAAACTGTTTGAATAAAAAAATAATATAATCAGAGAGAGAGATTATACATAAAAACATTTCTATAAATAAATAATAACAAAAATTCATAAATTCCACCAGACCTATTTTGATGCTCCCTGGTTATTTAATTTTAAATTTAAAATTGTCATAATAAAAAAAATTCAGGAAACTTTGCAAGAGAAGACTGGGTATATTGTTAGAATATTTTTTTTTTATATTTCAACATTTTTTTAGGCAAATTTTGCATTTCCATTCACGCAACGTCAGATTTTCTCCATAATTTGATCTAATTAATAACTCACTTTAAAAAAAAAATAACATATTCGACAACACTAAAGATCATTTTGTATTACAATGATTAATCCTTTGATTTCCTTCCCTCTTTTTTCTTCCCTGGATGAATGACATAATTATATGTTTGATTCTCAAATGCTTTCTTCATATTTTTTTTTATTCATTTTCATTTTAAAGAAACATGAAAAAATCCAATTTATTAAATGGAATTTATATTTTCACTCATTTTCTATAATTAAAGGTTTCAAATAGATTATATATTTAGTTAAAGTGAGCAAAAAAAAGAAAAAAATTAAAAAAACGTCATTCAAAATTAAAGTTATTTCAAATCTTATATTATTTTTATTATTATTATTATTATTCATTTAACTATCTTTTTTCATAGTAATTTTTTTTTCTCAAGCTTGTCTTCTTTTCATTTTACTCTTTGATTGGTATTCAAGTTATAATTTTAAGAGATATATGATTCAAGATTGGATTTGAACCGTTTAATTAAAATCGATTGAGGGTTAAGAACTTTTCTAAAAACCTCAAATTGCTTATTATATTAGAGAAGAGATATAATTTTATAATTTCTTAATATTAAGAAAGACAAAAATGAATAAAATTATAAATAAAAAAAAAATAATTAAAAAATAAAAATGTTTTTAATAAATCTATGAAATTTTTTGTTATTTCGCGTTAGTGTTTAATATTTATACATGAAGTAAAGAAATAAAAATTATTTTAAAATTTTTATTTAAGTAAATTTAAATCTGTTGTAATGTATATATATAAAATTCAAATATAAATTATTTTTAGTTCCTTAGAAAAACGCCTTTTTGAATTAATGATAAAAATATTTAACATCTAATTAGATCATTTTTAAATTAATGCTTTTATAATTATAATAATTATTGAAAAAAAATTGAATTGAATGATAGTTTTTATGTATTGTATATGTGAACCTCCTTTATTTATTTAATTATATATAAAAAAACTGACTTTTCAAAAAATAAATTAATGAATAAATAATTAATTTGATTCATAATCAAAGTATTTGATTAATTTTTTAATTTTCTATATTAATTAATTTAGTCAACGAATAAAGTTAGGCATTTAATAAAAGAATAAAGCAAGATGTTATTTTGATCCCATTAAAATAAATTAAATTTGCCTCTCTTTTAAATAATAAATCTAATATTCTTCCAAAAATGATTAATGATTCCAACCCTAGAAAAATATTCTAAATGGATAGAAATTAAATTTGAATCGGGTTTCAATGGAATATCTAGACTCATATTCCGAGACAATGCCAACCTGAATCATTAACTGATACTCATTTGGGCCTCTGAGGGAGGCTCTCGATAAATTATTGAGGCCGGCCGCCACCCTTTAAATGGGATAATAAAGGGGCGGCATTCACTGATGGGTTAATTCTAAAAGATGGATCACTTCAAACCCTAAGATTACACCTCGGTCTAAAGTGATTCATTATACTCTGTAATGGGATGGATTATCCCCCAAACACACTTCTTAAAAAATGCTTTCTTCTCACTTTATAAAAAAAAAGAAGTTAAAAAAAATAGTTAAAGACTACTTCGAAACGCTTATTTTTATTTTTATTTATGAAATGAGACGGCGATTAATAAAGGCTTAGCTTGTTAATGGATGTTTTAAAAAGGAAAGAGGGTAGAGTTTGTGTGTGGGGGGGGGGGGGGGTTAATGAAATAGAATTAAGGGAAATTGTCAGTTTCTGAGATTGGGAGTTTTCAATGTCCATCACTGATAATAGGATCTATTCTAAAGTACAAAAGAACTTTATATATGAATAAAATTATTCTTTGCTTAATAAGGATTAATGATAATTTTATTAAAAATAAAAAAAGAGTATTAATCCGTTTTAAAGGGTCTAAAGACATGTTAAAAAAAGATTCTTTTAATAGTTATGAAAATAAATTAAATCATGTTAATAAAATTTAATGTAACAAAATTTATTAAGAATATATTCTTTTTTTTTTTGTTTTTAATTATTTATTCTCACTCTATTATTTTAATAAACAATAACGTTTACTAATACCTTAATTGAATCCTGATTTATTTATTAACTATTAAATATGAATTCATGTTTATATAAAGAAATTATTTTATAAATTCTACTTAATTAATAATAGAATTTGACTTTTAAATATTTATTAATTAATGGAAAAATGTTTTAATAGTGTAACATTCATTAGGTGAATGTTTTGTTTATAATCATTCAATCGTTGGATGTGTACAGGTGGGTTGATAAATGGCCATTGATGGTGGAATGCCATCGGGGAAGGATCGTTCATTAATTGAAACGCGTGTTGCACAAGACGAGCAACATTCAAGCCGCAGTTGGTTCCCGGGGAGGTGAAGTCCAAATGATAAATCAAACGATATATACACAGGAAAAATAAAATTCTTGTCTTGTTAATGAACTAGTAACAAGTAATATGCGTTTTAATCCTCGCTTTTTTTTCTTTCCTTGGGGAATTATTATTTAAAAATTCATAAATCAATTCAATATTGAAATAATTTAACGAATCAAAATTATTTTAAATTTATGCTAAAGTAAATACTAATCAAACTCATATGGTATTACGAGCCACGTGATCCATTAATTAAGGATGTTTTCAATATTTAAAAAATTAATTTACAAATTTTAGAATGATTTTACTGTATATTATATGTTTATTATAGACACAATCCCAATCTCAATCTATTAAATAAATAAATGCATTTTTATACTAAAGTTTTATACATAAAATAATATTATTTTAATAGTTTGCAACACAGATAAACTTACAAATTTAAACTGTTAATAAGTATTCAAAATTGCTCATACTAGAAATTGAAAAAAGTAAGTCAATACAAATTTTCAATCACTTTATTCGATTCAATTTTCAGAAATTTAATATAATTTAATTTTATATTTTTTTCTCTTTTTACCGACCGACGATAGTAAGGGAGGTATTGTTTTCACACCAAATTTCACATGTGGAGATTTTTACATATCTCCACGAATCATGCATTTTCTTAACAGAAAAAAGTATTTTTAGCATGATGTCTGTCCGTCCGTCCGTCCGTCCGTATAGATGTGTACAGCCTGAACGGCTCAACCGATTTTGATGAAATTTGGTATATTTACTTAATGCATCAGTGGGATGAATTGATCAACTTTTGGTGAAAATCCGGACACCGGAAGTGGTAGTATTAGCGATCGACGATAGGAAGGGAAGAGTTATTTTCACACCAAATTTCACATGAGGAGATTTTTTTATATATCACCACGAATCATGCATTTTGTATTGGTTTTATCCTCGGGAAAATCATATTTATTACTTTTTTCTTGATTAAAATTATATGACGTCATCCAGCCATGACGTCACAGCCTGGTCTTGCATATATATTATAAATAAAATAAAATTAAAAATGTTTATATTTATTATTTATGTATCCATATCTGTTTTTTATTACATTAATAGATATATTAAAATTATTTGAAATTGTTTCTGTAGCTGCTAATTAATTTACTTCAAACCGTCGGTCGGTTCGGACCTGGCCACAGGTCAACTTATTTTCATTAATATTATTTTTTTTTTAAAAAAACTATTTAAGTTACTCTAATTTAATGAGTGGTGTCTGTAACCTCTGAAATTCAGTTAATTCAAATTTTAATTTAATGATTAATTTGTTTATTATTATTATTATTATTATTATTTGGTAAAATAAGATGTCAAATGTTTTTTTTAAATATTTAAATAAATGTTCAAACAAATATTTTAAAAAAGTCTAAATTTGCAATAATAATAATAATAATAATAATAATAATGAGCTGAGAGACAGGTTATCCGTTAGGGTGAATTCCCTCTCCACACCGTCCGAGCCCAATCCCATATAACATCTAAAGCCGGTGTGGCCAAACTTTTAGCTTTTAGGGGCTACTATTTCAATAAAATATAGTCTGCGGTCGACTATGGATATGGGCAAATAATTTTAAAATTTTAGATGATAATTAAAGAAGTCATTATATCGCCGATTTAAATTTCAAACCTCCACTTTTGGTCAAAAATTCCATTTTCACACTATTAGAAAGCGAAAAACACCTTACATTGGCTATGAAACACCGCTATTATGCACCTATTTAATTGAAATCTCATGACAAGCAAAAAATTTATGCTTTTTAAGAAAGTTGTGCAAAATATGCTGAATATGAGTTAGCAGGTTTGCAATCTAAGCCGACGATATATTTTTTATTTTATGAATTCTAACAATATTTATTAAAATTTTAAAAAATACAATGTTAAGAAATAAATACGAACAAAACAAATTTTAAGCATACAATTTTTATTTGGATGAGAACTGGCATTGCATAAGAGCAGCAAGTTTCTCAAAATTTGGCTCCTATGAACTTAAAGCAATTCTGAAGCATGACTCTAAATGTAGATCCGTTATTTGCGATCGCTGTTTTGTTTTGATCGCATTCATATAAGAAAATGCGGATTCACATAAATATGTGGAGCCAAAGAAGGAATTGAAACGAGCAACCATTGTCCAAATATTTGGATATTTATCTTTGCTTATTAGTTTCCAAAATCTATTTATTATGTAATAAATAAATATATTTTATATTTATATTATTTTTGATCAACGAATAAAAAAATTAAAATATATAATATGTTTGTAATAAAGTGCTAAAAAATGGGAAAAAATTATATATTATTAATTATATAGTCAAATTCTAAAATAAAGAAAGGTTAAATCAATAATATATTTATATATGTTCTTAGATATATGAAAGATATGTTAGTTTTAATTATTATAATAATATTAATAAAAAAAAATTGTAAATGGAAGGGCTGTTATTTTTCATTTAAATTTATAACTTCAATTAAGATAAATACTTCATTTTGGAATGGATATGAGAGGAGGGGGAGGTAGAGTAGAGTAGTCTAGGGCTAAACGGTGTTTTGAGAAAGGGAAGCCTTGGATAATAAGTATATAAATTATCGGGATAAGAAAAATATAATAAAATATATGGTATATAAAAGATGTAATAACATATAGGATGATTATGATCTAAAATTATTTTTTAATAAATTTAAAAATAATATCCCGGGTAGCGAGTAGATTCTTTTCTAAAACCCAGTAGAAAAGAATTCTATTTCAGGGATTGGCGTCCCTGCCCTCACGTGAGCTCATGATTTCTTCAAAATCCCTCTTCTACCTGGAGGAATCATGTCCTTTACCCGTTGACTCCTTTCCATCCATTCCCTTACTTTCACTCCCCCCCCCCACCCCTGATTATTCAAAAAATCAAATTTATTTGGATGAAGGAGAATACCTAGCATAGATCATTAAAAAGAAAAAAAATTTGAAATCTTCACTTTTATAGGAGACTCTTTAGAGTCTCCTATATATATTTGAATAAACCCCCCTTCGGGGGGTTTATTCAAATATATCCAGATCACGTCAACCCTTCGACTAGCAAAACCCCTTATAATCACGAGTGAGACATGTCTTATATGCCTCTGAGAGGACCCACCTCTCTAACGCTTCACATTAGTATAAAACTTGGAACTCATATTTATAGAACGCTTTGCAAAATTAGAAAAAACCAATTAAATCAAAGTTTTTCATTTTATTAACATTTTTGACTAAATCTTGTAAATTGTGACCAAGACCAATCTATTGACCATAATTTTAGCCAGATTTTAAATAAAATTGATTTTTTGTATCATTAAATGGAAATTTTTAATTAATTTTAATATCGGTTTATTTTTACAGTTCAACAAAAATCTTGCCTCATAACAACAGATAAAACCTATACGAATAGATTCATCATGAAACGTAGATTAATTTTCATTACTATTATATAATTTTACGTTGCTTCGTTGATTAAATATTAATTATTGAATTTTGACAGATTGAAAAGATTTGCCGCCATGGTGCCCCCCTCCGCCACCTCTTCTCACCTCCCTCCCACCCTCCCTCCTGGCCTGCTGGTGAGCAGCTTCGAGCGCAATCAGTTCTCATTCCTTTTCCAGTCGAAGACGTTGACCACCGAAATCATCCCTCAATCAAGAATTTATTGTAAATTTATTTATTCCTATTAATTTAAATGAAGTTTAATAAATTTTAGAAAAGATTGAAATAAAAATTTAATTTTATAAAATATAGATTTATAACTTTTTACTGATATATTAATTATATATATTTAATAAATTTCGCCCCCACCTCCAATGCTTTGCTTCTCGGTGACCTTGAAGGGGACAGCATAGAAATGCTGTATTGCTTACCCCCAATGGATGAGATTCAACTGCCTTTGACTTTATTTTCAAAATAAATTCTATTATTTCCCCTTCCCCCCCCCCCTTTTAAATTATATACAAATTAATTATACTACGTATTATACGACAAATAAATTAATACGAATCATATTAATAAATCGATTTAACCAACTTTTCCATCCCAATCATTCCTTCTTTTTTGTATTTTAACATTGAAACATTTTCCCTGCTATTCTATTCTATTTTCAAATTTTATATTCAAAAATAAATAACTTAAAATAACATAAAAATTACTTGAAAAGGAAGGAAATAATTTTATTGTTTTTATCTAAGAAGCAATAAGAAAAAAAAATTGAATAAGTTTCATGAAATGTAAAATTAATTGTTAATAAATTTAAAAATAATATCCTGGGTAACGGGTAGATTCTTTTCTATAATCCCAGTAGAAAAGAATTATATTTCGGTGATTGGCGTTCCTGCCCTCACGTAAACTCATTATTTTTTCTGCCTTCCCTCTCCCATGGAAAAATCATGTCCTTTACCTTTTAACTTTTCCAACTTTGGCTTCGCGGGCTACTTTTAAAGCCTTTGCGATCGACCGGTCGACCGCGGTCGACGTGTTGCCCACCCCTGATCTAAAGGGATGGGTGAAAGTTTTCCAGCAATTTGCTGAGAAAGTGAGCTAAAGTCGGATAATAATAATAATTTAATATTACATATTTTTTTATAACGTTTTTCTCAACTTGACTTGAAGTCTGTCTCTCTGTCTGTCTGTTCGCGCTCTTTTGACAAATCGAAATCGATCTTTCATCATCTTAATATTGAGATAGACTTTTTATATGTCCCGGAGAGAAAATGAAACAAAGCATTGACCTTATTTTTGAAGACAATATGAGTCAGGTGGGGGACTGTCTTATGAGTCTTCTGAAACAGTATTTTTACACACACATACACAAGCCCAAGTGCAGTATCCACACCGCATGATTGCGCTAAAAACATTGTTTCAAAAAATAACATTGAGTGTCCAGGTCTGATATGAGTACATTATTCTATCTTATCTTATTATGCTAGCTAAAATTGTATATATGTATTTATCTATATATATTGGTTCTCAAAAACCGCTCTAACGATTTTTTTCAAATTCACACTAGATATAGTATTTATAAAGAAAAATTAAGTTTTATTGATGATATCTCTTGAAACATACAGCTTCATTATTAATTTCTTAATTGAAAATTATATATGGAAAACGTCAAAATTTTTAATACTGCCTGCTAAGACAGTAAAAAAATGACAATTTTTTATCTAAATACATATAGTCCAGCGGTTGGACTGATGTTTTAACGAGTGGATTTCGTCGGTTCGAAACTCGCCGGGTGAATCGTTATTTAAAAATGAAAATAATGATTTTGTTATTTTTTTTTCTTTTTATCTATTGTTTACTTTTTAATAAATTACTATTCTATATTTATTTATTCATTGTTCTTTTATTAATAAAGTTTTAGATAGTTTTATAAGTTTTAATATTTTTTCAATAAAATATTATTCAATATATTTATTAATATTATTTTATTTATTATTATTGAGTACCCGAAGTTCCATTCATTTTAATCAGATTGATGCAATGATGCAACAGTTAATAATTGTAATATTGTAATAAATTTCTATCTTGAAAATTGTTACATATTATACAGGATATTTTAAAAACTATTTCTTTCTTTAATTAATATTCATTTTTTCTATAAGTCAGATATATTTCCAAATATTAAATAATTTTTGAAGTGAAAACTTCTTTAGCGGCGTTGAGCACTTTTGCGGGATGGGGAAAAAGTATAGAACTCGCGTGATCGTGACCAACACCATGAAACCATCTGCTTTCAAATTTCTTATAACAGAGCGCGAAATTTGAATTGTCATTAGAACTGTTTTATAAATTATCTCTAACATATAAATATATATTTATTATGTAAAGTTCATTTCATATATACATATATAATCAAAATTATACGAAATGAACTTCACATAATAAATATATATTTTATGTTAGAGATAAGAATTATAAAACAGTTCGTATTGCAATATTTTAAACAAAGTTGTGTATTTATATATATATAAATATAAGTTACAAATTTGTTTAAAATATATGTTTAAAATAATATATAAGTTATATATATATACATGCATATGAAATTCATCTTTCTCGTGAAATAGCGCGAATTTCGTCTGTTTTAAAATTTCTTACGCAGAAGTTTTCACTTCTGTCGGCCAGTCACACGACTGCCAATTTTGCTTTTTTAATTCCGAAAAGCTGCAAAGCACGTTTTTTTGTCTTTAGTTTGTTTTATAACCACTTGGGGCGCTAAACAGTTTTTCAAAAAAACACTATAGAAAAAAAATATATGTACCTATATATTATATATTTATGTATTATTGAGGAGCACAAGTTCATTAATTTTAATCAGATTGATGCAAATGTGTAACATTTAATAATTGTAATAAATAATTAAAGAATTGTGTATCAATATTTTTTAAAGGGTAGAGCGAGAGCTCGGTGTCCCAGGTATTAATATTACCAGCCAAATCCAATAATAATGAATCATTTTTTTTAACTTAAGTACCGAGCCGAGGCTCGGGGTCCCGGTACTATACATTTATAAAATCTTATATTAATAAAAATTATATTAATATAATATAATAATTATTATTCAATAATAACATTTACTTAACATAAATACATAAAATCAATTTTAGAAGATTAATATATTTTTTTGTTTTATTCAATTTGTGCAAATTTTCGTATAACTTCATTTTTTCTATTTCTCTTGTTATATTAAATAAATTTATCAAATTAAAATTGCATTAAAAAGAATAAAATAATACAAATATAAAAATTTTTTATAAAATAACGTTTTTCCAATGGACGAAAAAGAATAATATAATTTTTCTATAAGCCTGGCAAAGTTTATGGATGAATTGCTTCATATTCAACGAAAAACGTTGGGCGCCTTTAGTTTTATTATATTTGATTTTTAAATATATTTTAAAGCTTAAAACAAAAACCTAAAAAAATGTTAATCAAATCTTTAAAGAGTTGATTATTAAATTTCATGATTAATTTATCTTAATATTAGATTTCAATTTTCGACATCAAATATATATATATATATTAAGTAATTAAATTTTATATCGAACTCCATTTTTGATATTTATACATAACTACTACAATGTTCCATCATTTTTTATTTAAATTAAGAATATACCTTGTATAGAAATGAATATAAAATATTATTTTTTTTTTAATTTTAGCATTTTTAATAAGAAAACTCATTAGAATGCAGTGGTTGCCTCTTCCTATAGAATTTTTATAGAAACACTCTTAAATACCTATATATATATATATATATATATAAGTATTGGTAGAAGAATAGAGTGATAAAATATCTCCTGATTAATTTTTTCCATATTATGTAAATTTTCTCATAAAAAATTTATCAATATAAAATTTATAATAAGAAAGTTAATTTTTCATCCTCTACCCTGTGTGAATAATTAAATAAAATCTATTTTATACAAAAAAAACTTATCTTTTGATTTGCTTTTTTCGGATGGTCCTTTATTTATGAGACAACCATTCGAGAAGCTGAGAATTCGTCAGGTGGATGTTAATAAGAATTCCATTCTGTTTGTCGACAAAACAACGAAATATCTACTACCTGATTTCTTTTTATTTACAAACCCAAAGGTAAATGTTTTAAAAAGAAAAAAGGAAAGAAATTAAATTAAAAATTTATGTTTTTTTTATAAATAACTTATATATTAAATAACGATTATTATAATTAAAATAAAAATAAATAATATAAATTTAATAATAAATATTTATAAAATTATTAATTGTTTATTTACTGAAAAAAGTATTTCTTTTATTATGAATAATGCAAAATGTATTTTTTAACAATAAAAATCCATAACTTTCAAATCTCTATATTACATATCAAAACATAATTTTATACATATTCCCTTGATTATTATTAACAATATAATTTCCTTTTCATTAGATTTTTTGATTATTCATTTTTTTAATCAACACAATTTTCAATATGTTCATTAAAAAATGTTTTAATTGTTAAATCCTACCATAATTATTGAATATCTATTTAATACATTTTAATTGATTCTATTATTATTATTATTATTATTATTATATGGTTAGTGTAATATCCAGCTATTATTGAATCCCCAGTAAACTATTACTTATATATGATGTAATTTTTTATACTGGCATCTAATTCCCCATAACCAAGAATATCTAAATCTCTTGATACGAGGTGTGTTCGAAAAGTAAGATGACTTTTCAAATTTCACGGTCAACGTACTTTCGATTATCGATTTTTTTGTTTTGTTATGTTGGTACACTCTTCCCTAACATCTGTACCAAGTTTCAAGTGTATAGCATTTTTTGTTTCGTTGTGAGAGGCGTAAAGGTTATAAGAATAAGTGTTTTGCGTGCTCGGCGATTTTTTGCTATCGAAAAATATGGATCAAAGGATTTGCATCAAATTTTGTGTTAGAAATAAAATAAAGTGCTCCGGAACACTTGAAATGTTAGTGGCATACGGTGAAACTGTTCTAAAAAAAATGTTTACAAGTGGTAAAAACTCTTCCAAGATGGCCGGGAAGATGCCAATCACGAGCCTCGCTCTGGGCGCCCAAGCTCATTGTTTTCTTCTATTACCAGGGCGTGGTGCATCAGGAGTTCTTACCATATGGTCGCACGGTCAATAAACAGTATTATCTTGAAGTTATGCGCCGTTTGCGAGAAATAATATGAAGAAAACATCCAGAATTGTGGAAAAACAATTCATGTCTTTTGCATCACAATGCCCCTGCTCACTCATCTTTGCTTGTGAGAGATTTTTTGGTCAAAAACATCACAATCATGCGTCAGCCACCATATTCACCGGATTTGGCCCCATGAAAGGACGGAGATTTGCAACAATTGAGGAGATAAAAACTGCATCGCTGGAAGAGCTCAAGGCAGAAAAGACAGAAAAGTGCTTATGAGAAGTGCTTTGAGGATTGTAAAAACCGTTGGCATAAGTGTATTGTATCTGAGGGGGATTACTTTGAAGGGGACAACATAAATATTGATAAATAATTAAATATAATATAAATATATATAAAAAAAATATATTTATATTGGATAAATAAATAAATATTTTTTCTTAAAAATACAAAGTCACCTTACTTTTTGAACCCACCTCGTATATTCTAATCTAATTATACAATTTAAATACACATATATGCATGGTAAAATATTTTTTGTTTTATATTTAAATTCAAAAATAAAAATAATTGAATAAACAAAAATATTTAGTAAATTGAAAATACCATTCAAACACAAATGGTATTTGTGATTTCGTAACAGTGGAAAAAAATTAGAAAAATTCGTTTGGGTTGTCTTCTTTGAAGATATATTCCCTATTCATTTGTCAATTTTGACAGGCTGTACACTTCGCTCATTTCCATTCCACCCACTGTCTTGTATTATGCTAAATCGCCATATAAATTTATAATAAAAAAAAAAACGAAAGAAATTCCAAAGAATTATTCGTTTCTCGCTCTTCTCTTGCCTTTGACCACAACGAAATTTACACAACACTTTATATACATTTTCATTTTATTATTTAAGTTCTTTTATTTTCATCGACTATAAAATAAGTCGCGTGCAGAGGGAATCCTTGTCTTGTCATAAAGGTTGCTTTTTGTGTAAATTTATTCGTAAAATTTCGTATCAGCCTGGATCCGATTACCGCCTCTGTGAGATTGTCAACACAAAGATAAAGATCATCTTTCACCTGTGTTTGAATATGTGTGTGAGAGAGAGAGAAAGAAATCAAAAAAAAAAAAAAAAAAAAAAAAAAATGAACAAGGTATTTAAATAAAAAATATAGAAAAATGTATCATTTCCGATTTTCCACTTACATTCATTTCATTGGATTATTATGTTTTTTTTCATTTTTTTCTGAGGAAGGCTACTATTGATAAAAAAATTAATAATTTAAATAAAATATAAAATATTTAGACAAAACATCAATCCTCCAATAAATAAGTAAAAAAATGATTTCTTGGTTATATAAAAATTAAAATATGATTTTTTTTAGTCAAATGAAAATCTAAACTTAGACCCCGCCTTTAATTTCCTATTCTTCTGATAAAATCATATACTATTATTAATCTGATTATAATTTCGCATTTCTAGTAGTGATCCATACTAGGAATTGATCTTAACTTATTCATACATACATATCGAGTCGATTATGTGCAAATAGTCCAAAGATACGCCCCGTTCGCTTGCGTGAATACAGAATATCACCCGATATCAGATTTATGATCATTCTTCAGCTGTTGTTTTTATTTATTTATTATCTTAACACACGTGTTACTAGCACGTGTTTCTTAATATATAATTTATTTTTTAAATACCAAGTGCATATTATTGTTTCATCTATAAAATAAATTTTACGAGCATTCATTTTACTATTCAAAGTAAAGTTAGATTTGATTAAGATTTGACTCATATTTTTTTTTTATTTATTAATCCCTGTATATTATTTATAGATATTAATATAAATATTATATAATATTACACATTCTCTCTTAATCGCATATAACCAATTTTGAAAAATACTAATATTTTTTCATTAAAATTACTAAAAAGCGTTAGTAAATACACTACTAACCTAGTAAAAAAACTACTTTAGGATTTTTTTATTTCTTAGCGATTTAAAATCTTAAAAATAAATTCCTGCTATTTCCAAGAAAATGTGAGGGTATTAGGAAGTTAAATTAACTAATATATGTACGTTCGTATACTATTTAATATGTGTATACTATTTAATATGTGAAATAAATATTGTTACAGTATCCCTTTAAACCTATCTATCCCTGTGGCACTACTGTACTCGAAATCATTTGGTCGCTGCAATCTATAATAATTCTTCCAACAGTTCATATACTGAGCCACTTTCATTCAATTTCTCTTTTCCAAATTTTCTTATATATCTATCTAATTTTTTTATTGGAAGTCTTTATTCTTTCCATTTCTCATATAGTTTCTCTATAAATATAATTTTCACTAACCTTTCTTCTCTTATCGAGCCACGATCCTTTCAATTTCCTTACAATCCTTACAATTTTAAAAATAATTAAATAAATTCAATACAAATTTTTAAAAATATATTTATATATATATAAAAACATTTAGAATTATTATTAAATTCTATTTTTTAATCATTTGGAAACTAATATAATAAAAAACGTTATAAATAGTTGTTTGAAATTTACTTTTTATTCTAATATATATTATATATTTAAATATTCTCATTTTAATTTTTCTAACAAAGAAAATTAACATACTTACTCTCTTTTATATTGTCTAAACTTATTATTATTAATTTAGAAGAAATAGTATTCCGAATTCATTTATTAAAAGAGAGAAATTATGTTTTTCTAAGTGTCTAGGAGTGAAAGAAAAGGAAAGAATCGCTAACAAGTCCTGTTATCGAGATGAAGCAAATTACTGCCTCTTAAACTTGATAAAAAAAGAAAAAACATTATATATATTTAAACGATTGGAGGAAAGAGAAAGAGAAGAGAAGGAAACAGCTACAACATCCCATGATTAGCTCTCTCGATTGAGTACTCGAAGTATTTATGTCTTGTCTTAACGAGACTTTCAATTCTAATTGGGCTTCTCGGACGTCAGTCACTCTGTCTTGACTTCTTTTTCAATGACAATGACTATTGACTGATTCTATTTTATATACTTACATGTGACTTCCGTATAGATAAATATAATAATAATAATAATAATATATAAACAGGAATGGGAGGATGAAGCTTGTAACAAATTCTTGTTGCCCATCATAATCTTTACTTGACAGATATTCTTAGTAACAGAAAAATATAGACAGTTTTAAAAAACATCAATGGAAAGTATATTGTTACCACTTCCGTGTACTAGGGTAAACGTACCAGTAGTGAGACCACTGTACCAATAATTGACCATTTGATAGATTTTTTTTATCAAAGTAAGCTTTATAATTTCAAATTAGACACGAGATATCGATAAATATCAAAAGAACCTCTTCCGGTTAACCCTTTCAATACTATAGGGACATATTGGCTCAGAGAATTTCTAATATATACTAAAATAATTTAAATGCTTACAAATGCATTGGGACCTGGAATGTCAGTGCTGTACGGTCATAGGCTCGTAAATAAGCCCAAAACTGTCTGCTTTTTTTCTTATTTATAATATTTTGTCATTCTAGATGTTACTAGCAAAAGTATACGTAAAGTATGCGTCATACTTATTACTAGCTGTGTTTTTATTCGTGCTGTGCTCAGAATTACCAAGGAAGCTATTGGGATATTATGTTCCATTAGTATTGAATAACCGATATATTCAAAAAAAGAGGACAAAGATCACTTGCCAAATGTGCACAGTAGCGATCTGCAATTATTGTTTTGCTAAGTATATATATATATGCAGTAAAAAAGAAATGTTCAATTTCAGTGATGTTTTTCTTTTCTTTTTTTTTTCTTATTTTATATACTCCACAATTTGACTATCAGAAAATACTGTTGGGACATACGACCCACTTACCAATAATTTTTTAATTTATTGACATTGATTTCTTAAATTGTCAAGATATTAATTCATTATATATCTTCTCCCTCTACACAATGAACGTTTAGTCATTGAATCAAAACTAGTTCAGAGGGGTGAACAAGTTATAACCATTCAGATTGTAACATATTAGAACAAATAAGAAAAATAAGCAAAAACTTAACTAACATTTGTATTGTATTATTTATCAATTTTCTTTTGTATTACTCATTTTATAATAATTTTAATTATTATCATTTCTAATTCTAGGAGGGGGCTATCTCACTGGGTTATGATTATTTATATCATATATTAATAATCTTACATTATTTAAAATTCCATAAACAATTTCTCAATCTATTAATTACTAAAATACAAACAAAATGCAAATGAATTTAGCAGTAACATGTTAAAAAATTTTCCAAAAAGGTGAAAATGACTATACTAATATTATTATACCTAACAAGTGAATGACATAAACATTAATTAAATCTTTAATTTAGGTAATTAGTTAAATTTGTTAGCATTTATTTAACTAGCCTAACTTTTAATATTTTTCTTTAAAAAAAAAATAAACTTCTAAACTAAAAAACAATCTAACTATCAAAAAAATTAATTAATATTTTAACAACTATTATATTTTTTCTTGCGCAAAGCTTCTATAAATAATAAAACCATATTATAAATTTTAACATTAATTTTATTTATATAAGTTTTTTAGAGGTTAGCTCAATGGATTAAGTCCGAGTTATTGATATTGATGAAGTGGTTTCTACTCCCACTAACAACACAAAAAATATAATATATACTTCATAATGGTTCTTGAATGAATAAAATCCATGCATAAGAAATTTTTATTATATTATACGAATATAAAGATAAAATTATTCATTATGGCTCCCTACAGCGAACAGTAAAAACACAAAGTCCTTAAGAAGGGTCTAATCAAAGACCGAAATTTTGATATTTCGTGAGAAAATAATTTTTATTTCTTACCTTCCTTTCCTACTAGCTTTCTCTATTTTCTCTATATCATCAACCAATAGATTATACAAGGTTCATTCAATAATTTAAAGAGACAAATGGCTATAGCTCATAAACGGTTTATTTGATTCTTACAAAATTCAGGCTATTTTTCAACATTGTCTTGCAGCTTCCTAATTTCCTCGGCGAAGAATTCTTTCGATTTTCCACGAACTATGGTGCAAGGTCGGGACTGTAGGTAGAATGAGGTAAGACCTCCCAACACTATTTTTGAAGCTTATCACGGGTCAACTGTGCTGTATGAGGGCGGGCGTTACCATGCTGAAGAATGCATCCTTTTGACAAGAGTCGACAGCGTTTGCTCCTGATAGTTGGTTTAACCTTGTGTTCTAGCATCTCAGAGTAATGGCTATTGATAGTTCACTAATCTTCAAGGAAATCGCAATATACTGTTCCATGTGAGTCCCAAAAGATGGTCAGCATCACTTAACCTGCGGAAGGTTGAACCTTGATTTTTTTGCAAACTGGAGAGCTAGTGTGTTTTCACCCCATACTCTGCCTTTTGATCTCAGAGTCGAAGTGATGGATCCAGACCTCGACGGAGGTCACTATTCTTATAAAAAATCAAACATCAAACTTAGTTACTTTAAGTCTCGACTAATGAAAACCCATCTGGTACACGTTTTTCTGTACTTTAAATTGTTCCGAATGACATTGTAAACAGTTTCAACACTTAATTGAACTTCTTCAGCTGTCATTTTAATAGTAATTCTTCTGTTTTCATGAATAAGTCTGTCAATCCTCGATTCCAACGAGGCACTAGAAATTTCCACTAGACGTCCATAACGAAGTTCGGCCACTTTTAAACCGATCAACTAACTTGTAAAAATTCGCACGGTTCATACAACTTTTAACGTATCAATATTCTAGAAACTTTGTTTTACACCTACTGCGACTAAGATTCTAATGAGAGAGCGCTGCTCTTCTAGTGGACTTGCCATGGTGAAATAAAAATTTTGAGGTTATGTTGACAATATTGACATAAAATGATAAGACAGCTGATCAGAGCTTATTCCAGTTGCCAAATAACACCCATGAAAAGATTGTACGCATTCATTTAATAGTTTTAAAATTATAGAATTTGTCTGTTTACTTATTGAATGGTTCTCGTAAATATGAACTAGAATATATATATATATATATATATATATATATGCCAACTGGGCACGAAACAAATGAAAACCTATTTAAAAAAATATTCTTTTCTTAAAATTTTAAAATGGATATTGTTTTATCTTCTATATTATTAAAATTAATTTTAAGAAATATAATCACGTCTTTTTCTAATGAATAGAAATGCTTGGCTAAGAATTTGTATGTAAATTTAGTTGATTATTTTTTTTTTATTTGGCACAGAGGATTCCAATTAGAATGAACAAATCTATTGGTGAAAGAGAAAGGGAAGAATTTTATTTTTATTTAAAAAAAATGATTGGCAGCCAAAAGAATTCATGTGGATAATCCAATCAATGGAATGCTTTTCCTATATATTAACAGAAAATAAATATTAAAAAATGACACTAAAATGAAGATTAATTAAAAAAATATAACGGTTTTTTAAATTCCTTCGAAATTAAGATGTACTTAAGTATTAAAAAAAAATTCAATAATAGTTGTGGTCAGAGAAGTGTTTATTATTATTTTTTTTTAATAATAATAATAATAACTTAGACATTATCGTTGTGGGTTGACAAAATGATTGGATTTTTGGCTTGTCATGCCATTGTCATTGAAATGCAAAGGTCGTGAAATGGCAAATTAAATGTCTCAGGTGGTGGCCAACAAATGACTTCATAAACGTCGACGTCGATACTTCTCATCCAACAAGATGATTCATTGCCGCAGCTTTCTTCGCCTTCTTTCTGCACCTTCCAAGACCTGTACTTATCTAGATTATAACACCAATGACATTCAATAAATATTTGTCACTCAACAATTTCCCATAACATATATTTTCTAAAAAAATAACTTTATTTAAATAAAAGTTTTTATTTTTATTTTAAAAAATAATTTAATGAGTTTGTTTTATATATTTATACAATATATATATATATATACTAGCAGACCCGGCAAAGCTTCGCTTTTGCTTGTGTGTCTGTATACATATATACGTGTGATAACTGAACACTTAATAAATATACTTATTCCGAAAACTGTTAATTAAAATGTAATAACTATTAACAATTAATAAAGTAGAAATAATTTTCAAACAAATATTTCACTTTTAGTTTAACAAAAAATCCAAATTTTGCTTACATTTTTATTAACAGTTTTTGGAATAAGTATATTTCTATTTGTTCTTTACCACTATATATTTGGATTATATTTTGTTTTCGTTTTGACGGTATTGTTAGTTTATTGTGAAAGTAATAATATTTCTGTTGATAAGAGATATATGTATTGAAATTGATAAATATGTGGGGAAAAAGACAGGAAGTAACAGTTATCACTTGACAACACGCACAAAGTTTTGTTTCAATTGGACTATTTTTATCTTTTTAGATGCCATTTTGGAGCCGCCATTTTGGATTTTTGAAAAAATAATATATTCATAATCAGAAACCCTAAAACAGGGATGTCCAACCTTTTAATTTAATGGGCCACATCGCAAACTTAAATATTTAACTGGGCCGCAAAATTACCAGAATATGTTAAGCCTAGGTAGTGAATGTCTCAAAACTTATAGAGATTTTTGGGGATAGAGGTGGTTTTTTGTTTTTGAATGTTGCAGCCTTTTTTTTTATAGCCTCGAAGTTATAGGTCGCTTGCCGGACTGTGAATTCTTTAAAATTTAACTCCAAAATGAGTCGATAGTGGGCCGCATCAAAACTTCGCGTGTTGGACATCCCTGCCCTAAAAGCTCTTATGTACCAAGTTTTGTTGAAATCAGACTATTTTTAACATTTTGGACCCCATGTTTTTTTTTTAATTTAAATGTAATATTTTGGACGCCATGTTTTTTTTTAATTTAAATGTATCTATTAATGAAATAAAAAACAAATATGAATATAATATAAATATTTTTAATTTTATTTTAAGAATAGATATATATCTCACAGGCGGTGGCTGTGACGTCACATAGATACATTTAAATTAAAAAAAAACTAATGAAGATGATTTTTTCCAGAGATGTGATCAATAAAACTAAATTTTTCTTTATAAAACCTTCCTTGGTATGCCCACAACAATCCCTGAAAGTTTCATCGCAATCGGACGGGTAGTTTTTGAGTTTAGGCGAAACAGACAGACAGACATTCTCTTTTATATATATAGATAGATAAGAAAGGTTCTTTAAAACACTAATTAAAATAAATGACCAATATGAGAACAAATTAAGAGATTAAATTAAATAATTTATAAAATATAATTTTACATTATTTTTAAATTAAAAATAAAACCTTTTTTTAAGATTTAATAAAAAATATTTTTAGAAAACGTATATCATTATATATATCAATATCATTATAATATATATATATAAATTTCACTCAATATGAATAATTTAGGAATTTTAAAAAGATTATTTGAGAAATGCCTACTCGGAGATTCTTAACTTTTTAAAGATCCCATTAATCCGGGTTATGTTTAATTTTGCTTAACAACGTAGTTTCCAAGAGAGTGGATAATCAAGGTAGTTGTCCTTTGCTTTCCTAGATATGAAATTTCCCATAAATTTGTTTAAAAAAACAGTAAAATTTAGAATTTCTCTATTTATCTTTTTAGTTAATTCTGAATACTATATTTAAAATTTTTGTTTTTATTAATTTCCTTAAATATTACTAGAATTATATATTGATACAAGTCCTTCAATATAATTAAAAACAGCGATTATTTAATTTATTCAAATTATTTCAAAAGGAATCTCTAAAATGAATACCCAATTTGACTAACGTGATTTGATGTGTGCAGTATTTTTTCAATATCTTTTTCAACTCCTGCCTTTTACATCTAGTAAATTTTATTTTCATGAAGAAAATATTGATATACTAAACGTAAATATTAAAATACTAAACGTTTAAAGAGAATTGTAAAATAGAAAGTGAATCCTTCGCTGACATGAATAAAGTGAGAGAAAAAATCAGTTCCCTTTTCAATCAAGTGTTTGTCTCTCTCTCTTTCTAGTTATGTGACATTCAAAATAAAGCCCAGCTTCTTCCTCTCAGTTATGTATACAAAATTTACGATGGGCGCTCCGGGGGCCATGACCCCTGGAGTCCCCAAGGATCCAAGTGCCATGCATCATCATCATCCTCAACATCATTAGCTTCATCATTGGACTGATTGATGCTGATTCATGCGAGTCAAGAAGCGCCGGCGTTCGCTCCACAAGGGCGGTCGGTCACATCTCCTCCACGACATTCAACAAAATGACAGAACTAATTGAATGATAACATTAGACCTAGAATGTTTGATAAGATCATAGATCATTCATCAATTTCGATATTATTTATTTATTAAAAAAAAAACAACTAAAAATCATCTTTTGGATAATATAAAATAGTTATGTAAAGGTCAGGCTCATAGCAATGCCTAATATTTATTTTATTATAAAAAATAACAGCATAAGATTTTGAATTTTTAAAATAATTACTATTTATTATGCTCCTAGAATGAAACTTTTATCACAATGTACTGATTTGACGAAAATAATAAAAACTTACCATCTCATGATATATATATATATACTATATGATTAAGTGTGTGTGAGTCAAATTTATTTTTCATGTAATGAAAAGAAAATACCGATAATTCTTTTCATTTATCTAACATGCTAATATTTAGCTAACATGCTTCGATAAATTTTGAATTTTAATTTAAATGGAGACACTGTCATTTCATTCATATACTGTCTACAAGTGCAATTAATTTAATTACTAAGGTTCTGTAATCACGAAGGATAATAATATTAGAAAAGAGTTTAAGCAAGGTTGTAATCGCCTGTTATCATGCAGTAAAGGGACTTATCGCGTCAAAATTATTTTCAAAGAGGATAAAAATTAAAATATATAAACCAATTATTTTGCCGGTAGTATTATATGGGTGTGAGGCATGTCCTTAGGAGACGAGAGTAGATTTGAGAATAGGATTCTTCTCAGCTTTTATGGGCCAAATAATGATGAAGTCGCCGGTAATAGCGAGAAATTCGATGGGCAGAGCACGTGGCTAGAATAGGAGAGGAAAGAATGGCGAAAAATATATTGGAGGAAGACCGATTGAGAAACGTCCGCTTTGAAGACCAATTTAGGAAGAGACGTGAGAGAGTTGGAAGAAATTAGGAGTTGGAAGGTTATAGAGCATACTATAGGGGCACTTGGAGAAATGGGATTGCTGTGGCCAAGAACATTCGAGTTCCGTAGAGCCACAAAGATAGATAGATACTACGGATATGATTTAATATTCACGATGTGACGTCGTAAAATTACTTTGCAAGATATTATCAATATAACTGCTGTTATTTTCAACCATTAATAACAAATCGAATTTAAAAAAAAAATCCTAATCTTTCCTTAAAATTATAAAATCCTAGGTTAAAATTATAAGTGAGAATAGAGTAATAGATATTTTGTTATATAAAATTTTATATAATATTTTAACATTAATTAGTATTTGTAATTATATTCTCTTTGGATGTTAGATAAATTAAATATTGCTTGTTTGCTTTGGAGGCCAGAAATCATAATTATGTTTACTACCACTGTGTCATGTCGCTAGCTTCAGTAATGAATGCAGAAATGAACAAGTTCTATAATGTTTAACTGAAAGTTGAATTCATCGTCTTTATTGGAATCCTGGCAGTAAAAGGACTCTAGTATTGAATAACTCAGAAGTTATTAATAAATTGTTCCAATTTTTAAATTCATTAATGAGTAGTGGAATTACTGGAATTGAGGTTGTAATATGAAGAAATTAACTATAGTTTTTATATTATAATCAAATTAAATTAGGTATTAGCTTTGATTTGATAAAGTTTACCTTATTTGTTTAATAAAAATTAGTTGTTTCTATATATATATATATATATCCTATATTTAGATAGTTATACTTTAACACCAAACAATGACTTCAAATCATGGAAAAACCCTTATCTTTGGAACACAGGTGTTTAAAACACTAATTAATATATAATTTGATGTGGAAATAATATTTTCTAAATATTCATTTCAGCGTTTCTTTATGAATAAATATTTCCTAGAATATCCATGAATAGTTCTCACAATAAGAATTTTATAAGTATAGATAGTCTCTTCAGGAGTACAATAATCTTCTCTGGCTACTGGAGGCATAATCAGGTCATAAGTCATACGATTAAGTTAAATTCATCTTCGTAAATATATTGAGTATATATTTTCCCAGATACATAACTGATATTATTCACTTCAAGCTAAATAAAAAATAATCCTTAGATAGTAAATTTAAACTAGATGACATTTCAATAAAAATTAATATCTCTAACGAGGGGATAAATGGATAATATAGAAAAATATAAATTACAGCTTAGTTGTTATTAAGTATGGTTTAAAAAAAAAAACAAATTTGAATTAATCAAATTCAAACGAGGATCAATTGAATTCTTTCGAATGATTCAAATTCATTTCTTCTTTATGATCTCTCATTAAAATCAACTTTTATAACATAATATTTTTATGATATATATTTTTTATGAATATTACTATCAACGGAAGAGTTATTTGTCTTAGAAATAATCCTACAAAATAAAAAACAGCTGAAGATTAGATAGAACAATTTTATTCCATAATATAGATTTTTATGATACATAAATTTGTTCGAATAATCAAAGTGGTAATAAAATTTTCTCATAGATAGAATTGAAACTTCTGGTTATTGTATTTAATATCCTTCTAGTATAATTGAAGATTTAAATTAGAATAATAACGGAAAAGATTGTTATTTTATTATGTGAGATAAACTATTTAAAAATATATTAGACCATCCATAGTTACACTTAACCTAAAAAATATTCCTGAAATTGTTCATCATAACTTAAATTTCAAATTTAAAAATGAATAATTGCAAACTCGTTATATTTCTTATTTATAAATTTACTTAGTTTTGTAGTAATTAGTAGTTATGGAGTATATCTTTCAGTGAAATTATTTATATAAATTTTATAATCTTCATATTTACATAAGAATTTTCTAATAAATTTTAATATGAATGGAAAATTGTCATAAAATAAATAAAAATTGTATATATAGTTACAATAAATTGCATAAATAATATTGATGTTGGATGCATCTGATATTATATAAAAGTTTTAATACTTATTTTATGAAATGTCATAAAAATTATTCTAAGAGAAAAGTAAATATCTATTTTAATGAATATCTCCATAACGATAATTTTCTTTTTTCTTTGAATTTCTATGGTATTAATCAAGTGTTTACCCCCAAACTATTTCCTTATTTCTATATATTTTATTTATATATTATTATTATTATATGAGAAAATTTCAAATATGTTTTTGCTTTTGTATTTGCTTTTTAAGTTAATAATAAAATAAATAAATTTTAATTTTACTATTATTGTTAAAAAAAACATTTTATTTAATATTAATTATTAAAGAAATATTTAAATCAAAATCTTTAGAAGATAGAAAGAATAAAATTTAATTAATTTAAAATAAATATATTTTGTTTAAAATAATATATATATAAAAAATTATAATATTTTTTATTTATTTATTTATTTATTTACTAGATGGAGTGGTCGATGGTATTGATAGGACCGAAGTGATTGGTGAGCCGACAGAGGAAACCGGAGGCTGGAGTGCCGAGGAACATCACCGTGAAAAGCGACGCGCCGAAAAACGACAAAGTAATCGACACCATTCAGCGGGTGATTCTAAAAGTCTGAACGAAGTGCAAGAATACTTTATTGAAATTATGGTTGTGGCTGATCATTCGATGGTGGAATATCACGGTGAAACACTCGACGAATATCTTCTAACGCTCATGCATACGGTAAGTAAATTAAATTATTATTAAAATAAAATTTTACGTTCCATTCGATTTATTTTTTTTCATTTATTTTAATTTGTAGGTATCTCAGATATACAAAGACGCAAGTATTGGTAATTCATTGAGTCTAGCGGTTGTCAATTTGACAGCTTCCCATGATCCAAATATGATCTCACTCCAGTATTTCGAATCGATTAATAGAATTAATGCAACAAAAATGTTGGAAGAATTTTGTCAATGGCAATTTAGACAGAATCGACCTGATGACGCTGACCCACTTCACCATGACACCGCCATCCTATTAACAAGGTTAGTTATTTTATCTTTAAAATAATAATAATAATTACTTGGAATTCTAAATTAAATGTTATAATATACACATAAAAGCGCCACGCCGGGTAGTAGGCAACACGCTTGACCCTCAATGATCCGGATTCAAGATCCAGGCACTGGGATAAAATTTGGGAAACTACTTAATATATACTAGTGCTACCAATTCATAGAATAAAGATTCAAGTTTTAATGATCATAGAACACCTGTACCCCACTTTCAATATTGACATAAATTATTTTAATATTCTATTATATTTACAAAAAAATAAAAAAAAAAGAATTTAATTATTTTAAAATAATAATAATAATAATAATAAAAATCACAAAAAGAAAATTAAAATTTATATAATATAGATCAGCTATTCTCAAAGGGGTCCGTGTGGACCCCCTGGGGGTCTATGGGACTTCATGGGGGTTCTATGATCACCAAGGGGTCTATTGGGGGTCTATGGATGTCTCTGAAGTAAAAAATAAATTGAAAGGGGAGATTTAAGAATAAAACTTAGTAACACTAATATTATAATTTTGTAAAATATTAATGTTTTTTTTTATTATATGTTAAATTTAATCATTAAAAATATAGATATAATTATTGATATTTCAGTTTCTTTCTTCTGTACAATTTCCGCTCATTTTCCTATTACTATGTGTTTTAAAATGAGTCGTCTGTGGTCGTCTTTTGCACAAACACAATTAGATGTATATATATATATATTCCTTAGGTAGGGGGTCTATAAAAAAATAAAATTCCTACAGGGGGTCTATGGAAGAAAAAGTTTGAGAACCCCTGATATAGATAATAAATATAAAGATTATTGGTATTCGAACACCATTTATTTTAATGGAAATATGAATAATATTTGTAAAATATTGAAATATTTAAATATCAGCGAAAATAAGCATTTTGATTTATGATATTTCTCTTATTCTTTTAACTAAAAATATCTTCTGCACAAATATGTTAATACTTGCTACAATTTTTGAAAATATATGTTTTGTTTTTATTTGATGTGATTTGTTTCAGTTTAATTAAATAATTTTATAGAGATATATTTGTATATTTTTGTTTATTTTTAAATCATTATAAAATTAATACTTATAATTTTTTTATATTTTTTTTATAAATATATTTCTTGTCTTTGCAAAGGTTAAGAACATTAGAACCATTGTTCTAACAATAAGACACTAATATCTCAATCTCGTCTGATAATTAAAACTCTTAACAAGAAGATGTTTTCAACCTGACATGATAGTAATCAGAAATAAAAAACTATTTTTCTCTTTAAATTATTAACTAAAGTAATTAGTTATTTTTCTCGTATTTTTATGATATATACCGTTGTTGTTAATACAAGGAAAAAGATCCTCATCAGTAGAATTATTCTTGAAATTACCATTTTAACATTCACGAGTAAAAAAGAAATAAATAATATATTTTAAATTACATGAATTTCGACAAATTCATTGAAAACAAATACTTAAATTGAATATTTCAGGTGAAAAATCTGAAATTATGATGGATTAGATACTTTATACATGTCATTGGAAATTAGCTATATTTATAAATAATTTTAGTAAAAAGTTAATGTATTTTAAATGATCGTTGCTGACATGAAAAATGTGAATTCTAAAATTAAAATATACCCCGTTTAGAAACGAGAATGTTAGAAATTTTTTATATGATTCTCAAAGAGTCTTCTATAATAAATTTTGTCTTTTTATTTATTTTTTCAACGCGTGGTAATTTATTGGCAAGATCAAGTTAAATAATGGCGGGGTGTCTAATCGATTAAAACAAATTCATTTGATATGTACCACTTGACGAACATTTAAATTTGGTCAGACTTGATTAGACTGATGATCTATATTCTATCCATTAAACCGTTTTGTTATGCTTTATGCTTTTTGTTTTTCAATTTCACGAAAGGCAAATGTAGACAGCAGGCATTTGTAATTATAATTTGACGCGTATCTATAGGGCAGCTATGGCATAGCTAACATAGTTGGCATAGGTACTGAGAAGGAGCGTATAATTAAAGTCATTGTTTTGTTTTGCTGGGTATTCGAACTCCATGCTGGGTGCCAGAGGAATGCAGAACTGCGCTATCAATACATGCCTAGAAGGTATAGAAGAAATATAATTGAATTATAATTAATTAGCGATTAATTACATTTAGTAACTAACTCTTTTTGTATTGCTCCGATTCATTTTTTTTCAACGGATTCTGTAACATAAATATTGATTTCAGGATAGATTTTCATTTTGAACGTGTTTAAAAAATTTTTATATCATTAAAATTAATGATGAATTCTTATTAATCAGTTGTATCGCCAATGAAGAGGGGTTTCTTCCCCTCAAATGGCATAGAGCATAGGTTCTTAAACTTATGTACTCCACGGACCCCCACTTGAAAAAATTTTTTTTGACGGACCCCCATCACAACTTTAGGTACTTTACGTCATTTTATTAATTAATTTCTGGCTTACGATCTCATAAGGACAAGGATATATGATGAATATTTCTAACAGTGATTGGTGAATAACGATTTTTTTGCATATTGTAGAACACATTTTATTAGAAATTATAATATTGAAGAAAGAAAATACAAACATTGTCATAGCAACAAATCTCACAAATTATAATGGGTACTTACATTAAATTCATATAAATATTTTATAATTTTTTTCAGAAAATATTAAATAAGAAATATTTTAAAAAATAACTGCATCTATCTCATTAAATATAACTTACATATTTAATGAGATGTATGCAGTTGTTTTCTTGAAACAAGAATCTCAATATCTGGCTTAATATTGGAAACTTTTAATCTAAGATCCGGCTCTACATTTAATTTGTTTCTATATTTAGACTTAATATAAAATAGTACCGAAAAAGCTTGTTCGCATAAATATGTTGTGCAGAATGGAATCAAGTGTTGAAGTGCTTTATTTGCAAGCGCAGGATAATCTGACCTGAGAAGTAACCAAAAGTTGCTCAATTCAGTTTTGTTAAATTTTAGTTTATAAGTTGTATCACATGATAATTCCACGAGAATATCTTGTTCAGGTGCAGATAAATGTTTAGCATTTGTAATTTCCATATTAAATGGATCTCTGATCCAGTTATTGCAAGGATCAGGAGTAGAAAAATACTTCCTGAAGTTGCTTTTCAAAGTAATTAAATGTTCAACAAATAATTGACGCGTTTGATTAAGCAATTTTTCACTGGAGCTTTCTATGAAATCATTGAGAGTTGGAAAAGACTCATATACACCGTTCTGGATGCGTTTCGACCACAAGTCGATTTTTTTAATCATTGCTTCTATTTTATCTTCAACTTTAAATATATTTACAACAGTACCTTGCAGGCTCAAATTAAGTTCGTTCAATTTTGTAAAAATATCAGTCAAGTAAGCCACCTTAGCTAACCAGATAAAATCATTGAAACATTCGGTCAGTTCAAAATGCGCATCTATTAAAAACAATCGTATTTCATCTCGAAGCTCAAAAAGGCGAATGAGTACTTTCCCGCGGGACAACCAACGTACATCTGTATGTAATAATAAATGTGTATGTTGACTACCCATTTCCTCACACAAAATTTTAAAAACTCTGGAATTAAGTGGACGAGCCTTAATGAAATTGACAATTTTAACTACTTCGTCTAATGTTCTTTTCAAATCTGGTGACATATTTTTGGCTGCTAATGATTCTCTGTGAATGCAGCAATGATTCCAAACAACCTGAGGCGCAACATTTTTAATAAGAGCAATCAATCCAGTTCTTGTACCTGACATTGCACGAGCACCATCAGTGCAAATTCCAACACATTTTGGCCACTCTATTTCATTTTCGGTTATAAAATTATTCAAACTGTTAAATATGTCATTAGCTGTCGTTCGTGAAGGTAGTGAATCACAAAACAATACATCTTCTTGTATTTGATTTTCAAACTCATATCTAATGAAAGCTAACAAATTGGCATTATTAGTGACATCAGTACTTTCATCCAATTGTAATGAGTAATAGTGACTTTTGCGCACTCTCGATATTAATTCTTCTTTTATATTACATGACATGTCTTCAATCCTATTCTTAACCGTATCATTTGATAATGAAATCAAATTTATATCGTTTGCTGCTTTAGTTCCTAACATTATATTTGTAATTACTTTTGTAGCAGGAAGAATTAATTGCTCTGCTATATTATGCGGCTTTCCTGCTTTAGCAATAAGTAGAGCTACTTCATATGATGCCATTACTGCTTTCTTACTCATACCACCAGATCCCGTCTTTACCATCAATTTCTGACTTGAATTAAGTTCTTCTTTTTTCATTTTAAAAAATTCGATAGACTTACTAACATGCTCGCTGTGCTTTGTTTGTAAATGACGTCTGAGATTAGCAGGTTTCATACTTTCATTGGATAAACTTTCCTGACATAGAACGCAGACTGGTCTTTCCACATCATTGTTGCAAATATAAGTAAATCCAAATGATAAATAATCATCCGAATATTTTCTAGTTTTGCGTTTCTTGGTAGAGTTTGCTGTTGATACCTCATCATCTGATTCTTTCCGTTTCTGTGTTGAACCAGTTTGTAGCCAACGATCCATTTTATGGAGTAATTTATTAACATTGAACTACAATAATATAAATATAATATAAATATAATATAAATATAACGAATTATTATTTACTAGCTATGTTTTAATATGATTTTAAATGAATGTTTTAATATCATTTTAAATGAATGTTTTAAATCATTTTAATAAATGTTTTAAATCATTTTAAATAAATGATTTAATATCATTTTAAATGAATATTAATTTATATAATAAATATATTTCGTAATTTGATTCTAAAATATTATTAATTTCGTAATTAGATTCTAAAATATTATTAAAATAAATATTTTTTATTCATAAAACTAACTTATACTTACTCTCAAAAACAGCCTTTCTGGGAAATTGCAAAATGTGTTTAGTGTTTTTATAAAATAATGATCATGCAAATTACACTAAAAATTAAAAAAAATTATTAGCTATAATAAACTATTATTAGCTATAATTTAATTATAATTAATTAAATTAATAAAAATAATTTAAAGATACAACTCGTTGAGAAATGAACTTATAATTAACATTAATAAAAATAATTTAAAGATACAACTCGTTGAGAAATGAACTTATAATTAACATTTGCTTTAAAACTGTTTAAAACCCCAGAGTGGACGCTGACAATTTGGGTTTTTCCGGGTAAGACTGTCCCCTCCCCTGGTTTTCCCCAATAACAAAGTGAAAGAAAATTCCCTTATATGCCTCCCCTTCCGAGCCCCTAAGAGGGGTTATTTTAAAGGAACAATCGAAAAATGATTTTAAATGAATGAATGGATGAAAATTCAAATTTTATATATAGTTTTTTATATATGTTTATTTATTCACAAAAAATTAATTGACATAATTATCAATTTAATAAAATAAAATAGTATTATTAATAGTATTAAATTATAGCCGTAATTCTCTAGGAGGATATAGTTAAACAATGAACTTTAAATATTTATATATGTATATATTTTTACGATGATTTTTTTCCGAGGACCGCGGACCCCCAGTAAAGGCTTCGCGGACCCCCAGGGGTCCGCGGACCACAGTTTAAGAACCACTGCCATAGAGAAAAGTTCTTTTCCTAGACAAAGGAAATAAAACAATAGAATAACTTTTTTTATGAAGATAATATATATATATATATATATATATATATATATAATATACATTTATATATATATATATACATTTATAAAATCTCATATTAATAAAAATTATTTATTTATAAATATAATATACTAATTATTATTCAATAATAACATTTACTTAACATAAATGCATAAAATCAATTTTGGAAGATTAATATATTTTTTGTTTTATTCAATTTGTAAATTATCGATTAACTTCATCTTTTCTATTTCACTTGTTATATTTCTCTTGTTATATACATACATACCACACTAAAACACTTCATTAACAAGTAACACTATTTCTTCTAATATAATCAACCATTTTGGATTTGATTGATAATATGTAAATTTAATAAAAATTATTTTAATTTGATACATACTTTGATATAATTATATTACAGTGAAAAATAATAAAAGATTAATTTCTTAGCTCTTAAACTATCAATTTTATTGCATGATAAAATTTTTTTGTCAGTTTATATGTTTAATAAAATTTGTATTATTACAAAAATTTGACTTGATTGTTCATATTAATAAATAAAACTAAATGCGCCCAAAGTTTTTCCTTGAATATGAAGCAATTCAACCATAAACTTTGTCAGGCTTATAGAAAAAATATTTTATTCTTTTTAGTCCATTGGCAAAACGTTATTTTATAATTTTTTTTATATTTATATTATTATCAACTTCACTTCATGTCTCTCTGTCTGTCTGTTCGCTCTTATGACAAATTGAAACGATTTTTCATCAACTTTAAATTCAGAGAGACATTTGAAAATTTTTATAGATTTTTCAATGGATCCCTAGAAGGTATGGATAATTAATTGTAATGTAATTAGCGATTAATTGCTTATAGAAATTAACTCCTTTTGTTTTTCTCCGATTAATTTTTTTTCAACGGATTCTGAAGCATAAATATTGATTTCAGGATAGATTTTCATTTTGAAAGTAATTAAAAATATTTTATAGCATTAAAATTAATGATGAATTCTTATTAATCAGGTCTCGCGTCAATGAAGTAGGGGTGAAGAAATGTATATGAAGACTATTGAAATTAGCACAATTGATCTCAATACTAAAGAATCGTTGCTATGACATCTTGAATATCTTTAAAACAGAAAAAGTGTTCTTTGTATAACGTAAACGTCATAGAAATCAGAAGCTTTTTTATGGTCGAACTCACTGGTCACATATTATATATATATAAATATATTTGTGGCTCTACGGAACTCGAGATTTAAATCAAAATTTTATCTTTTTATTTTTAAACATTTTTTGGTATTTATAGAAACGATTGCATCCTGAATCATTATTGCCTCATTTAATTGCTAAACCTGATTTTTAAAAATTTTTTTTTTATAGAATCCAGAATTTTTTTTTAATCTCACCTAATTTTGCATTCAATCAGTGATTAACTTCTTATAAAAAAATAAACATATTTATATCAACTATTTTCCAGATTCAGAAATCTTCATATTTTAATAGATAACAAAGTAAAAATGAAACGATTTTATCTTAGTTCTCTTTGATGAATTAATCATGCTCGGTTCATAGTATTTCTATATATAGTGTAGTATATAAAAAATTATTTGTATAACGGTAATTTTTTCTAGTAAATATTTGTTATATTAATTATGAAAGTTGATTCTCTCATAGAAAGAAAATCAAGTTCGGCGGTATTAATAATTATCGACAGATACGATCGCTACCTGTCCAAAGGAATTAAATTTTGATTCACAAGGAAAATTCTAACACGTAAAAGGAATGAATTTATGATTTTGATTTCTAATCGAGTTAAGAACAAAGGTCTTAGAAGAATTGATATTTCATTAAAATCATATAATGGAGCCTACTTTATGCAAATGAATCGAATAAATTAATTTTTTTGTTAATTGTTCTAGATATTTCTTGGAAGGTGATTGAATAAAATGAAATATGGTTGGGATTTTGAATGAGAGTGGGTTGGTTTTAAGAAAAAGGCTTTATAGTTTTTTGTGCATCTGCATTAGAAAAAAAATCTGGAGTGTCTCCACTCGACTATCTCGCAATTCGAATTGGATTAAATAACATATATTAATTTAAATTAAATTAAATTAATTAAATTATAAATTAAAATTAATAAATAATATTTATTAAACCAGCGCATGTTTGGCTCTTTGTTGATGGCACCACGTCACGTGTTGGCGCGTGAGATTTGCAGAGTTAAAAAATTAATTCTGGTACTTTCAGCGATTCAATCAAGCTGAAATTCTATATATGGCAGTTTTATACAATTATTAATCATCTGAAAAATTATCAAACATATATCTTTATTTTTACGATCACTTTAGAAGAAAAAAAATCAAAACCCATGTACCAAATTTCATCATTCAAGCCGTTTTTGCGTAATCTTGGTTACATACACACACACAGAGACATTTTTCTCACCTTAGTGAAAATGATTCAGGAACCTTCAAAACGTATAAAATCATCAAAATCTCAACATCGAAAATTTTCGTAATCGCAATACTATCTTTGGCGAGATAGTAATTAGATTACATTATTATTATATAATAATAAATTAACTTTCTGTCTTGGCTGAATAATAATACATGGAAACCCTTTGTATCTATATATATTAAAATGTTAATTATTTAAATAAGACTACCGGATATTTAGAAGGACAGTTGAAAATTAAGGTGAAATATGCCATGTATTTAAAAATATCAAAAAAATAAGAAAAAAGAAAATAATAATAATTAACATTGAAAATTGAAGATCTTTTATGTTTCAAAATATTAAATGAAATTTTTTTTCTCATTTACCCTCCCCTCTTACTCATTATCGATTATTAACAAACATCATTTATAAATACTCTTTGGTATAATCAAATGTTTGTTTTGTTTTATAAGAATTGTAATATTTTACCGATATTTATTAAATCTTTATTAGACAAAACACTCGATCGGCTTCTTGGATACTCTTCTACGCTACAGAATCTTAAATATATATATTTTAAAAAGTAAATTTAAAATTTACAAGAATTGACTATAAATTTGTAATTATATAATTTTATTAAAAATAAATGATTTTTTTCAATTATTCAATTAAATATAATTGGTGAGCAAAAGTTCTATTGTTAAATTACTCATAATATTTGGACGTTTCTTTTAATAAATTGAATAATATTTTAAATCTATAAAATTATAATATGAAACATGTGTAATTGCATAATGGACAAGAACGTAATATGTAAAAATAGAAGATCAGAGGGTATAAAGCGCCTGCATATCTATTTATTTCAATGTTTGGTAATTGAATCAACAGATATCTTCAATATAAATGAATAATTCAAGCCGAAGTCATCGTTCCCATCAATTCAAGATATTGAATAAATAAATGATATTTTCTAATGATCATTTTGTAATAGTTTTGTAATTTATTTATATCTGAAATAGTAAGAGTTATTCATTTATTTATTTTATTGGTTTGTACAAGAAAAAAAATATCATTAAAAAGCACCTTTTTATAGTTCTACCTCTTCCTAATTCTCTGTCGAATTATCTAAAAGATATAAATTAAAATTTTAATTGCTAATGTCTTTGATTGTAACTAACTTAAATAAAATCTCATTCATGGCATACAAATGAGGAAGATTTCTTTTTGGCCCGCTCCTAAAAGAAATAAAAAAATGTAAACATTTGAATGGTTTCCCATTTATGGTTCAACAAAAAAAATAATATTTATTATTTAAGTATTTTTGACTATTTTTGATTAAGAAAGGGGAAAGGGGATTAAATGTCCTACTAATATTATCTTAATTCTATTTTATATATAATTTTGTTGTTTTTTTAGCAACATTCCTTCATAATAATCCATTAAAATTAATAATTTTTTATTAATTAATTCTATTGAGTTGATGTTAAAATGTTACTAAAATAAAAGTACCGTAGTAGTATAGGGTCGTTTTACATCTTTTAAATTATATCACAATTTTGTTTTTTTTTAATAAAAATAAAATTATAATCTAATTTTATTAGTTTAGTGCACGAATGGCGAACCTTTATCAATGTCCGTGCCACAAAATTATAAAAAATCTTTTTGAAGTAACTAACGGGCCACAAAATTGGCATTTTTTCTCTAGCTTGAATATATAATCGAATATGTTTGTATAACTTCTAACTATCCTATATAAAAGTGTTATAATTTTAAACATTTAACTTTATTCCAAAAAAATAAAATGATTATTAAAAAATTTGGAATTTATTTTTGCTAAAAATATATCTTTCCTAAAAAATATTTTTTATTTTTATTGTAAGGAAATTCTTTAATTGATTTTAGTTTGTAGTTTTTATTTATAGTTAATGACAAAAAAGCAAAATTTATATTTGATACCGTGAACCACTGTTTTGACTTTTAGAAATGGGAAAAGTAAAGCTTTGTTAAGCTTGATGTAAATTTTATAAAATTAATTTTTCTTTTTTTTAATAAATATTGATAAAATTTAAAGCATATATTAAAATAAGAGCATATAAAAATATTCTGGTAATAGGTGTATTTCATCGCCTCAATCAATTTGGAGTTTATAACTTCACAATTTCCCAAACAAACAGACAAATAAAATGACAGACACGAAAAATACAAAAGTCATATTTGGGTTCCCCAGGTCATGAAGAGTAAAGATTTGCAAAAAAATTTAAATTCTGAACGATGCTATTTGTACGGTAACAACACGCAATGACACAATAGAAGTCCAAACGGTATACACTCAGTCTATCTATCATGAATGTTTTTATACTGCGAGGGAATTCAAGCGATATTTCAGCTTAATAAAATGTATAATTTGCCGGTTTAATCTACTAAGATAGATAAATAAATATTCAGTACTTAAAATTTCATAAATTTTAATTTTAATGTGATTTATTCAATTTTAATTTATTCAATTTTAATTTATTTCTATTGTAAAAAGTTATAATTATTAAAAAAATAATTTTGTCTTTATGCGTGTCATGAAATTTTTCAAACGTGTCACTTTTGGCACACGTGCCATAGGTTCGCCATCCCTGGTTTAGTGTATTGCATTTATTTCATAAATTGATATTGTTTAAATATTCTTAGTTTTATTTTATTTTTAACAATTATTTAATTCAAAAAGATGCTCAAATTAAATTTTAAACGAAGAATTTATTAAAATATTATTTTCTGTTTTAATTAATTAAGGATCTTTAAATGTGCACAAAAAAAAATGATCATAACAATTATCATTTATCAATTTTTAAAACTTATAACCAATTCGGTAAAATATCTCTTCATATGAATTAACCTGAATTAAAATTTAACAGAAGTAGAAATTTATAAAAAAAAGCAAGTCATCAAAAACATCATCTAAAATCACCAGAATTCAGCCTATGATACTATTTATACATATAAACTGTACATAAATGATTAACATATATTTGTACAGTAACGGAAAAATGTAAACGCCATGGAGGTGCTGTTATCGGGTAAACTACTTGTAGAGAAAGGCCATTGCCATTGCCTGACAACAGCGGCAATGGGGTTTATATTTTCCAGTCCCTGTTTAAATATATGTTAATAATTTTTATGATAATACGATATAAGAGTATGATAAGTCGTTTAATTAAGACTTTTTTAGATACTTGAATGTTCGTTTTCATATTAGGGTGTAATTTTGTAATTATGCAATCTAACTCCGCAATTTGTTACAGTTTTATTTTGCGTACAGTTTTTATGTAACCTTCCTACAGTCGAAGGAATTATTTTAAAGTATTCTAGTATAAAATTTTCTTTGGAAAAAGCATTTTTTGAAATTTTTGATTTAAAGGTAAAATTAATGTTTCTCTGTATTGAATTTACAGATTCAAGAGAAAATGTAAGATATATATTTTTTTATAAATTAAATCATCATTTTTATAAGCAATTTTATGTTGAATTTCCAAAAATTTCCAAGAATTATTTTTCTAGGATAAAAACGAGATCTTTGTATGAGTGAATGTGAATGTCTCTGGATGTTTGCAGACAGAACATCTGCCAGTCGAAGGAGCACTGCGACATGCTTGGCCTGGCGGAGGTGGGTCGTGTCTGCCACCCCGAGCTCTCTTGCGCGATCGTCCTCGACAACGGACTCAGCACCGCCTTCACCATCGCACATGAGCTGGGGCATGTGTGAGTGAGCATCCAAGCATTTTCTATATACTCCAAATCCATTGAATTAGAATGATTTAATTCAAATACGATTAGTGATTACGATTAATTCTCCCTGTCTCTATTTTTTTTTTTTATTATTTTATATTTTTTTAAATTTATAAAATTATTATTATTATCATCATTATTTTATTATATTGAATAACATATATTTAGGTTAATTAAAAATTTTCTTAAAATAAATACTAAACTCTATTTTTTATTTTATTTATTTGATCTATGTATAATGTCATAGAATTAACCGTAGGCACTAGTTGAAACGTTTTAATATGTTATTTAAACTAAAATTAAGTTTAAAAAATATAACACTTGTAATACCGTCAGGCGCCCGAACTAAAAGTTGAGAAGAAAAAAGTTTCTGATAATGGTGTAACAACCGAAATGCGCATATATTCCAATAAACTTGAAATTTCATCGTTCATCTAATTAATTTATTCTTATAAATTTTATATTTTGACTTTAATTTTAGTTTTCATAAATAATCTAATATAATATTTATTTATAATGAATCTACTTATTTCACGCCTTTTAAAGGAATGTTTTTCTTTGGTTTGTAATGTTTCAACTCCTTGTTATTTAAACAAGTTTCATCAATTTATTAATCATTTATAAATATCATTGATTTTATAAATAGTTTACCATTAAAAATTAATTATTGGTTTTTTAGATCTTTTTGATTAAATCTTTTCTTAGTAAAACTGAAGATACATATAATTATATAATCATAATTTAAACTTTCAATTACAACAAAAAAATAAAATTTTAAGATGAAATTAACAAAATTAACTACTTTATATTTGTAATAATTTATTTATTTTGTTTAAGTATTTTAATATGAAATATTTTTTAATAGACTTTCGATGCCCCATGATGACGACGAAGCAAAATGCAGGGGCTCTGGTGGCAATCATATTATGTCTCGAGTGTTAGGGAGAACAACGAATCCATGGAGCTGGAGCAACTGCAGTCGACAATTCATCACAGAATTCCTCGAGTGAGTAATGAACAGATTTTAATCATTCTTTTTATATCCAAGAAACGGATTAAGTGCTTCTATTTTAAGATTTTATTATTATTATTTTTTTCTTTTTATATTTTGTTAAATTTATTTCAGGATTATTAATGAATAGTATTTAGTACTTTTATTTCCATAAGAATATTTATTATTTTTTTTTTATTTTTATCATTGATTAACTTATCTCATGGACCTTTATTTTTTAAAATTATAGGATAATAAATTATTAAATGAAATGTTGAGTGTCGTGACATTTAATAATTATAATTTAACGAGAGTTAGAAAATCAGGGCATATTTATAAAAAATCGTTAATCCATTGAAAATGTCAAATATTTAGTTGACTATATTTTACCTTCAAATATTCAGACATTTATTTAATTAAGATTTTAAACAGTTATTTTTTATTATTTTTTTACTTTTTATTTATTACTTAAAATAAAGTTTTAAATATTACCTAAATTCCTGGATCAATTTCAAAATATATAAATGGAATTTACGAAGTCAAATTTGTACATATAAAAATGAAAAATTATTTTGTATTATGATATGAAATTCAAGATATATAAAAAATAAGTTATTAGCAATTATAAATAAATAGAAATAGCAAAAAAAGTTTTAAAATGAAAAGAAAAATTGAGATTTTTTTTTAATCAAATATTTAACATAATTGGAAACAAAAAAATTGTTATTTTAAAGTCATTTGATCCGTTCTGAAGTTATTTAGTTTTTTAAGATATTGTATTAAAAAAAATTGAATAAATAATTTCGTTTTAAAAAAATTCACTCGTTATTCATAAATGGTGAAAAAATTAAGTGTTGTCTAATAAATTTAGTAGAAAATGAAATGGAATAAACTGTTTCTTGTATAAAATTTTAAAAATTACTAAAAAAGATAAAAAAAAGAACAATTTGAAATATTATACTTAATTAATGGTTTGTCTTTTTCTTGGACGTAAAATTTCATGTAAATGAATTTTATTGTTGATAAAGTATGGTAAAAATAAAGATAAAATAAACAAAACAAAATAATACATAATATAATAAAATTAATAATAAATATATTATATAAATAATAATTAATAAATATATAATTAATAAAGGTTTCTTTCTTAAAAAGCCCTTAAATATTATTTCAGTAAATTGGTTTTGAGTACAAATCAAAATAGAAAACAGTTTTGTTACATTTTGTATACATCATAATTAATTCCATTAATTATTTTTTTCTTATTAAGAAATTAATCATCATATCTCTTGAAAGATAATTTAATAAAAAAATATTGTTTATATTATTGATTTTCTTGTCAATCAAATTATCTAGTCTCGAAGAGTATAAAAATCGCCCCAAATTGGTCTTGACTTGACGTCCTGGAATCGTTTCTAGCGGGGTCAGGTCGACCATAACAGGCAACAGCCTCTGCCCAGTGACCCCCTTCGTCCTCTTCCACCTGTATCATTAGTTATTGCATAACACGGCGGCGCAATTAAAGTGGTTGAACATTCCAAAGGGCCTTATATGAATTTTTTATATCAAATCATTAATTTTATGTCAAACATTCAGGAGGTTCCATATTGGAGCAACGCCTGCAGGTTGTTACGGACAAATACGGCTTTGGCTTGTGCTTTTTAAATTGAATTACTTTGTTTCTCCATTCATTTCAATTGTGTCATCGAATCAATTAGGGGAGTCCAAATAAAAGAGGCTTTTAGCAGAAATGTATAAATTCCATAACTAAGAGGATCGTTCAACAAAAATTCAACTAAATATCACTTTAGTAAATTACAAGGAACAAATGATTAATTATATACTCTCTTAAAATATACAATAAATATTAATTATATGGTAAGAAAACAAAATAAACAGGAAAATAAAAATTTTTGCTAGTATATTAATGAAGATTAATAAATATGATGACGATTTAGTCTTTTGAAAATAATTTATAAAAGATGTTTTATGAATTTCTCTGTGAGAGGGGTATATTTTTATATCAATTTTTAGATTTCTATCTTATCAGTTATTTGGATAATTGGCAAAAAGAATTAATCTTTATTTTGACCTTTCTCCTTCTTGAAGTATAATTCTTAAATAATTATTATTTTGATTCTATGTGTTAATAATAGATGGGTCAATTCTTCACATAAATCAAATAGAAAAAAATATTTTTTAAATGTTATTTAATTAGGAAATAGATAAAAATACTATAATTAATAAATAAATAAAATAATTAAAAATAATATAAAATATGTAGGATAGAAAATTTATTATTATATGTAATTAAGAAATAAAAGATGATGACGGGGTATGATTTCTGAAGTAATACTGAAATTTTATCATTGTTTTTAATAACTTAAAAGGATTATTATGAGGAGGATTTTAAAATATAAAAAGAATAAAAATTTTTATAAATAATTTAATAATAAATAAGAGAAAATGAAATTATTATTTATTATTAATTAATTATTAATCTTCTCTTCCTCATTAATAAAATTTTGATAATATGAACTTTTAGATTTAAAAAAATTGTTACGGTGGGTCACCTTTGGAAAGAATTTGAACCAAAGTGATCTCGCGAAAGAGATTCAGATCTTATATCTTTTTATGGCATGGCCATTCTTTTATGATTTTATTGTCCCCCTCCCTCTCTAAATGACTATTTTTCTTTTTTTACTAGAGAATTGTTTTGGTTATTGTTTTCTAGTTGACTAGAGATGAATACACTTATTTATGTAAAAGAGCCACCCAAATTTAGTCAGTTGAACTGTCTCCCTATCTCGGGCCATTCTTTGTCCTATTGCCCATAAAATATGTGCTCATTGTAGTATTCAAGTTGTAAATCGCGACTCGTGAAGACACTCCAAGAATAACAATTGGCCAATTAAACTGGGAGAGCGGACTCAAGAAATCCAGTTCATTCTCCTTTTGGTGCTTCTTTAGATATACTTAAAAAGGTTCTGAGATTTGTTGCCCCACATCAAAGAATATTACATGAAAACAAATCAGGCCAAGAAATAAATCAATTCCAATGGTCATTTATACAAAAATAGAAGTATAACTTTTACTTGTTTATAAATGATCTTATTAAATACAAATAATTTCAATAATAATATTTTAAAGTGTTTTATATCAAATTACAAAATTATGAAAAATATTAAAAAAAGAACTACAAAAATTCTTTTAATATGCATAAGTATAACACAATATATTTATAATAATTCATAATAAATTTTATTAATACATAATTTAAGATTTTCAGATATGTATTGTAACACAAACTAATTTAATAAAATGGTAAATTAATTGTTAATTAATTAACTTTTTTATTTTAGAATTACATATATAAAAAATAATATATATAATTATATTATATAAATGTGTGTGTTCAGGATAAGTTGACCTTCTATTTCTTTAATTTAACCTTTAAACAATTCTCTTTTTTTAATTAAAATAACTTACTTACAAGTTTAATGTCAGAATATAATTTTATTCAATTATTTATTTAATTTGTTGAATTGTTTCTTTCCTCGTATCACCATACCAGATGGAAACGAAACTAACTTTGAATTCCTGATCATAGTAAATAAAAAAAAAACTTGTTTTAAATATTTTTTTTAATTAACTTTTTAAATATTATAAGTAGGAAAAAATCTTGTTAGTTTTATCCATTATAAAATGGTTGTTGAAAAAATGGAATTTCCGGTTAAGTTGGATAAAGAATTTTTATATCTGTTGGTTTATTATTGGTTTAATATTCGATGAAATTATATATAAAATATTTAAATATATTTTGTTAGATTTATTAACACATCATTTTAGATGAAATTTCAATGTTAAATAACATTTAGAAATAAAAGTGGTACGAGTTGAAATAAAAAAAAAATATTCATTAAATTGATTTTACGATCACATTCATAAATAAATTGTAACATATATGTAAAATTTACAGCCTCGGACGAGGTGAGTGCCTTCGGGACCAACCTGGAAAAGACTTCATAGAACCACAAGCGCCTCAGGCTGGAGAGTATTTTTCTGTCGACAGACAATGCGAGCTTATGTTTGGTAATGGAAGTCATAATTGTAATCAGGTGAGTAATGCGATTACAATTCGGTTAACTCTCTGTTCTTTCACAATTCTAATTTATAAAAAATAAGTAAAAGACACATACCATCTTTTTATTATCTAAAATACTAATCTTTATAAATATGGAAAATAATATTAAGGTATTATAAAGATTTTCTAAAGATTTTCAGACCAGGGTTAATAATGTGGTGCTTACAAAACAATTTAAAATATTTAAAAAAATTGTAAATAATCATAAATTATTATAAAATTTAAGGTGTAAGGATAATAATTAATCAATATGATTCGAATTTCCTTATTTTAATAAAAATTTGTCTATCACTTAAAATCAATTTCGATTAAGGATTCATTCAAAACTTTAAACTATATACTAGAAACATCTGTTGTTGTGTGGTGGCTCCCAAAATTCTATATTTGTTATGTTTTAGCTATAGATAATAGTAATATATGTGCCAGAGAAGCAAAACCGATTAACTCCAATTTTTAAAATGTTGCTAGTAATGTAATGTAATGTAAGGTAAGGTAATCTGCAACATGTGAATAACGAACTTGATAATCTTAATATTACAATGCAATTTTACATTTTTTTTTTAATCAATAAACCTGATTTTTCTACAAGCTGTGAACTTTAGGCTTCATTTTCTCAGATTCTTTAAATGTGGAGTTAATCGCTTTGACTTCTGAATACGACTATATATATATAGTGATGAAACAAAGTAAACGCCAGGGTAGTGGCATTGTCGGGGAATTAACCGGCTGAGAAGGCGCATTGCCATTACTCGATAAAAGCACCATCCTGACGTTTTCTTATTTCCGTCGTTGTACAAATATTTATAATACATATTAATTTCAATATGTTTTATTGTTAAACACTTTATTGAATTAAAAGGAACTTCCTTTATATTAATCATCCTTTTTTAATAATTCTTATTAATTAAATTAAATATTGTTTTTAAATATTGTTTTGAAAAGAAAATACATAAGAATTCTTCAATTATTATTGTTTTTTTTTTTGTTTTTTGTTAAAATAGTTTATATGATCTGTTCTTTTTCTTGCTGTATTTTAGAAAATAATTAGTAGAAAAGAGTGTGAGCATCTTTGGTGCCAAACACCGGAAGGATCATGTCATAGTAAAGGGGTGCCTTGGGCTGATGGAACACCGTGCAATGATGTTACGGGTGGTTGGTGTCAAAGAGGTGAATGCATTAAACGAGAACCAAATTCCCGGGAAGCGATCAATGGATTCTGGAGTCATTGGTTGCCGTAAGTTTGAATTTACATCAGTAATCATTTTCCATTCAGGTTTTTTTGAAATTTTTTGATTTTTTTTTTAGTTATAGCGATTGCTCTAGAACATGCGGTGGTGGTATTCAAACTCGTCAACGTTTATGTAATTCACCACCACCGTCTAATGGTGGTCGATATTGTCAAGGAGTTCGAGTGGAATTTAAATCTTGTAACACGAAATCGTGCGAACACGAGGCGCCGGGATTTCGAGAAGTTCAATGTGCTGAATTTAATGGCAATAACTACAGCAATAGTTTCATTCCAAATAATGTTCGATGGGTTCCAAAATACGGCTTGCGTAAGGATCATATTTGTGATATATATTATTACCAAATATTTAAAAACCCTTAACTTATTAAAAAATTGTATTAAAAATTAGGAATATGAAGTTTTTCTAGGTCAAACATCTGGAAAAACTTTGTAATTCAGTAAGTATTTGTATTTTGAAAAACTTTGTAATTCACAATTGAATCTTAACTGGTAAAATGTAAAGTAGATAACTTAGGGATGAGAGTTCAGTTCTCATCAAAGTTGAAAGTTTATATTATAAAAGTAAATATAAGACGTTTATATTCTTGATTTTGATTACGATTCTAAAAACTTTTTATTTTGACTTTCCAATCCAATAAATTAACATAATGAAAATGAATCTGTTCCAGATGGAGATGAAAGGTGTAAACTGTCATGTCGTGTAGAATCAGGCTACGATTATTACTTCCTCAGGGAAAAAGTTAAAGATGGTACTCCATGTGGTCCAGATACTTTTGATGTATGCGTTGGAGGAAAATGTCACCAAGCCGGTTGTGACCATCATGTTGGTTCTCATATGAAACTCGGTAAGAATTTTAATTTATACATTTAAAAGGATATATAGTATATGTGATTATAATATTTTTATTTCTAGATAAATGTGGCATTTGTGGCGGTGATGACACGGCCTGTCAACAGGTTCGAGGCAAATACACGATCCAAAGTTCAAAGGTGATGTACACTCGGGTGGTTCACATCCCTAAAGGTTCATTGCAAATTGATATCCGGAATTACAGACCAAGTTCAAACGACACCAACTATATGGGTGAATATTGGTTCCTTCATTTTACAAATAAATTTAATCTTATTATTAAATAGGATTATTATTATTATTATTTTATATTAAAATTTATTTTTCACATTTACATTTATAATTTTAATTTTCATTCGATCAATTTTATTTCTATATATTTTTTTAGCACTTGTCGATAATGCAACAGGTGATTATCTCTTCAATGGAAATTCTATACTCACTCGTTATCAAACGAGAAAAACTATTAATGGTGTTGTGTTTGAGCATAGTGGTTTAAATACATCAGTTGAAAGGATCAATGCCACTGGTCCAATTCTTCGGGATCTTTTTCTAGAGGTAAATATGGACGCCATTGACTAACTATCTTTTTTTTTAATAATCATTCATTATTCATCGTAACATAATTGATTGAAAGGTTTTATCCACTGCGCCGATTCGTTCACCAAATATCACCTATGAATTTCTAGTACCTTTGAATGTTCTTGATGTATACCGTTGGAAATTGACATCAAACTGGACCGCCTGTGATAAATTGTGCAATGGTAAACTAAATCATAAAATGACTAATTATTATTAGTAGCAGTATTTATTTATAAGGAAAATAGAACAATTTTATATCTGTAAATATGATTAATAATGTAATTAAAATTATTTTATCAACTAAATCATATATATTATTTATACTATACATAGTATATATTTATTGAATAGTTTGAATTTATGTTATAATTAAATAAATGTTACCCTAATTTAACTCTGAGAATTCTGCAACAATACTTTTCTCATTATAATTAATGCATGTCCAGCAGTTTTTAATTCAGTCGTTTCACTCATATATCGTATTGAAAATGATTCCAAATTAAAGATTATATAAATTGTTAACTTTCTATTCTTTTCATAAATATTTAATTGTCAATGTTTTCTTATAAATCCACTAATATAGAAATGAATAGCCAGTAACCATTTTTTTTTTTTTAGAATTTTTTTCCACTATTATTTTATTAAATTATTTACATTTCATGACATTAATTAAAAAAATGTAATTTTTTAATCATGTTTTTAGGTGAAATGAAAAGGGAAATTATTTGTACGCGAAGAGAAACTGGAGAAAAAGTGCCCGATGAATACTGCCGAATCCTTGACCCTCCAGATAATTTAACGAAACAATGCAATACAATGCAATGTCAATTGAGGTGAGATTTTCTATAAATGTAATTATTTATTTAATGATTTGATATAGAAGCATATTTAAATAAAAATAATATATTTTTTTTATTTCCAATAGGATTTTCTATAATAATAATATAATTTTACGTAAATGATTTTAACATTCTGTTCATTCTATTTTTCTTTTTAATCTTAATGTATATTTAAAAACATACAAATTTATCAATTAATTTATTTTATATTGTGAATAGGATTGATTATTATTATTTCATCGATCCGAGTTAATATATTCTAGCATTTTGCTGATTCTTTACTTAAAATTTTGTTTTCTTATAAATATTCGAGATTAGAAAAAAATATTTACATTGAAAGAACTTAAATACATCATTATTATTTATTTAAAAAAAAAAAAACTTTTCTTTTTATTCATTTAATATTTATATATGGTAAAACAATTTCTTCTAATTGGTTAGGAATTTTACATGGATATTTATTTTTTTTTTAACATTAACAATAACATATTTAATTAAAAAAAAAATATTCTTTATTACTTTCGAAAAAATATTATAATTTAAGGAAATTATATATATTTTCAAATAAATCCATATTTACAATTTAAAATACAATTTGAAAAAAATTTTTGATAATGAACAGATTAAAATTCTAGTCTACCTAATAGAAAAATCTTAATAAAAATTTGTATTTATAAAATTCAATTTCTACAATCAGTACAATATCTCTCTTGTTAAAGAATTAATTTTAGAAGATAGGCAATCCACTAACCTAGTGATTCCCAGCCGAAAAAAAGTACGAAAAAGCTTGGTCCAAAAAACAATTGAGCTTTTTTTTTTCTTTAGAGACAAAAAATTTCAAGTATTAGGAAATTTTTTCGCGGCTCACAGTTTGGGGGGTGATAAATTAATTTTGGGGAGCGAAATAATTTCTACTCTAAACTCTAAAAAAAAGATAAGATGATTTTGCGAACAGGCTTTGTCCGCTTTTTTTCAATATGGTTCTAAAAACAAAAAAAAAGATAAGATGATTTGAATTTTTATCGGTTAAAATTTATAGGGGGGCGAATTATGAAGCCGGCCTTACGAAGTGGGCGTTTGGTCCAAAAAGGTTGGGATCCACTACTCTAGCCAATGATCCTGGTTTTCTTTTTTTTATATATATTTTTTATTACATATTACATATTATTCTCTCAATTCTTATATAATTCAATCAATTTATGATTTAATTTACTAAGAAATAATTGAATGATATTCTGATTTTAGATGGCAACTCTGGTCAGAGAAGCCGTGTTCAGCACGTTGTGGTCCTGGAACTCGAGAGGTACAATATGTTTGTATGCATCTCATTAATAACAATGATAGAAGAATGAATGACAATTATTGTCAACACTTGACTCGTCCGAAAAAAATTCAAAATTGTTATGGTTCATGCCTACTTGCTCATTGGGAATATAGTCCATGGAGTGAAGTTAGTATCCAATTAGAATAAATCCTTTATAAAATTCAATATATATTTAAAAAAAAATAATATTTCTAATTTAATTTATTTATTTAGTGTTCAACGTCTTGTGGACCTGGGATTCAAACACGTCAGGCCAAATGTGTAAATGATGATGGTGAGGAGAGAGACGAGAGTGAATGTTCAAGAGAACATAAACATATAAAAAGGGATTGTCATGAAACAGCGTGTGCTATCTGGGCACGGGGGGATTGGTCGCCTGTTTGTATTTTCATTCTAAAGTTTATGTTTTTATTGTCATAAAGGATAATGAATTAATTTATGTTTCAGTGTTCAGCAACTTGTGGTTATGGTAATCGTGTACAAACATTCTGGTGCCAAATGGAAAATAAAGTAATGCGAAAAGAATATTGTTCTTCCCCGAAACCGGAAGTGGTTGAAAGTTGTTTTGTGAATTGTTACGAGTGGTACACTCATCCATGGACACAAGTATGAGATTAATTTTATTAATATATATATATATATATTAATATATATATATTCATTTTCATATCGGAAATAATAAATGAATATTAATTAAAATTATTTATTTATTTTATTTTATATTTTTCTAATTAAATATTTATTGTTTTTATTTTTTTAGTGTTCAGTCAATTGTGGACGTGGAGTGGAACGGAGGGAAATTGAATGTCGATCTAATGTTGGACAATCAGTATCAGAAAATCTTTGTGAAGAATCAAAACGACCTGAAAAGGAGCGAAATTGTTCGAAACCACCTTGCATGGTAACATATTTTTAAAATTTTGTTCTATTTATATTATCATACGTAAATAATTAATAATTAAAAATATAAACAAAATAATTTACATACATTCATACATCTATTTATTCAACCTTCTGAAACTTAGCTCGCTAGTGAAATGCTAAACTTTTTAACTTGAAAACGAAGATTCAAACTTCACTAATTATAATATTATGAATAATTTTAAATATATTGATTATTAAATAAATTTTGAATCTGAATAAAAAGATCTTTCAAGTGTCAATTAATAAAATAAAAAAAGTTTTCACAAAATTATATGAAATTATACTGGAATTTTTAAAAATACATTAACAGACACAAAATTGGAATTTGCTCATAGTTAATAATAGTTTTGTAAAATGTTTATACTTCAAGGAGTGACATTATTTATTTCTATTATAAATTATTGTGTTTTTAAAATAAAATAATCAAAATTTCTAAATTATAAAAATTTAAAATAAATAATATTTTCATTTTAGCGGCAAACTACATATCTACCTGAGACAGATGACAATACAATTCCTAAACTTCCTGATCATGAACGGATTCTTAATAAAAGAAGAGATGCTTCAAATGATCATGGAAATGGTATTAATATTTATGATTCCCTACAGCCTCATTGGTTTGCCCATAAGTGGGGAGAGGTAAGATAAGATTTAAGCAATTTATTTGTTTTTTTCTAATTATAGAAAATGTTGTTGGTTTAGTGTTCTGTAACTTGTGGAACTGGTTTTCGAGAACGTGTAATTCAATGTCTATACAAGGGAAATGTAATTACACCAAAAACTTGCGAAAGGATTCAAATGAAACCAAGTAGCTGGGAAAATTGTTCGCTTGCACCATGTCAGGAAGAAATAATCAATGTGCCAGAGCCCAATGACTCTACTCCATCTTTTGCAAGGCCTTCTGCAATTTGGATGAAAGGAGACTGGGGATTGGTAGGTTTTTAAATAAATAACAAATAAAACAATATAATTAATTATTTTTTTCAAATGATTTTTAGTGTTCCACTTCTTGTGGTCCAGGGTTGAAGCAACGCATGGTTGAATGTCAGGATGAAGAAGGACAGCCATCAAATGAGTGTGATATTTCTGAAAAACCGTCAAGTGAAGAGTCTTGTGACAAGGGTCCTTGTTATTATTATTATTGGCGTTCAGATCCTTGGCAAAAGGTTTCTTTAAATCAAATGAATTTATTATAATAATAAAAAACTCAACTTTCTTTTTTTTCTGATTAGTGTTCGGCTCTTTGTACTCGAAGGGGTCTGAAGAGACGTAAGGTGTATTGCGTTTCGAGTGACAATCATCAGCATGTATCTGATGAAATGTGTTCTTATCATCAAAGACCCATTGATACAATGCAGTGTATTGGTTCCTGTTTCCATAATAAAAAACGATTTTATTGGAAAAAAGGTCCTTGGAGTCAAGTAAGTATTATAATTTGTGTTGTATTTTTTATATCACTTTTTTCTTTTGTCCAATGTTATTATTAAGTTCTTATTAAACGCAAATCATTGATATCTTTCTCTGCCATACTTTTGTAAATATTTCATCAATATTATTGTCACCGTTGTTGTTGTCCAACAGCATTGCTTTTTATTACATTTATAATTATACCTAAATCTACTTAAATCTTTATCTCGTATATATGTGTATGTAAGCCTTTTCTAAAGCTTGCTTGGCGAGATGTGTAAGCGTGCGGAGAAATTTTTAGTGCTCGCGCAGTTGCGGTCCAGGATTGCGAAGACGCGCGGTCGCCTGCGTTTCCCTTGCAGAGGATGGCGCGGAGGCTGTCGTCGAGCCGTCTCGTTGTCATCATACCCATCGTCCACGGGATACAAGGGAATGTCGACGCAATCGATGTCCCTTCGGCTGGCTGCCCGGGCCCTGGGCAGAGGTACGGCCCTTCGCCATCCTTTCGTTTCTATTCGCCTTTGCTTCCTTCCATTTCCAGTTAATCAACAGGGGACATAGCACTGTTCTCCTTCTGTGGTTCTCATCTTTTTCACTTGTAACTAAAATGTCTTTGTGTTATGTCTTTCCGTGTTATTTTGTAAACAACTTCTGGTCGCTTTCTCTCTCTATCTCTTTCTCTTATTTTATGTTTCTTATAAAATCAGATTTCAGTATCAGGAGTCTGTTTACTATTTCTTCACTAAGGAGTCTGGATTTCTCTCTTTCTACAGTAATCATAATCATCAAGAAGATGTTTATATAAGATTTCTACATATAATTGATTTCATATTATCAATATTTATAAATTCCAATATTTTTTTTTATTTTTTATCTAACGTTTGTAAATTATACTTTCTTTTGAATTTAATATTTAAAATTATATGTAATATATATACATGTATTTTAAAAAATTCTAAAAAATTGTTTTTTTTTTAAAAAAATTTGAAAAATTCGAAAATAAAACACTCATGAGACAATCATCGAGGTTCATAGAGAACATATCTTAAAATTTTAAAAATTTCTATATACTTTATTAAATTCAATTTTAATGGAATATAAATAATATAAAAACAATTTTACTTATTTTAATTCTACTTACTTACCTACTTTTAAAATGAATTAAATAAATAAATATTTCATATATATCTCCCATTTTTTCTATTCTTTTAAATGCATTTTTAAATTTTTTAAAAATTTAAATTTCATATCTCAACAAATATTCATCCTATATATCTTTTTTTATGTAAATACGTATTTTGTGCATGTTTGTTTGTTATTACTAAATATTTAATTGGTTATTTTGTTATGTTATTTTTTAATATTTTCTAACAATATTGCATATTATATTCTTATATTGATATTACATATTTTAACAAAGAAAGACGTTTCTAATTATATTCTTATATAGACAGGATAATAATTCAAAATTTTAGATTAAATTTAATTTAAATTATATTTATTTCAATTTTTGAATATAAAATATATTTATTAAAAGAATTTAATATTTTCTTAAAAATAGCATGTTCGTTTTTTTGTTATTTTTTTGTATTGTATCAACTTTTAACATATTAATACCAAAAAAATAAATCTTTTTAATATATAATCGTATTAATGAATATAATAAATCATACTTTACAACTTTTTAAATTAATTTTAATAAATAAGTAGGTATAATTATTAAATAACTTTTAAAAAATTTTAGAAAAAAAATTGATTATGCTAGTGAAACATCTACTATTTTTGGTATAATAAACGATTATAGATAATGTAAATGGATTTCCTATTTATCAGAGATTTTAATTTTTTTCTTTTATAAATATATTACTTGAAAATTTTTTTAATTAATTTTAATAAATAAGTAGGTAAAAAAAAATCAAATTTAATTTCAATATTATGATCAACATTTTCTCTGGTTTATTTACTTTGATATTTAAACATTTTAAAATAAAATCTATTATTTAACTTTTTATTGAAGTTTTTGATCTCAACAATTGCACTCCTCCTAAATTCATCTTATTACTTATATATCTTATTTCCACTCCCCTACTTTGGGTTTTTATATTGATTTCATCCCAACCCGTCCTAATATTTTATAAATAAAAAATTATATTGTTTTATTGAACAAATTAAATAACAATAATAATTTTTAAAATTCATAGAATGTATTGTATTACTATACATTATTTTAACATTTTATTTATTGGTTGTAATTTTTCAGTGCTCTGCGCATTGTGGCCGAGGTATTCGAAGAAGATCTTATAGCTGTTATCGAATCATTTCTAAAGAGAAAACAGAACTATTGCCCAATTCAGAGTGGTATCGATGTTCAGGAGAACCTCCACCGAGTGAAGAGGAATCTTGCGAAGATTCTTGTAACGAAATTGATTACAAATGGGTGGCCGGGCCCTGGCAGGTAAATATTATTAATATTATTTGAAAATTAATCCGTTAACTCGAATACAGTGATATTTCAATCTAATCAGGTATATGCATTACTAGGAATCCTCCTTTAATATTAAATATCTTTCTAAACAAGTATCTACACTACAGAAGAAGAATTATTTTTATATTTTTATTTTCATTTTATTTTTAATATAAATTTTTATAATTGGTTTTAAAACATGTTTTACCTTAAGACAGAGTGACAATTGGTGATAGAGAATCCGAATAATCGATTTAAACCTTACAATGGTGAAATTACAGGGGTGAAATAATGATCTCATTCGAAGATGAAATTATTCATTTTATTATTATTATTATTATTAGTAGTAGTAGTAGTAGTAGTAGTAATTTTATTATTTTTTAATTCTTTAAGTTAGGAAAAAATTAGATTTTTTTTTAAATTTATTCATTTTTATGAATAACTAAAGAATCAACATTTTGGCCTTTCCTAATTATTTATTCTAATTCACTATTCACCATTAATTATTTATTTTCATTGAACCATATTTATTTTAACATGACATTTTATTCTTATAGAATACAATTTGATCAAATTTCTCATTATCACAAATTCAACATTCCACTTTTAATTAGATTTGGATTTTGTTTTTTTATATAAAATTTGTAATATTTTTTAAAACTAATTTTAATTTGTTTCTTTTGTGTTTTAGTGTCCCTATCCGTGTGGTAAAGGAGACAAACAGATACGACGTTTACATTGCAAACGTATTCGTGATAACGTCACAGTACATCGGGAATATTGTCGAGGAATTCGTAAACCTCCTCGACGTAGACACTGCAGTCGAAAGCGATGTAATTCTTTACATTAAACATAACCCTTTTATTTATCTCATTATCATTATAATTATGTTTGATTGTTTTGTTTTTTTATTAGGTGAATTATCCAATTGTGAAGATGTAAAACGCCGATTGAAAACATCTGTTGATGGAGAATACATGATGAACTTTCATGGAAAACGTCTATCTATTTACTGCTACAACATGAGCTCATCTAATCCACTTGAATATCTCACCTTAAAAGAAAGGAATTTCGCTGAATTTTATGATAAAATGTTAATATCATAATTGATTTTTATTTATAATTTATTTAAATATTAACAAAATCAAAAAAAAAATAATAATTTTAAAATAATTAATATTTATCTAGTCAACTATTTCTGTGATTTTTTAAATAAATTTGTAATTTTGAAACATAAATATCGCATTTAAAATTTCTCTGTATCATTGATTATTATTATTATTATTAGAAATAGGTCAATACCAACTTTGTTCAATTCCAAATCCGACACCAGCAAAATGTCCTCATTCCGATATATAAAATAAATTTAGAGATATAATTATTAGAAATAATTATTACTATTTTAAGCAAACCACATAATTTCCTTCTATTGATATGTTATTTATTAAAATATATTTATTATTTATATATATTTAAATTTATTGGCTATCATTTATTGTCAATTTTTTTAAATTAAATTAAAATTGGAATTAAAGTGCAGCTTTTTTTGTTAGAAAATTAATAATGTCCCTCAATTCATTTAGAATCTAAGGGTAAAGTTCTATTGCCAATAGTAACAGAAGTATTTATTTAGAATTGTTTAAATAAATATTGATACTATCTAGAATTTTTATTTTATTATTCTTTAAAAATTATTCTATTTTAAAACTATTTTTTCTCAAATTTTAGCAGTTTATTGTCTAGAATCTTTATAAAAAAAATAAAAGGTGAATGGTAATTGTCATTATATAATATATTTTTTTGTCTTGTAAAATATTATATATTAAATGCATAATAATTCCATAATTTACTTTAGCATCCATTTACTAAAAAATAGACAAAAAAATAAAATATAAAAAATATTTTTTTCCAAAAAATCTTTTTTTTGGATTGGAATGTACAAACTATGCTTCTTCGATTTAGTTAGAATTATTAAAAAAAAGATTACAATTGAAAAAGGGAAAAATTGAAAAAACCTTATTTGCAAAAGGATAAGTGGTGAAATTGAAAATAGAAAAATCAATAGAAGGGAATTGGGAGAGTAGGTGATATATTAGATGGATTTGTCACAAAATATTATATAAACAATGAAGGAGAGAGAGTAACTTTCTTTAGAGTTCAGCAAACCTATAGATATAGATAGATAGATATTAGAATGAGTTAATTTATCCAGGGATCAGAATAATTTTATCTAAAATAAATTTATTAATTATCTAAAAGCAAAGCTAAGAGGAATAGGCCTGAGTTATGAAACCTGAGGATGAGATTCAAGAATCTCAAAAAAATTTAATATAAATATAATTGCGATACTATCTAATATATTAAATACAAAAACTGGCTCACAAAGGACATAAATCCCAAAAGCCAATAAAACAATAAAAATGTAATTAATTATTAAAATGAAATTGGAAAACGGGGTAAGAGATGGTAGCATTATTTAATATTATAAATTTTCAGATTGTATAATCCGGAAAGCTGTCCGTATAAAGCAGAACGAAATGAAAGTTGTAATTGCCAAAATGAAGTCAGATACTCAGGCTTAACGGTATTCAACAAAATCCGCATTGAACTGAATACATTTGCTGTTATAAGTATGTTTATTATTAATAATACTATTATAATTATAATAATTTAAATCAGCAATGATCCCAATCCTAAACCTATCCTATTGTATATTCCTTTTTAATATTTTAATTTTCCCCTACTAAATAAAATTTAATAATTCATTTATTTATATATAATTATTTTAAATAAAAAAAAAAAATTTAAAGGAAATAATTATAAATTATGATTTCATATTTAAATAATGTTTTTATTTTTATTTTTTCTTATTTTTTTTTTTTTTTATTTATTTTTATTTTTTGTCTTGCAGCAAATGATTTTACATTTTCTAAACAAATTAAAGGCCGTCAAATTGCTTATGGGGAAGCTGGAGATTGTTACTCCAAAATGAATTGTCCTCAGAGTCGATTTGAAGTGAATCTCGAAGGGACAGGATTCCGAGTCAGTCATGAAACACGCTGGTTTGTTAAAGGAACGGATCCAGTCAAATCAATTTCACGATTAAATGTAAATTAATTTATTTATTTATCATTTTTAATTGAACTTGATTTCTTTCTATTCTTCATATTTCTTATTTCTAGAAAATTCATCAAATTTATTCATATAATTTTGTATTTTTTTAGAATGATATGAAAATACTTGGAAAATGTGGTGGCTATTGTGGTCAATGTATGCCGATGCCGAGTCCAGGTTTCCTTTTGAAATTACTCTAAATTTGGTCGTGAAATATTTCCTCTTGCCCTGACGGGTGGCTAACCCCGTTCTACCTAGTCGTATTTGACGTCCTAAGTGTACTTTGCGCAAGACAGACTGACGGCTGCTGTGGATAGACACTTCATATGGACGTGTCACTTTCACTTTAAACCAACACTGCCAATCAATCAACTTTTAAGATGCTCTCTTTCGCTCTCTTTTCCCCCACCATCCACCTTCCACCCTACAATTGTAATCACTCTTCCTATAGCTTCTCAATGTTTACATCTAAAATAATGTGCCAGTATCTATGTTTGGGAAGAAAGAAAGTTTTAACTATTACTTTTATTATATATAAAAAAAGAGAGATGAAAGTACAATTATGTGGGGAGGAACTTCAGAGTTTTATGAAATCCAAAGCAAATCGAGAAATGAGAAATTGAAAACATAATCGTGTTCATTTATACAAGGAAACGTTTTCTGTGTAATCATTCTTTTTTTAAATAACTAGCTACATTTTTTTGATTGTTTTCTTTTTATATAAATATATTAATATTTTAGAGCGCGGATTTATTTAATAAGTATTCAATGACATTCGAATGCCATTTTAAGAGATCTCAGTTTACTTATTTCAATTTGCTATTATACTCTAGTTCCAAATCATTGTCCCATTCACATTAAAAATAGTTGCTAAATTTTTCAAGCAGCCGGGTTGAAAAACAAACAAAAGAATGGAACAAAAACTCAATAAATAAATTGAAAATAAACTATTAAATCGTCCTTCATTAAAAAAATTCTATTCGCATTTTTGTTTAAAAGTCTGATTAATGTATATAGATATTTTTAATTTAAATCTAGACTAAAATAGAAATTTAAAAAAAAAATAAAAATAATAAAAATTAAAATAAATTCTTAGGACCAGGAAAACAAAAAAAAAAAAAAAAAACATACAAAAAAAATTATTTAAAAAAAAATATGAATATACATTATAGTATTATTATTTTTATTATTACTATTATTATATATTAAGTTTCACAAATAGGAAAAATTAGTAATAGAAAAGAAATTCTATGATATTTATTCTATATATATATGTAACTATTTTAAAATATAAATTTTAAGGCAGCTTAAGGAATTTGGAATTGTTTAATTTATTATTTCTAATTATAATAAATAAATTATAATTCAATGTGTAATAATAAACAACAGTGAAAACATTGTTACTAATTAAATTTACATTCTAAAATATAAATAAATTTTAAAAATGATTAGAAATATTATTTTAGAAATGAACAAAAATATACTAATAAGGATAATCACACAAATAGAATTATAAATATTACTTAGTTTTCCAGATTCAGAAATTAGAGTACTATCAATGTTAACGATTCCAAATTCTATCAGTAAATTATTTTTTTTATACTGGTATATTTTTATGGGACCCCTTAATTTATGTCAGGTAACATCTCAAAATCGACTTGACAAAGAAAATGTATTATTACATTATAATAATATATTTATATATAGATATATATAATATAATAGTAATATAAAATAAATATAAAGAGACAATATATTAAATTACTATTTAATTGAGTATATGAGATGGAAAATGTTTTTAAGTGCCATATTTTATATATAATGTTCACTCACTACTCTCTATTTCTACATTTTGTGTATTTTATATAACATTTATTTAATTTGATTTATTAAAAAATTTAAAAACAACAAAAAAAAAAAAAATAAAAAAAATTATATTTATAAATAATTTTAATATTATAATTAATAATGAATGTAAATATGAACTTATAGAGTCCCAAGTGTGCATGCAAACTCTACACTGCCTAAACGAATTAATTAATTTAAATGTGAATAACCACCAGATATTTAATATCCGTGTTTTTTATACACCCAAATACACGATGAACATAATATATTTATTTATTTATTATTATAAGTAGGAAATACTTTTCAACATCTCTTTAGTGAATTGATAAAAATTCTTACAATACATCTATAAAACAATTTATATATATATATATATATATAATAAAAATGAAATTAGAAGTACACCTAATTGTTTTGGATTATCATAGCTCTGAAGCTTTTAAAGTAATTATTATAGATATGAAAATAATTAAGAAAAAATTTCTACATATTTGTGTAATGTGTTTAAACAAAATCAATATCTTATCTTAATAAAGAAATATTATCGTAGCAATATTTGTTTATAAAGATTCATAGATATTAAAATAAAAATAAACATTAAATATTATTAAATGCATTTTTTAAGAAATAAATTTAATAAATATTTTTTTTCTTTGTTTAGATTATACCTATATAAATGGGAATATTTATATGTATTGTATAAATGTTATATATATATATTATATTAAATTAAATTATATTATATTTTGCCATTATATACCGGTGTAGACTGATTCTTTAGGCCATAATTACGATTAATAGTCATATGAATAATTATTTTATTATGTTAATCATTTATAAAAATTCATAATTATACAAATATAGAAATCAAATTTATATATATTATGTCCATTAAAGATATTAAAGTTATATATATGCCAATCCATCCCGTGTTCTTTGAATTAGCTATTTTTTTAAACAGAAATCGGAAATAATTTTTAAAAAATCTAAATATATTTACAATATATACTGTATAAAAATACTAAAAACGTGCATCTTTTGCAAACCAAAAAAGCTCCAGTTCTGCTATTATAAATATTTTATTAATGCAATTTTTTCATGTTGTATAAAATAAAAAACAGGGTTAATTTTTGAAAGTTATAACCATTATCATTATTGTTTATTATTATCCATTAAACATCAATTTTTGTATAAAATTAGAAAAATTAGTTTAATTTATTTATTATAAATTGACAATATATTTATTTATATAAGTAAATCGAAATCTTCCAGGTGAATATTATCTAAATAATTTCTAGAGAAAAAATCCCTTCATAATTTTTTTATGGATAATAAGTATACAATTCATAATTTGTAGGGGTCTTTCTCTTGATTACCGGTACAAAAACTAATTTCACCTATCATATTTATTATCTTTATTGAAAATTCTCTCGTTTTTTATTTTGTAAGCAAAATTGTGAATATGATTGATATGTTATACTTTCGAATTTGCAATTTATTGAAAAATAATTAAAATGTTCTATGTTATTTATAAAATAAAATAGAAATAGAAAAATTTTCAAATTACATTTATATAAATTTTTCTCTTAAATGAATTTAATTTTATTGAATTTTTTTAACAACTTATTTTATTGGTAAAAAGAGAATAAATCTCCGATTATCATTAATATCAATGACATCGTTTATTTAATAATATAATTAAATTTTAAAATTACTATTTAAATTAATATAAAAATAATTTTTCATAAATGAAAAATCTAAAAGAAAAGTAAATAAATATAAATATATATCTAAATAATTAATGTCCTACTCGAAGATTAAACTTTTGTTTAATTATTATACTTAGAGTAAAATGGACAAAATATATAAAAAAAACAAAACAATAAAATTAATTTTAAACAAGAGAAAGAGTTTTAATTTTTTTTTTAATTTGTATATGTATTATTAAATAATTATTTAAATTAAATATAAACAAAAATATAATGTTTATTAATTTATTCAATTATCCTTAAAATTCCTTTTTTATCTGTAATATTTTCAAAATTGTTATAATATATTTTATTAATAGAGGAATTTAAATATTTATGTGTTTTTATTAAATAGATAAGATTAATTTTATAAATAAAAATAATTAAATTATTTTATGCTTATAAAATTTCAAATGATTTTTTAACTTATTTTATTTTATTTTCAAAATATATTAATTATAATAATAATTATATTAGAGATTAATTTTATTGGTTTTTTAAAATTAAAATTATAAGAGTGCAAACCTGAGAGAAAGAACTTTAAAAATTGTAAGTATGGACTAAACCATAGGTGGCCAACCCAAATGATCTTGCGGGCCACTTTGGAAATGCATCATAACTTTGCGGGCCGCATATAAAATTATACATACCCATATTAGATTTAGACCCATTGTAGATATTCTTTGGTGTGAAAAATTGAAAAATAATGAATTTTTATTATGTTTACTATTATTTTTACATATAAACATATATAATATAATAATGATAAAAGTGTGATGAATCTCGCGGACCGCAAAAATGTTCACGGCGGGCCGCGGGTTGGCCACCCCTGGACTAAACAGAAGTATCACAATAATTATAAATTATTATAATTATATGAACTACATCTAAGTACGATTATTCCCATCTGGAATTGCTTTACTTATAAATGAATGGGAGGGAAAGTCAAGAAGGTTTTATCTCACATGCCAAAAAAACCGTGTTTTCTAATATTAAATGAAGCCGGAGTATCTCCACTCGACTATCTCGTAATTAGAATTGGATTAAAAAAAATATATTATATTTAAATTAAATTTAATTAATTAAATTATAAATTAAAATTAATAAATAATATTTGTTAAACCAGCCAGGGCCGTGTCTGATCAGGGTTCATTGCGTGCACCGCACGCAGGCGGCCGAACGTCACATATTTAGAGACGTCAATTTTTTTTTCATCCCAGTCACTTTGGTTTTATTTTTGTATTATCTATTTATTTTATATTACGAACCTCCTGAAAAAATCGAAGCAGATGAGATTTGAAATTAATAGTGATAAGACAAAATATTTAGTAACAGAGATGAACAGTATTAACATACAAATTGTGGAATTTGAAAATGTAGAAAAATTTAATGTTATCACGAATGATAATAATATTCGAGAAGAATTTATATCGAGTAAAGCCTGTTATCATGCAGTAATGGGGCATATCTCATCAAAACTATTATCAAAGGTTATCAAAATTAAAATATATAACAATTATTTGTGGGTTGTATTATATGGGTGTGAGGCATGGTCTATGACCCTGCGAGATGAGAGTAGATTTAGAGTATTTGAGAATAGGATCTTTCTCAGCATTTATGTGCCAAAGAAAGATGAGGACACCCGGAAATGGTAGAGACTGCAAACCGAGAAATTGCATGAACTCTATGCATCTCCAGACATAGTTAGGGTTATAAAATCTAGAATCGCGATGTGCAGGAATTGTGGCTAGAATGGAAGAGCAAAGTATGACAAATAAGTTGACCTGTGGCCAGGTCCGAACCGACCGACTGTTTGAAATAAATTAATTTCCAGCTACAGAAACAATTTCAAATAATTTTAATATATCTATTAATGTAATAAAAAACAGATATGGATACATAAATAATAAATATAAACATTTTGAATTTTATTTTATTTATAATATATATGCAAGACCAGGCTGTGACATCATGAATGGCTGGATGACGTCATATAATTTTAAATCAAGAAAAAACTAATAAATATGATTTTTCTCAAGGATAAAACCAATACAAAGTGCATGATTCGTGGTGATATATAAAAAAATCTCCTTTGGTGTGAAAATAACCCTTTCCTTCCTATCGTCGATCGCTAATACTACCACTTCCGGTTTCCGGAATTGCACCAAAAGTTGATCAATTCATCCCACTGATGCATTAAGTAAATATACCAAATTTCATCAAAATCGGTTGAGCCGTTCAGGCTGTACACATCTATACGGACGGACGGACGGACGGACGGACAGACATCATGCTAAAAATACTTTTTTCTGTTTAGAAAATGCATGATTCGTGGAGATCTGTAAAAATCTCCACATGTGAAATTTGGTGTGAAAACAATACCTCCCTTACTAACGTCGGTCGGTAAAAATATCTTGGTGGGGATACCGATTGAGAAACGTCCTCTTGGAAGAGCGGACAATGTAGGAAGGAACGTTAGAGAGATGGAACAGGGTAGAGGTTAGATGTTTATAGCTCAGGATAGGACACTTGGAGAAATGTGGTTATCAAGAACTTTCGAGTACCGAATAGTCACATATCACATGATATAATATACAATAATAATACATATATAAGTAATTCATTTACTGATTAAATTAAAATATATTTTAAATAAGAATACAAAAAGAAATGAATATTTTATGTAATATATTGAAACAAAATGGATGAAAACATACAGACTTTCAACCAAATACTATGTATCACCCCAGTCTAGGTGTGAAGAGCGCCTTATCTATATATATATAAGGAAATTTCTTTCTTAAGTGAACTAAGATAACAAGATCAGCAAAGAAGATCTATAAGTAGGGTGACCAAATATTAAATATTTAAGACATTTCGTACTTTTTTTCAAAATTTTTTCAGTTTGGATCTAGAAAGTAAACCGTTTGTCCCGTTCTGTTCAAAAGAAAAGGTGAATTTTGAATATTCCGGCCTTATACATTCGATTATCGAATTTTTTTTTGTTATGTTAATACACATATGTTTCTAATATGTTGACATTATCAGTCATTTTGAATTAGTAGTTTGTTTTTGACAACTGAAAAGTTTTGTGTGTTCTTCGATTTTGTACTCAAGAAAAAATTCAAAGAATATGTATTAAATTTTGTATTAAAAATGGAATCAAGTGCTCGAATGCACTTAAAATGTTGACTGTGGCATTCGGCGAGTCTACTTTGTCTCAAAAAATACGATAATAAAAATTTAGACATAAAATTTTTTTTGAAAATATATAAACTATAAATTGCTTTTGGTAATCTTAAAATTCATAAATTAATTAATATTTTTTTTTAATTTTTAATTTAAAATAAGTTTTAGGATTTCTATTGATTTGTATAATTTAACTTGTATGTTTTAAGAGCAAATATTTTTATCGATTAGGACTTTTACCTAGCTTCTAATAATAAACATAAAAATTTATCAGTATGATTGCATATTGTCAAATTAATTCAATTTAATAAATGTATATAAACAAGTATTTTATTAAATATTTTCAAGTATGAATATTCTAGGTAAACTAATAGTAAAAAGATATTTCCAAAATTTTTTTATAAATATATAGGTAATTATTTTATAAAATATTTGATTTCAGCTGAATAGACACATTTTAACTTATATTTTTAAATAAATAAAAAAAATATTAAAAAGTAGCATTTTTAGGCTAAAATAATTTTAAGTCTCCCCCTTCCCAATTTTTTCCTTTTTTTTATTACTGTCCTCTTATTTAAACTATTTATTTTCTTTTTTATAAATAACAAAAAAATAAAATCTGTCATTTTATGAGGCAGTCAGGTACTTTAATACCAGATGGAAGTGGATAGAAGGTCATTTCAGTTGTCTTTCAATCTGTCAGTCGGCATTTCTATTAGAGGATGAATATTGAAAAACAAAGATAAAAAAAAATATGTCTTAAAAACCAAATATTTTTCTGGATGGTTAGGATGATGATTGTATTATTTTGCCAAGATTGAAACAAGACAAGTGTCTGGCGGCCGTTTGGGTGCTTCGAGGGTAACTCGATCCCGTTCCCACAGGGTGCCAGAGCACTCGGATTTATGCATAATCTTCTTCGTCATTCATCATTTGTTCTTGCTCGCTTTTTAACAACATTTACAAGATTCTCGAAATGAGGCTCCAGACAGGGGAGGGGGCAGACTCCTTTTTTTTGCCCCGTGGCGAGATCTTTGAACCGTATTTCACCCTTTAGAGAGGCGACTCCAATTTCACTTTGAGATGCAACTAAGGACCCTTAGCGAGTTGACTACTTCCACCCCTACTAACCCCTTAAATGACATATTCACTTCGATTGAGATTCATCCTTCTTAGGTTTATGAAGCAATGAACAAAATTTAATTTAGTTATGTCCAGCCATTAAAAGACATCTGGTAGCAAGTGGCAGTGAGAAATAGATCGACAGGCGAAAGGGGATTATTTTTAGCTCTTTCGTACTCTTACATCTCAATCAGAGAAACTGACTTTTTAAATGCATAAAACAAATAAAATATCTTTTTTTTTTTTTGAGTTAATCATTAAGTTATTAGAATTAATAAGAGATTAAAAAATGATTTTATTATCTAGTAGACAATTTATCGAATTGTATTATTAATTAAATAATAAATGAACACCATTAACTTTCCTATAAAAAATGAATTAATTTCTACATTGGTTGAGATTTATTTATTAGTTAGGAATGTGTGTGTGTGTGTGTGTGTGTGTGTGAACTCAACTCAAATATTTATAGTGATAGGATATTTTGTTTTGTTCTATTTTTTGTATGATATATTGTTTGTACAAGTTACTATTTAGAAAATCTATTGTTCTTAATTGCACTGCCGTTTGGTAAGTATCTGTTGAAATCTCCAACAATTAAGGGAGAAGTGAACATTTCATATGTTTTTTGTATTGTATTTAGGATGTTTATTGTTATTATTTTTTTTATTATTAGCCTTTAGAATTTTAGCTAGCTTTCTTAGAATTCTTGTATAGTTATTTATTTATTCTTAAATCTAAATTAACTAGGCGAAGTTCGGTGGACCATAATTATAAACGCGCGGCTACCCTCCTGGTAGATCGATTTTTTTAATATAAACCAAATTTTAACATTATGATACTAATATACGAATTAATCTTTTCTAAAAAAAACTAATTAAACCTTTAAATTGTATCCAGTTATTCATCATTTTCCCTTAAGGTGTTAGATGTCCTTAAATAACTATATATATGTTGGTTTAGGTTTCCGTGAATGTTATTGTTATTATTACTATCAGATTTATCAGGGATTTAATCACGTATATTTGTGAGATTGTTTTCTCGACGTTTCGGCACCCATTTTGGCGCCATTTTCAAGAGATTATTTAGGTGGGAATATTTCTGGGTCTTAGTCTGTGTGACCAAGGGTTTTGAGTAGATAGGTTGGGTGGTTTTGTACTCACTGCGTTGCTGTGGAGCTCCGAAGAATCCTGGGCAATCCTGAGGCTGGCACACGTCCATACTGGCCTCGGACTATTGTCCAGTAGAAGGTTTTGATTTGATTTAAATAATTAAAAATAAATTAGATAGCAAAATATGAAAATAAATATGTAATTTCATTAACACCCTAAAGGTGTTATGTTGTTAAAATACAATTAAAAAGGAGTCCAGTGAGACAAAGCCAAATGGGCAGATTCTTAAATAATTATTAATTATAATAATTTGATATTTACTAGAAAATATTTATTATATAAACAAATATTTATTTTCATTTAAATCAATAAATTAATAGGTATTTATAGAAATATGCAACATGATAAATGGTGTATTTATAATCTACTTTAAAAATTTCTATAAATTAAAAATTAATATTTCTGTCTATGAGATATGTACAATTGACACCTCAAAATTCTGTTTATGTAATATATCTATATATCTATTTATTTCGGTGGTGCTCAAAAGTTTTTGGTCGTATCAAACTCTTTCCTGCACCTCAAATTCAGTTTATATGAATTGATCAAATATTAATAAAAAGTTGTGAGGGTGATAATTAATTACATTAATTGAAGTAAATCAGCGAGGTAAAGAAAGAATTAATGTATATTTTCCAACAGTAATTATTTAGTTCAATAATTTTTTTTTTATTTTTGACCTTAACTCTACTTTTTCTCAGTAGTCTCTATCATCCCACGTTGAATGGGATACCGTCGCCCTTCAGTCATGGTTTATTTCTTTTTTATAAACAAAATAAAACATTGAAGCTGTAATAATAAATAAATAATACTAAGAATATAAACAGAATGTACTTTTTCGAGGTATATAAAAAAATAAAATGTTTTTGATATGACAAGCATTGATGTCTTCAGAATTTCAGGTGATATTTAATTTCATTCATCTCTCGATTATATAATATAACAATAATAATTTTAAATAAATTCAAATCTGTTGATTATTTGTAAATTATACCTTATATTGATGTTAATTATTTAACATAATGAATGTTATTTTTTTTTTTTTACAAATTCTCTCCTGGACTGAAAGAAATTATAAGTTTTGTGTTTGTGAGATCTCCTGTAAACTTGGACTGAGTGAGATTCATTCAGACCGGAAAAAGATTTTTAATTCATTTAATGCAAGCGAATTACCACAAGCTGCGTAAAAATCTGCAGTGCATTTATAAATACACACCTAAAATAAAAACTTTCTGTTTCATTTTTAGACTTAGACAAAAAATAAATAGAATACATTAACAAACACATCGCATGCTTATTTTTATCAAAATATTTTAATTAAAACATATATCTTTTTAATAAAAACACTTTTTTTTTTCTTTCAAAGTTATACACAAATAAAATGATTTATATGATTCATCTATTTTAAAGTGCTATCAAAAATACAATAATTGTAAATATATTAATATAGATTTAAAGAATTAACAACAAATCACATAAATAAGACATTTAATCATTGTTATTAAAATAATCCATTATATTTTTAATTATTATATTTAATTAAGTAACTAAAATTGTAGTCGTTTTTAAATTAACATATTAGTACTTGTAAGTTCTAATGATAATTCTGATAAAAAGTAATGAGTATAGTTCATATTTAATTTTAATCAATAGTCATTCATCAAAGAAATATTTTCAAATTATTATTTTCCAATAATATATAATTTTATATTCCAATAAGGTAACAGTGAACCAGTGTATGACAATTGGTTAAAAATCCCTCCAATATAAGTCTCTAACATATTTTTGCTATGCTAGCTGACATAAAATCAAACAAAAGACATCCTGTAATGGAGCGGTCGGGGAACTTTTTTAATCATTACCCCAAAATATTTTTGTGTAGGTTGATATTACCCCATTGCGAAGAGCAAATTCAAAAAAAAATAAGTTGACCTGTGGCCAGGTCCGGACCGACCGACGGTTTGAAATAAATTAATTTCCAGCTACAGAAACAATTTCAAATAATTTTAATGCAATAAAAAACACATATGGATATAACATAAATATTTTTAATTTTATTTTATTTATAATATATAAGGAGGCGGACTGGGTGACGTCATATAATTTTAAATCAAGAAAAAACTAATAAATATGATTTTCCCGAGGATAAAACCAATAGAAAGTGTATGATTCTTGGTGATATATAAAAAAATCTCCTCATGTGAAATTTGATGTGAAAATAACCCTTCCCTTCCTATCGTCGATCGCTAATACTACCACTTCCGGTTTCCGGATTTGCACCAAAAGTTGATCAATTCATCCCACTGATGCATTAAGTAAATATACCAAATTTCAGGCCAGGACAGGCGGACGGGCGGACGGACAGACGGACAGACATCATGCTAAAAATACTTTTTTGTGTTAAGAAAATGCATGATTCGTGGAGATATGTAAAAATCTCCACATGTGAAATTTGGTGTGAAAACAATACCTCCCTTACTATCGTCGGTCGGTAAAAAGGAAATCGCCTCTTTTTAGCATCTTTCCAATTATAGCCCCCATGATAATTTTGAAAAGAAAACAATATCTAAAAATTTAATTTGTAAAAATACTAACAGGTTTATAAAATAACAAATGAAAAATATATACTTTTTACTCACAAAAGTTTCATTTTTACCTCCAAAATATTCATTTTTACCCCATTTGGGGTAATTTACCCCGGTTCTCCGACCGCTGCTGTAATGGCTCAATACAAAAACTTATGAATGTTTTTTTATACTTTTCAATAGATAAAAAATAACTAAATTACTAAAAATTCAATTTTCATGTTTTATAAAAATAATTTTCAATTCATCGAATTACATATATATTTATGCACTTATATATTATGAAAAGTTATTTCCGGGTTATTTTAATGTTTTATTTTGTTTTATAGGGTTTTTAGGATTCTAACAATAATATTTTAAGTATTCTCTCTTAAAATTCTCTTTTGTAAATGGCACCAACATATATATGAAATATATCATGAACTATAACAACTAATTTTAAAATAATTACATAATTAAATTCCGAAGATTAAATTTTAGTTAAAAAAAATTATTTTATAAATAAATTTTCTATTAACACACTAATAATATAATTGAAAGAAGAAAATTTATTTGAACAGGTCTGACACCAATATTCTATAATTTATCTCTGAAAATGATCCAAGCATTCAAAACTTAAACAGCCTCCACCCCTAACCGTTCCTCCATTTTCCAAAATTTCTATTCTCCCTCCCCTGAGCGATGTTTGTCCGATCATTTCTAACGTAAGCAATTTGTTTAAGATCATTTTTTAACTGCTCGTAAAATCTTTCAACATCTGCCTGAACTTTATTTTTAAATATAAAAATTAACGCCCGATCCATTCTCTCACTTGCTCTCTAACCCTCGACCTCTCTCACTCTCTCCACTACTCCCTTCTTCTACTAACTACCCTTCACTTTTCTCCTCCATCTATATTTATCGTATTGTTTCCAAAAGTGTGTTGACTGTTTTCGTTCTTTTTTTTTGGTGTTTTCCCTCTTATTTTGTACTCGATTGCTTTCTGATGCTACGGGCTTTTTTTCTTCACCATCGCATCGTCTTTCCCCTACAGATGCGCTTTCAGTTATTAACTTGGTCTGCCTCGATGGTAACATGTGGGGAAAATAAATAAAAAATGATAAATTATTTCTGACATTCTGATATATATAGATAAAGAAATGAAAAAATACACAATTATTTTCTTAAGGTCGTCAGATTGAATTTTTTTTTAATTATAATCTTACGAGCAAAAAATCATATACTGAATATGATGTATATATTCATTAATAGATTTTTTGAAAGTTTTGAATATATTATAAAATTCAATATTAATCAAAAAGTAATTGTTTTTAGTCATAATTCTGAGTTTATTAATTATTATAATATTATTATATTAATATGATATTTCTTAAAAATTAAAATTTATTTATTTAAAAAGTTAGGAAATATCTATAAATACTAAATTAAGTATATAGCTTTAGTTGAACTCTTTAAATTAATAATCTAAAATTTTATTATATAATTAATTAAATAAAAATCAAAAAATATATTACTCTAGTACTCTTATGGTATTTGTTTCCTCGGCGTTGGGCTGGTTGCATAACACAGCTTGCGTTTATTATTATTCGATTAAAAGGCGAGCAGACAATTAATTCTTTTAGCAATTTATAAATAATTGTTTTTTGTCTAAAAACCAGGATTTACTATAAACAAATGCATAAAAAAATATTGCAAAAATAATTAAATTAAATAAAAAAATTGTAATAGCTACTATTGTAAGTTTTTGAATTTATTTATTATGGATGTACTTGATATCATAGAGCGCTCTAAAAGATTATATGTTTTTAATATAATCTAATAATATCGAGTCCTTTTAACTGTTTTAACTGACGAAAATTTCAGCAATATATCTTGGATATCTATGGATATATGTTGATATAACATAATATATACATCGCAACAAAATATTAGTAAAATAAATATTTTATTTTATTTATAATATTTTGTATTTAAAGAAACGCTGTCCGGCGTTTCCAGGCGCCATTTTTTTATTATTAAAATTTGAAAAAACTAACAAAATTGATTTTTCCAATAAAGATCGATTTTCTTTTATAAATATTGTGTGAATTTAAAAAAAATCCTTACAGCGGATTAATAATTCAAAAATACAAATATATAAATATACAATTTTTGTTAGTATAATAAAATAAGATATATATATCAAATTAAATGAAATATATAAATATAAATATATGAAATTAAACTCAAATATTTATTTTATTTAAAACATAATGTTATTTATAATTTATTATTATTTTTAATTAAAAAGGAGCATTGGAGAGGAAATATTTGTAGAAAGAGTAATCATGTCAACAGGGTCATTCAATTTTGGCGCACTGGGCCAGAAACCAATTAGCACCTTTTTTTTTTTTTTTTTTTTTTTTATTTTATTTATTTGGCTTTCGGATTATCACCATTTTAGCCAGCCTTCTTTATTATTCTTATATCTATACTTATATATATCGATTTATATATCGATGCACTCAGCGAGGTTTGAACACTCGAACTCGAGTCGGCGGACCGGTCACTATAACCTCGCGGCTAAGCTCCCGGTTCAATTAGCACCTTAGGGACTACACAATAAAATTTTTAAATATAATTTATTAATATTTCAATACACTTATAAATAAAATTATTTTGTTAAATGAAAATCCATACATTTCAGTTTTAGTTATAGAATATTTAAAAATTCCTCTTCTTTACGTTCATGTCGCCTCTGGACTGTAGCCCATAGGGTTAGTAGGGCCCTTCAAGTCAACAAACTAAATAAAATTTCATCGAGAAAACAAAACAAAAATTAAAATATGATATCTTATATAAGTTCAAGATAATTAATTATAATAAGATAAAAAATAGCAAAAATTCTTAATGCTTAAAAATTATTATTATTTATTAGATTATTCTTCATTATTATTATTATTATTATTATTATTTAATAGAAACTTAGAATATTTTACAATTAAAAAAATTAGAGAAATAACAATAAATTGTCTATAGATGCGCAGCGTTTTATTAAATTAATTTATATTTCAATCTAAAATTGTATTCGTTTAGATTTATGTAAATAGATGAAAATTTCAATCTTTACGAATTTGATATTTTTTTTATATATTAAAGAAACATGGTAAATTTTAAATGAATGATTATACAATAGATATTAAACTGTTTGTTTTATTGTTATACACAGAGCACGTGTCCCGAATTTTTTTCTCCATCGTACTGCTTTGTTAAGCCGTCATCTCGTCATCTGGAGCGTTCATCTTTTCTCTCTACGTGGAACGCGAGCAGCGCAAAGTGGCACGCGGAGCTCAATGTCTCCTGCTGCGGCACGCGACGATTCAATATGTGAAACAGAAAAAATTAAAAAAAAAATTAAAATAAAATAAAATAGTTGAAAAAAATAACAAAACGGGACGCATGGCGGGCACGCGGCGCGTTGGACGCTCCAGGAGGTGAAAAAGAGGGATTCCTGCCCCGCGTGCAGCCCCTCTTACGCCAAATGTGCCACAATTTCATAGAAAACTTGTCATAGCATATTGGTAACAAGTGGTATGCATTTCAAAAAAAAATAGAATAATGTCATCAGTTAAATCATTATATAGAATTATGTTATATATTTAATGATCACCTTGTTTTATTTAAATTAATTGAATTAAACAATTTTTAAACAATATTTAAATAATTTTTAAATAATATTTTTAAAAAATGTAAAAAAATAGAAAGTGATTTTTTTTAAATTTTGTATTGTGAAATAGTTTCAAGAAAACATTAAAGATATTATTTTTAATTTTTAATCGGCTAATCAGCAATATTATTAAGAAGAACAAAAAAATAATAGATTAAGTGTTGCAGAGTCAAGTAATAAATAAAAAAGAAGAAGAATAGAATAAAAATGGAAAAATTATGTTTAATATGGTAGATAAATTCTAATATAATAATAATAATAATCGCGAGTATGAATTATAAATTATTTAACTATGGATTTAAATATTGACACTTTTTATGTTGAAAAAATAGAAAGGTGTTTTAATTCAAAGTGTAATTATTTTTTCTTATTTATTTCTCATTTATTAAATTAGAATAATTTAGGAATTAAATTAAAATTTAGAAGAAATATAATCCAGTTATTTTAGAAATATTAAGAAAAATCTGTAAATGATTTTATAATAATGGAAATAAGATGTTAGAACTATAAGCGTGAATATATATATATTCGGCGTCATTTCCAGAGTAAAAATACAATCAAGCCACTTGGATGAAAATAAGAGACTTTATGACAAGTGTGAAGATGAATGACATCCCCATTTCTTTTTATATGCTTTAAGAAAAAGGAGTAAAGAAAAAAAATTTCAAAGGTGAAAAATTAGTGGTTGATATTTTTTTTTTTTTTTTTTTTTTTTTTGTTATGAACTAAATCATGAGATTTGTTAACGAGAATATAAAACATCATTTTTAATATAAGTCAACATTCCAAACAAAACAATAATATAAGTCAACATTCCAAACAAAACGGTTTTAAAATGATTTAGTAATTTTTCGTTATTAAGTTTTTTTTATTGAGTAGCTTAAAAATAATCAATAACTAATGATTAATTTTTAAATGATTATGTGAAAAGAATTCTAATATATAAAAATATTAAATATATATATTCAGTGGCCAACCTAGAACTTTTGCCGCCCGGGGCGATCTCCAGTTTACCACCCTTTTTATTATAAGTCAATCAAATAGTGGTATTTATAAATTAATGCACATAAATAAACTATTAAGTTATTTAATCAATATTAATTAATACACAGAGTAAATTTTTTTACACATATTTGTATGCACTCGTAAACATATTAATATAATATTTGCTCTTCTAGCTTTCATACTAGAAAAATCGTGTATAATGCTCTCAAAATTTATATTTATATTTTTTCGGCCGGCCCTGCTTTTCAAAAGAAAAATCGATGATTTAAAAAAATATTGGTATATCACTTCAAAGTAATCATATAAACTTTTCAAAAGAAATGACATTTATAAACTGATATCAAAAAATTTTAGTTAGGAAAAATTGCCGAATAAAATCGTAAAGATGCGTTTACGAATTCAACGACTTTTAATGAATACAATAAAATAAAATTATTATCCTGTTCTTGGAATTAGAATTCAAAATTTACACTAAAATGCATTTATTTACACCGAGGAATAATATTCGAAATCATATAGTTAATCATAATTTATATAAATCAAATAGTAAACTTATAATAATCATAATAATCACTTATTATTCAAGAAAGAAAAAAAATAAATATGAAATGAATACGTTGCTTTTTACAACTATAACTAAATATAAAAAATGCCGCCCCAAGATAAGTGCCGCTCGGTGCGGACCGCACCCACCGCACCCCCCTAGGTACGCCACTGTATATATTTAAGATTTGTTTTATTATAATAAAATTTGGAAGGATTTATATTAAAATTAGATATATTATATAAGCAGAGGATTTGAAAGTTAAACAATTTTTACTTAAATCATATTTGAAATGGAATGTTTCTCTTTTTATCCCATAAAAAATATGAATCCTTCATAATTTTTTTTTTTTTATAAATTTTGAAAACGGATTAAATGTAAATTTTTTCTAGATAAATTTTATCAATGAAAGTTACATGCAAATAATACATATTTTCATCAATTCAAGTCATTCAAAACTCAGTAAGCTTTTAAAATAAAAACAAAATGTACAAGTGGTTAAATTTTCAAGATAAAATAAGGTTTTAATTATAATGTATTTTGTTTTAATGTTTTAAGGAAATTAAGATATTTTTCTCACACACAACAATTTCTCCTTAAAAACTAAATATTATTCCCTAATAAATCGTTTATAATTTGTCCTGTGTCAAAAGGGCAGATGCTCCCATCCCTAATGCTGACCTACATTCCTGTCAGGTTCCCATAGGGAGAAAGTCATTGACCCAGGACCAAAACCAAAATATTTACACCGGCTCCTATGAGGGGAGAGAAATTGGTTAAAAAGCATGCCGCTTCGCTCTTTCCAAATGGTTTTTCGGTCATTCACCCGACATTTGTCATCGAGGGTTGCTCCTGTAAAACAGGTGCAGATAACACCCTTCAAATATAATTTAAAATATAAATTATTTGACTTAAGTCCGATTCTGAATATATCGATGTTGTTCTAAGGGTTGAGGTGGTTATCAGTGACGATGGTTATTGATGATCTAAAAATTCGATTCGACAAGTTGTTGGGCACCCCACCCAGCCCCCCTTTTTGAATTCATATGTTGCATGTGTCACGGCTTATATGATACTTGAGACACAGCTGCATCCAAATAAATGACAATTTTTTTTTTCATTCTAACATATAATATATCTGTTGTTTTAGTGGTGTCTTTCATTTGTATTTCATTACACTTGATAATCAGTTAAAAAAAATTAATAATTTTTATATGAGCTTTTTTATTGTCTTCATGTTAAATATTTAGTGAAATAAAAAAAAAATTATTGGAAATATAAATTTTGTTAAGATAAATATATTATTTAGGTAGAGGGTATTAAGTTAAATTGAAAATATATAGGTAATATAAAAATGTAGTACAAGGAACTCCGAGCTATTACTCGACCCTTTAACAAATTTATACAATTTATTATTATAAACTTTAAAAATTTTACAATTTTTTAATTATATCCAAAAGATAGCAATTTAAGGAAGAAATGGATAGACCCCGTCCGGAGGAAAGATTGGAAGTCAACAGAATATTCTTTCCTATGCTCAAATCATTTTGATGAAGAGAGTTTTGATAGAACGTCGCTGGTATATGTTCGATTAAAAGAAAATGCCATTCCTACAATATCCACAATATCCAAAAATCCTAGTGCCGGTCTGCTTATAAGCATAATGTTTAACAATTTATTTAAATTAATAATGTTGGTAATTAAAAAAATACATTAATAAATATATTTTTTGTTTATATTTTATTTTTTGTAATCATTTTTCCATTAAACTAATGATAATTTCTTTTTTTAATTGACTAATCATCAGCATTATGAAGAGAATGTTTGCCGCAACATTTAATTTTTTTTTTTATACATATATACATATCAAAACGACCTGTAGTTGAAATAAAATAAAATTTAAAGAGTTTTTTCTTCATGAGAAAATTTTTGCTCACATAATTTTCTACAAAAAAGGCCCGAAATTTGATGATATATTAACATTAAGATCAATGGAAAATATAATGTTTTGATGTAGACAATATGGCGGCTGTGACGTCAGAAAGGCGAAAAGTTTTGTTCCAAAGGTTCACTCCCTACCTCCCTGGTTCATATGTATTATATGTTGCTAACTTCATGAATATATTTTATTTTTTGGGGGGAATATTTTTCGTAATTTTATTTCAAAATTAAATAAAAAATTTTAAAATATTTTAAATATTAAAATTATTAATACAATATCAATTAAAAAAGAATGACGGGAGGCAAATTTCAATATGGACGACGAAATTTGTGATGTCATTTAAATTTCACTATTTTAAATTAACAAAATACTAATAAAGTTGATTTTTCTCGAGGCTGAAACTAATAGAGATCGATTTTCTTTATAAATATTGTCTATGGTGTAAAATTTCAAAATAATCCTTAGAGCGGTTTAATAGCTCAAAAATATATACAAATATATATATACAATTTTTGCTAGTATAATAAGATAAGATTTAATATTTACATATGCAAAAATAAAGATTCATTTTATATATTATAAAAATAAATATTTTAATTATATTAATCAAAACAATAGTTTTTTCAAGGATTTTGTAAATTGAAATTTATAAAATAAATTTATCTGTTTCTGAGGGGATCTGAACTCGTTAGGTAAAAACTTAGGTAAACTTTATCCAAATCTCATTCTCTCTAAAATCCCATACTTTTACCTTCATATTGTTAACTTCCTCTTTGTATACCGATCCGTCATCTACCAATAAGTCTCATATATTCAATCGACCTGCACCAGCTATCCATCCATCTTATGCATATAATTGTTGTTATGTTATATGTTTGAGGGTGTATAGATGTAATGCAAATCTATTTATATCTTTATATCTATTAATTTCTCTATTCCTTTTTTTTTGTTTGGTCTTAAATTTTACAAAAATAAAATAAATTTTCAATTTTTATTTTTATCTTATATAAATTACAAAAAAAAACATTAAAATAGTGGTGGAAGTGGAAGAAGTAGGGTTCTATTTGAATTGGCCTATATTAATAAATTCTTAAAATAATCATTATTACATTAAAAGGCAGTGGCGTACCGTGAGGTTCTTGCGCCTGGGGGCAACTGAGAAATCAGCGCCCCCTTTCGTATATATATATATAATTTAATTTTTTTTAAAGAATATTAATGACGAATAACGAAACAGGTTTAAGAGATTTTAATAAGCGTATAAATAATATTTATTGACTTACACAAAATACAGTTTAACTTTAAATATTAATTCTTCTTTTGTTCCAAATTGGCTTCCCTAATTTTGCGCCCCCTAAATTTGGCGCCCGGGGACATATGTCCCCCCCTGCTCCCCCCTAGTTACGCCACTGTTAAAAGGTATTTTATTTTATTTAAATCTATTTTCAGAAGAAGAATATTTTATTAGAAAAATTTTCAATGAAATTTTCGATCTCATTCATTCATCATTCGTCCAATTTATATTAATAAAAACATTACAATCTTTAGCAAAAAAAAAGAATCACGAAATATTATGACGGTATATTTATAGTGCATGTCATTTTAGTGGGATAAAAAAAACCTCAGTGCATTCACTTGTTTCCAAGCTGGTATGGTTTTCACTCTCTCGCTTTCCTATCGTTGCACATGTGCATGTGACAGGATAACAGGCAAGAACTTGCAAAAAGATGCGAAAGGAAGTAAAGGCGAAAAACAGGGGAAAAAGTGAAGCTGCCTCAATGGGGCCCAGATGGTCAAGACAGGTCTGTCGCGTTCAATACACTCTTTAAATTTTTCATAATAAAAACAATTTTTTTACAGCCTAGATATATATTTAAATCCATTAAAAAACTCAATATATAAAAATAAAAAAAAGAGTATGGGGGAGGGAAAAGAATTTAGTGTAATAGATGGATTAATTAATAGTTAAAAAATATATTCACATATGTAATATTTATGTTTTTATTTCAATTTTTATTTTCAGGCTCTTCACATATATAATATTTTTTAAGGGAGCGAATAGACATTATTTTATTTACTTATAATTTATTTTAAAACTACTTAATTAATTTTTCATTTATTTTATTTATTAAAATATTTGATAGCCCTTTGGCTTTACAAAGGAGTTGAATAATACGTTTTTATCACAAAAGAAAACAAGATACAAAAACAAAAACAAAATTAAAAGCAGAACTCAGAGCAAAACAAAATGAAAGTTATTAATTTAAATTTATACACTTAGTTTCATTCATTTATTATAAATGACCTAGTCTTTAAGGCACCCTTGATAAATAAATGTCCTTTAATTTATTGTGGTTAACGATTTCCAGTATTTCTATTAAATTTTCCTCATCCGTTTTATCCTCCTTCATATATCCCTTTAGATAGTGGTTTCTTATTGGTTGGTATATTGGACATTCCAACAACAGGTGTATCATATTCTCTTCCTTCATTTTATTGCATATACTACAAATCACCGTTGTGTCTATTTTATACTTTATGCCTCCCGTATAGATGTTTATGAATTTAGCACTCGCCACTCTTAGCTGGCTAACGGTTCTTATTTTGTCCAAATTAAATCTATATCTAATATAGTCCTCTTTATTTTCCGTTATTAAATCCTTGTAGAGTGGATTATAATTGGATTTCATTATGCGATTGTGGTCCAGTTCAAGTTTCATTTTTTTCCAGTCCTCCATTATCATTGGTGAGAAATTTTTCACTTCATAAGCAGAGTTTTCTGTCCATACAGATTCCCAGCCAATCTCTCTCAACATGGTTCTCAGCCAAGAAGCCCAATTTCGTTCAGGTTGGCCCATGTTTTCCAAATCCATTTTTCTTAGTCTATTGAAACATAGCTTCGGGATCCTTTCGTCGGGCATTTCTAAAATTTTCTTCCACCAACCTAGCATTCTTCGAAGTACGAAATAGCTTAGAGGGATATGATTTGCTTCTATTCTCACAAAGTGATCCGGTGTGCCCCTGGGCCATCCAAAGTACCTTTTGACATATTGTACATTTACCCTCTCAATCATATCTAAATATCCCGCAGCCCAAACCTCAGAACCATAAAGCAGCGTCGCCGAGACCGTTGACGTGAAAAGCTTTTCCGCAGTATCCCAACTTTTTTTTCATTTAAAATATTTATTTTGAAATTTAAACTAAAACTTATTTAATATAAAAGCACAGTAATCATGTGCTTCCTAACTTCCTACAATAGAAATGCTGGATTGCAAATGGAATAAAGTAAGTGTTCATTGGCTATTTATTATAAAAAAGTATACCTAAATGATAATATAGGATTAAACAAATTGAAAATGACAAATAAATATATATAATTTTTCTAAATCATAAATTTTAAATAAGTTTTTATTAAATTGGTTATTTGGTTAATTTTTTTAATTAATTAAATTTTTGTTCTATAGTACACTATAAAATTAGGCATATTTATCCAATCTTTAATAAGAAAGAGGTAATACATTGGTATTTATATATACGAGGGTGGTCTGAAAAGTTTCCGACTTGGCCAAGAAAATCGATGTTTTTAAATTTTTTTTTTTTTTGCTTTATTTTTCAAAATTCAAGATAGCTGAGACCTGTACGATGTCAGCTGAACGTGTGCGAAATATTTTGCAAAACCATTTGAATATGGAAAGCTGTGTGCAACGTGGGTGCCGCATTTCCTAACGTTAGACCAAAAATTGCTTCGAAAAACCATTTCTAACGACAATTTGGCGCTGTAGGCGTAATCCAAACGAATTTTTTCGTCGATTCATAACTGTTGATGAGACTTAAATTAAATTAAATCAAATTTAATTAATTAATTAAATAATTTATTAATTAATTAAATAAATTAGAACACCGTTATGAGAAATGTATCAGTGTGTTGATGGAGATTATGTTGAAAAATATAGCAAAAAAAAAAAATTTAAAAACATCGATTTTCTTGGTCAGGTCGGAAACTTGTCATCCCACCCTCGTATATATATTTAGATGTGATGCATTTTGATTTTTTTTTTTATTAAATTTTAAAATATTAAAAAAATAAACAACGCATTACTTCTCTTTTTTCGTGTCTATTTTCTAAAAGATTGATTTTTACTAATTATTAACAAAAAAATTTTAATTTAAAATTTAAACTAAAATATAAATGAAATTAAAAAAATTTAGGAAATGTCAGCATTAAGTCTATGAATGAATTTGTTAATTTTTGTTTCTGTCTAACATTTAAAATCAGCATTTAAAATTTTCAGAATATAATATTTTTTTTTATTGATTTACAAGAAAATTGAACCAGTCATAAGACCGTTTTAAAATATTATTTGAAAAATGCAAGATAATTAAACTTTGTGTGACTTTGACACCGCAGAAGTGGTCATAACTAATTCTTTAATAAATTTCCATTTATCACTGGAGGGGGAGTAACACTCATAAAGTTTTTTGCACTAAATCGGCGGGTTTAGTTCGTTTAAGTCGTCTCAAAATTTCATTGTGGATTAAGAGACGAGAAACCAGGAGTAGGGCTTACAATACCGAACTAAAATCTGAATACCGGTATTTGGTACTTGAAATTTGAAATTCCGGGATAACGGTATTAATACCGGTATTATTAATAATAAATTTACTAGCTATATTTCTTCTTACCTCAGTTGTTATATTGACTTTTTAACAAATATAATATATGAAATCCAATAAATATTGTTCTGAAATGAGTAGATATTATTTATTTTATTACATAGAGAGTAGGAGTAGATAGATACAAAAAAACGTGCAAGTAAAATAAAGTAAATATTAAATTCTATGTTACATTTTACATATAATAGGTTCGTATGGTATTATATAATTAAAGAATTAAATATAATTAAAGAAGTAAAAAATATAAAAATATAAATTGAAAGTATTTGTGAAATAATATTAATAACTTGCGTTTTGTTTATTAAAGTATGCTCTTAAAAAACACAACGAATCAAGCGTTTCATCATCAAGTGAGGACCGAATTTTCGTACAAAAATAACCAGCGGCCGAAAAAGCGCTTTCTGATTCTACACTTGTCGGCACTATTGTCATTAAAAAATCATACACATTTTGTAAATTTGTAAATTCGTAATACCAAAATACCGGTATTTTTACATAAATACCGGTTTTTAATACCGGACAAAAATCGTCCGGGATCCCGGTATTCGGGATCCCGAGATCCCGGAATTTTAAGCCCTAGCCAGGAGATTGGGGTGATTTTTAAGGCGAAATTCATGTCTCTCGGACATTGCACTTCGTTCTTCAATAATGGTATTCATTTTTAGATCTCGATGAATATCTTTATCGCGATAATACCATGGAGCATTTACAATGCTACGTAGCACTTTATTTTGGAAAGTTTGAATTATTTTTATATTTGATTTTGCACTACAACCCAACAACTGTAGTCCATAAGCCCAAACAGGTTTCAAAATTTGTTTATATAGCAGTAGTTTGTTGTGAACTACTACCAATGAGCCATTCCATTTTAGATCTCACTACGTTTAGATGTTTTCTTTTTATTTTTATAGGTTCTTTTCACCGAAGTTTGGCATCGAGTGTCATGCCCAGATACTTAGCAGAATTTGAATATGGAACCCTTTGCTTGTTCATTATAATAGGCAAAGGGTCTTGGTTCATTAAGGTGAAAGTGATGTGTTGAGACTTTGATTCATTCAACTTGATACTCCACTTGTTAGCCCAGTCCACAATTCTGTCAACAGCCTTTTGTACCCTAACTGTCGCCAAGACAGTATCAATCCCGGTGGCCAGGAAGCAGTATCGTCTGCAAAAGTTGCGATCTTGATTTCCGAGCTCTTAGGGATGTCAGCAGTGTAAAGGAGATATAAAATAGGTCCTATAACGCTTCCTTAGAGTATACCTGCTGAGATTTTCAAATGATAATTATATTTATTTTAATTATTATTATATTATTGAAATTAAGTTTAATGTAATATTGTTATTAATTTCCTTGAATCAAATAAATTTATATTTTTAACGACTTTAGCTTTAGAAGAATGTTATTTAGTTACATTTTTATTCAGTTTCTATTCAATATTAAAATTTTAGATTTATATTTGAAATTTATTTTAAACTAGAAACCTCTAAAAGTTAATTATACAATTTTTGTGTTTATATTAGTATATGAATACGTCCTATTGTAAGAAATCTACTATATTCAGACGTATATTCTAGATTTTAATATTTATTATTAATAATTTTTCACACAATATAGTATTTAAATTTATCTGTTAATTTTTTGTTAATTTAATATTTACTTAAACTACTATATTATTTTAATTTTATATGACAATCAAATTTGTTCACTTTCGCTTTGATCAAAAATAGATTAATTGAAATGTTGAATTATGACACATTTCATTTCAATCGAATTTATTTATACTATTTTACTATTCATACTATTATTATTTACCAACAACCCAAACCTTAATCTATATATATAAAAAGGTCTGCACATTGCTCAGAATTTAAAATTTTTTGCATATCTTCACGTTTCATGACCTCTAGAATCCAAAAGTGACTTTAGAATTTGTCATGTCTGTCTGTCTGTCTGTTCGGAAAATTGACTGAACCGATTTCTATGAAATTAAATCACAATATTCTTACATACATCTATAGTAACATAGGCTATAAATTTTATTAATATCTAATCAATAACCACAGAAATTAATTTTTTAAAGTTTATATAATCCTCCGTGTTGTTCATTCAAGAGCCTGGCGAGGCCCACTGACCAGGCGGTCTCATTTTACACAACGAATATAAATTTCTCTAGCGATTCCCAATCAAAGAATTATTATAAGTACGGACCCCGAACCTCGGCTCGGTAATTAAGTTAATGAAATTATTCATTATTATTGGGTTTGGCTGGTTATATTAATACCAGGCTCTCGATCGACCCTTTAAAAATTATTGATATATGTTGCATCATTGCATCAATCTGATTAAAATGAATGGAACTGGGGTCCTCAATAATTTCAAAAAAATCGTTAGAGCGGTTTTTGAGAACACATTTAGATATATATATATATACAATTTTAGCTAGCATAATAAGATAAGATAATATTTAAATTTTATCAATGTCCTATAAAAAAAATATTATTTAGTATTTTATGATGTCAAAATAATTTTTAAAGCGTCAATTAAAATGACTAAATTATATTATTTTTGTTTTTGTTTCAATTATTAATTACAACTATATTTTAAGTGCAAAAATGATTTTTTGGTTATATAAAATTAAAATATGATTTATTAGACAAATGATATAAACAAGATGTTTTAAATTTATGTCTTTTTTATATTGGGTATTTTTTTAAAATTTGTTTTAAATCAAAATTATTGAAAGAAAATGGATGAAAACCTTTTACTACTTTCAACCAAATACTATGTACCACTCGGGGGTACAGGGGGCGGAGCCCCCGTCTAGGTGTGAAGAGTGCCGAGCAGCTAGTAGTTTATAAAATTGAAAATTCTAAATATATTCTTATTTCCAATACAAAAATACAATTAATATTTTATTTTAGGATGATTTGTTCTTTTAATCAGTATACTGATAAATTTATTTAATAATTTCTTAAAAAAAATTTCATATTATTTAATATTTAAAATAAGTATATATTAAATCAATTTTTTTTCTAATTAAAAATAATTTTATTTTAAATATTATACTATATTATATTAATTTATATGTAATAATAACTTATTCTATTATATACATCAGCAAGTTATGGAATCCGAGAATTCATATAGAAAACTCTGCTTTGGCAAATAATAAGTTAAAATCAGAATCCAATATACTTAATATACATTAATGTTATAAATATATATTTTATTGTAAGAGGGTAACGCGATCATAATTATGATCAAAACTAAACCGCGGATACTGAAAAGTTGAGTAACACTGAATTAAGTCATTAAAAATATAAAATAACTTTACTTATTAATAGATTATTAAAATTATTAGTAAAATTAAATGATTTTATAAAAATAAATAAATCTCATATAAATAATTTTGAAGATTTTATTATCCTTAATTTTTAAAGATTAAATAAATTTATCCACCTTCACAATTATGTTTATACTTATATCTCTAACTATATTCTAGTGATAAGAGGTGTTGTTTGGGGTGGTGGGTGTTTAACCGGTAACCACTTGATGTGCCAATGGGATTAGGAGGCGTGGTAATTTAGGGATCTGACAACCAATCAGAATGCAGTATGCGTTCTCTTAAAAGTGTTGCATGACAACCACCCGATGAGATTCCCTCGAGGAGCTAGCTACCCGTCACACATTCCTCTTCAGCATATTAAACCAATGTGTTCGCCCCGTTTCAGTGTTAATTATCAATTTATAAAAGTGAACTGTGAAAAAGGAACCAATTAATTATTTTGTGTTAGTGTCTTTTTTACTTTGTTTTGTGTTCATGCAATTCTCTAGTAATAATAGTAATACTTTAATTCTTTGTAAGTATTTTTGAATGTCAATTTTTATATTTTATATTTTTATTATAATTTTAATTAATGTTTGAACTCTTATGAATTTTTATTGTTAAACGTGTAAAATGTGTTACAGTATATACATAATATATTTCTATATAAATATTTTTATTAAAATTTAATTAAAAAAATATTGTTCAATAATTACTATTAACTATTATTATAAAATATATTATATTTATAATATTAAACTAGCAAAATTTTTAAAAAATTAAATGTCTGTTTATTTGCTTCAAATGATTATTTAAACCTAATAATGGTAATGGTTTCAGAAAAATATTAATAATTTATTATTTTGAAATTAATAAAGTCAGAAATTTATTTTCAAACACTTTCTATTTATTTTATAACATATTATATTTCAAAACATGGAGCATTTAATTATTTTTAAATTAGTTAAATAAAATTGAATTTATAATTATTAAATCATTATCGTATATTTTTATTCAAATATTAATATTTTGATAAATAATTTTTATTAATTGAATTTAAGTCATTTATATTTTACACTTTTTTTTTACAATGCATTAAAAACTACATACTTTGAATCAAACTGAATTATTTTCAATCCAATTTAACAATCTACTTATATATTAATTAAAACGAATTACTTACTTTAAAATAATGACGTTGAATTGATTTTTGAATTTATTTATTTAATTAATTTAATTTAGTTATTTATAATTGTGCAGGAAGGAGCCGTGTTGTTTTCGGAATGCGTCTTGATTCGTCCAGCATGATGGGTGTTTATTCCGATGATTTATACTCTTACCCCTCTCCATCTACAACCACCATAGACAGCGATGTATTTACATTTGATTACGCATCGGTTGGTGGGGGTGCCTATGATGATATCGTGAATGCTGCATTGGCCTTCCATGATCCCGTTCCACCCATGTCCCCCATCAGCCCCCAAGACCAACAACAACAACCCCTTCCACCAATTGTCAGTATCCGCACCTATCCAATGGCCCAACAAAATGTACGCAGGTGTGGCTCACCGGCTTACGGTTATGAATTGAGTCAACTCATTCGGTCATCGCCTACTAATCTCTTGGGTCATTCTAACTATTCTCAAGTATGAATTTCTTGTTAAATATAAATAAATAAAAATAAAAAAAATAATAATGTAATTTTAATTTATTAGGAGGAAAATCGTCAAGGATGTTTTGGACATCTTTCGGTTAGAGAAACTTGTGGAACTTCCTATGAAATTTCTAGTTCACCAGTAGAATCAATGCGAAATCTCGAACAAACAAGTCATCCATACACAAATCTTTCTGGCAACCAGGTAAGAAAATAATAAATTCATTACTAAGATAATAATTACTATAAATTCAATTTTTATTGTAGATATTTTATGTCAAAATTTGAAGATATTATCCAAGTAAAAATTGTCAATTTATCAATACATTTCTTTTAAGTATAATTTAAGTTAAATTTGTATTAATAATTTTAGAAATAGACAAAAAAAATTTCTTTAAAGTGGATATATAATCTTTTTTTTTATTTATATTCATAATATATATTAGAATCTATAATTTATTAAAATAAATATATTATACTATATATTTAAAATAAGATGACCTATGGCCAGGCACAGAACCAACCGACGGTTTGAAATAAATTAATTTCCAGCTACAGAAACAATTTCAAATAATTTTAATGCAATAAAAACACATATGGATATAACATAAATATTTTTAATTTTATTTTATTTATAATATATAAGGAGGCGCTGGCTCTGACGTCATATAATTTTAAATTAAGGAAAAACTAATGAAGATGATTTTCCCGAGGATAAAACCAATACAAAGTGCATGATTTGTGGAGATATGTAAAAAAATCTCCTCATGTGAAATTTGGTGTGAAAATAACCCTTCCCTTCCTATCGTCGATCAATAATACGACCACTTTCGGTTTCCCGATATACACCAAAAGTTGATCAATTCATCATACTGATGCATTAAGTAATTATACCAAATTTCATCAAAATCCGTTTAGCCGTTCAAGCTGTACACATCTATACGGACGGACGGACGGACGGACAGATATCATGCTAAAAATACTTTTTTCTGTTAAGAAAATGCATGATGATTCGTGGAGATATGTAAAAATCTCCATACTTATGTGAAATTTTGTGTGAAAACAATACCTCCCTTACAATCGGTTGGTAAAAATGAGTCGTTTTGTTAAAATTTTTCTCCTCATTAGTCATTGAATAATTTGGTGGTAAATCATCAAATGACTTTAGGTCTCAAAGAATGTTTAAAAAAAATATTTAGTTCACTTACAATAAGTTAAAGAAAATTAAATTAGGGTAAAATGATTTTAATTTTGATTATTTTTTTACTTAGGTGGTTTTGCCTCAACAAGAAGGTGAGTTGATTTCTTCTTATCTGATAAAATGCGAAAATTCCAATGGTTCAGTATCAGGAACTTGTGATACACCGAAAATAGCAACCACTCCTGTAGAGACATTTACCTTCGACACCTCCTGTCAGGCGCCGAGTCCTGAATTAACGGAAGAGGAGGATGGACCTAGTAAGTTCTCATCTTCTTCTATCATTTTTCAAAACAATTATTTTATTTAAAATAATATTTAAATAATATTTCTGATTCTGTAGATGTATGCGGACCTCTGGAATGCCGTTGGATCGATTGCTATTCGGTTTTCTCAGATCAAGAATCACTTGTACGGCATATTGAAAAATGTCATGTCGAATCAAGAAAGGGCGAAGATTTTAGTTGTTTTTGGCAAGGTTGCATGAGAAGATGGAGGCCATTTAATGCCAGATATAAACTCCTCATCCATATGCGAGTCCACAGCGGTGACAAGCCAAACAAATGTCCGGTGAGTGTTTCTTTTGTTTTGAAAACTAAAAATACTCTACCTTTCAAATATAATATTTTAATAATAAATGATAATCTAATATTATTATATTTTTTTCAATTAAATAAAATTGTACCATATATAAAGTACAATAAAAAATGGTAATTATTCATTTATTTTTAAATCAGTAGGGGGATGTAAATTAAGAATATATAGATTTTAAAAGGGTTTTGTTTATATAGTTAAGTGTCAAAAAGAGTAGAGTGAAAGGGTTGAAGGGTGAAGAAAAATTGTAGGATGAGAGAAGAGGGGATGGAAAAGACACAAACAAAATAAAAACGCTCTTTGGAAGTCATTAGAAAATATTATGGGGGCTTTGAAAAAACATATGTTTCAAGCTCAATTTCATTTTTTGTAAAAGGTTCAATTACGAGACATTGAACCATCCAAGGTTTAACCATATAAATTACGTATAATGTTGAGTGAGTAGTTCCATCCTTATTTATTTATTATTAAGGCTTTGAGAAAGAATTTTTAATTATATTATTATATATTTTTTAAAATAAGAATGCATTTCTTAAAAATTAAATGTACCAAATAAATACAAAGTAGATTTTTTTTGTAAATACTTACATAAATAAATAATAGATTTTTTTTATTAATAATATTTAATAGAATAATAAACTACCGTATATATATTCAATTATATTATGAAAAATAGAAGATATAATCTGATAAATATCTGTAAAAAATAAATAATAGATAGAGATTATTTATATGAAATTAATACAACTCACACGTTTATATCGTTGGATGAACACATTTGTATATTTTAAAAAATATAAAACAAATCATCAAATACACATCATAGATAAATATTCAAAATCCTACTTAGAGGGGCTGTGAAGCCGCCGGACCTGACCCTATCTATTTGGAGTTAGGGTTGGAGCGCTCAGGTCATTGACTTATCAACAAATTTGTTTATTTAAATTAATTAATCTGTTTTTTTTTCATTTAGTTTTTTTTGTTTTTGTTTTGTTATTAATTCGTATTATTTCTCTTTTTACTATCTCGTAAGAGATAGTATTGCGATCACGAAAATTTTCGATATTGAGATTTTGATGTTTTTATACGTTTTGAAGGTTCCTGAATCATTTTCACTAAGGTTGAGAAAAATGTCTGTGTGTGTGTATATATGTGTGTGTGTATGTATGTAACCAAGATTACGCAAAAACGGTTTGAGCTAGAATGATGAAATTTGGTACATGAGAATTATTCAAAATTCGTAGTTTTCTATCAACTTTTGAGAAATGTTGCTCAATCGGAAGAGGGTCATTACCTACAACGTTTTGATTTTTTTCTTCTAAAGTGACCGTAAAAATAAAGATATATGTTTGATAATTTTTCACACGATTAAAAATTGTATTCAACTGTTATTTATAGAATTTCAGCTTGATTGAATCGCTGAAAGTATCAGAATTAATTTTTTAACAGTGTAAATCTCACGCGCCAACACGTGACGTGGTGCCATCAACAAAGAGACAAACATGCGCTGGTTTAATAAATATTATTTATTAATTTTAATTTATAATTTAATTAATTTAATTTAATTTAAATTAATATATGTTATTTAATCCAATTCAAATTTGGGAGATAGTCGAGTGGAGACACTCCAGATTTTTTATGATATAATTTAAATTTTCATTGTATCAATTATTCAGTACACTTCGGTTTTTTTATTAAATATTAATTGAATTAAAGAATTAACATGAACATGACATTTAGCAATTTTGTACTGACTTATTCATTTATCATTCTAAAGGAAATGAAAGAAAAAAAATCAACGTTATATGAAAACAGATGCATGGGGTAATTGTAATTTGTTATCTAAACTCTTTTCTCTCTTTCTAGTCTGGCAAAATAATGTTTATATCCATATTAAGTTTAAGGGTCATTTGAGTTCAAGTCCATGGCATTGACTCACTTCTTTTTTTATAACGAAAAATTATATGTAAAAAAATCAAAAAAATCAAATTATCTTAGAAAGAAATTAATGTGTTTCAGATTTAATATTAAAAAAAAACGATTAAATACAAATATAAATTTTTTTAATTTGAAAAATATTTTTTTTTTTGATGCAGATGTTATTATTTATTATCTAAATGTAAATTATATTTTAAATAATAATAATAATATAAATAATAATTTATAACAGAACAGGTACGACTTCAAGAGTCACAACTCGAATAATCTTATAATACTATAAAAAAAAACCATACATATTGACAATTTAAAAATAACAAAACAGAAATTAAAAAAATAAATCATTACACATCATATAAAATATGTAAAGTAAAAAATGAGCTGAGGCCAGGCACAGAACGTACATTAAGTAATTATACGAAATTAATCAAAATTCATTGAGCCGTTCAATCTATACGTCTTTACGGACACACAATGGACAGACGGATGGACGGACAGATATGATAAAAATACTTTTTTCTGTTAACAAAAAGCATGATTCGTTTGAAATCTCCACATGTAAAATTTGGTGTGAAAACAATACCTTCCCTTCCTATTGTCGGTCGGTAAAAACAAAGAACTATAAAAAAAATCTGGAGTGTCTCCACTCGACTATCTCGCAAATTTGAATTGGATAAATTAATTTAAAAAAATTAAATTTACAGTATAGTATTGTTATTCAATTAAATTAATTAATTAACATATATTAAATTTAAATTTAAAAACTACCATTTCATTTTTAAGTTAAAATTTAAAAATTAAAAAAATTAATTCCGGTACTTTCAGCGATTCAATCAAGCTGAAATTCTATATATAGCAGTTTTATACAATTTTTAATCATGTGAAAAACTATCAAACATATATCTTTATTTTTACGGTTAGTTTAGAGGAAAAAAATGAAAATGTGGTAGGTAATGATCCTCTTCCGAAAAAGCAGATTTTTTTTTTACTCAAATTATTTAATTAAATTTGAATTTGAATTATAGTTATTATTACTATAATTTGAGGCTTAAAGGCATATCAATAGCCTAGGTCATTTGTGCCATTGATCAGTAAGTCATCACTAAGTCGTCATCCATTTATCACTCTTATCTATATTATATTACTTATTATAGACGTCACATCAATAGAAATAGAGCCGTCCTGACAGATTCCATTTGACAATCTCTAAAAAAATAAACTAAACAAAATTATTTATTTGTTACTAATTTCATTGTTTTTAAATTTTGTTTTGTTATTAAATATTGAAAAAAATAAAAAAATTATTACGACGATTTGAATAAAGTTAATAATTAAACATTGTGTTGTGTGTGTTGTAAAGATATCTACATTCAGAAGAGCTATATCAATACAGGAACGTCTAGCAATCGCTGCGATTTTTAGCAACAGGAAAAAAAAGTTCATTTTTTTGAAAAAAAACATTTATTTTGAGAAAACACTTGAAAATATCGAACGGAAATTTTTTTATAAGATAGGTTAAATTAATTGTACCCATGCAAAATGGCGAATGCAGCATACGTTTGATGCTAGTAATAATATAATAGTAATAATATAGTGATGATGTATGTCGAAAGACGATCCCGTCACTAGTCAGAGAGGGTCAATGGAGGGTATGGCGGGGTTTTTTTAGTAGGTAGCCTAATAAAACAACATCATAGGTAATCCCACACTGTACACCAATCATTTGCGATGATGGTGTGCGCTTCGTAAGAAGTTTTTCCCGGTCCGACATATTTAAAAAAAAAAAAAATAGTAATAATATAATACGTAGATGTACAATATAACAGGTTTATACAAATGTAATTTCATAAAGGTAGCAAATAAATAATACATTTTATACTATTATAAAATATGTAATATAATTCCATATCAACAATTGTAAACTAATAAGGGTTTATATTTTTTACTTTAAAAATAATTCATTAATACACAAAGTGGATAATTTCTCTCTTTTTCTAATTAAATTAACCAGAAACTAAAATATAATTTTTGTTAATCTGAGGATAGTCGACCAGATGGATATCATTTCTTCAAACACATATTCAACATTATTATAGATGATCGTTAAAATATTTTAAACATATGGTTTACATTTTTTTAATCCCACTTCTTTCTTCGGTGTTACAAAAAATTATCTTAACGAAAATTTCAAATATTTATTTATTCTACTTGATGAAATAATTATGAACTTTTTTTTGCTGGGAGTGATTTTATTTATTCCCAGGTATTTAAATAAATAAATAAATCATTTTTTTTTAATATGAATTGTTTCCTTATTTTGTAATGAAAAAAAATTAAAAGAATTGTTCAGTAATTATTAAATTTATAATAATTTTTGAAAAATATTTAATTAGAATTTTCAATTCATTAATTAATCAAACTAATTTTCTGAATGAGCCTAATTAAACAATGTTATTGATCGGTTCTGTTTTATATATTAATTTTGTTTTAAAATTGTCTCAAAATTGGCTGATGAATTTTCATTTAGTTTAGGTCAATTTCTTTATATAGTTCTCTATAAAGAATAATATAATATAATATAATATAAAAATAAACTTATAATATATATATAATAAATATAAATACAAAATAAGTTGACCTGTGACCAGGCACAGAACCGACCAACGATTTGAAATAACTTAATTTCCAGCTACAGAAACAATTTCAAATAATATAAATGTATCTATTAATGCAATAAAAAACACATGGATATAACAAATATTTTTAATTTTATTTTATTTATAATATATAAGGAGGCGCTGACTGTGACGACATGAAGGACTGGGTGACGTCATAAAATTTTAAATTAAGAAAAAACTAATGAAGATGATTTTTCCTGACGATAAAACCAATACAAAGTGCAAAAAATCTCCTCATGTGAAATTTGGTGTGAAAATAACCCTTCCCTTCTTATCGTCACTTCCGGTTTCCTAATATACATCAAAAGTTGATCAATTCATCCCGCTGATGCATTAAGTAAATATACCAAATTTTATCAAAATCCGTTGAGCCGTTCAAGCTGTACACATCCGTATAGGACACACAACGGAAGGACGGACGGACAGACATTATGCAAAAAATACTTTTTTCTGTTAAGAAAATGCATGATTCGTGGAGATATGTAAAATTCTCCGCATGTGAAATTTGGTGTGAAAACAATACCTTCCTTACTATCGTCGGTCGGTAAAAACTAAAATCAACCTCTTAAAATTACGTAATTTGTTGGATTATATTAATTGAAACATTTTCAATTACTGAGATATGAATAATTTTTTTTAATATTAAAATTTATTTATTTTAAAGTCCATTTCCTACTTAATTTGATATTTTTTAATTTCTTTTTTTTTGTGATAAAACATATAATTTGTCCATTTGTGATCATTTTTTGAATATAAAAAAATATTGAAAACTCCACTTCTTTGGGAAATGATAGACTGTAAAATAAATATTTTTCTTGCAATTATCATTAATCTTATGATTTGTAGTCCCCGGAAACATCATAAATAATAAAGAGTGCGATGAAATTCAGTGGGCTTTCGACCTCGAGACAGTCTCTCCTCATTATTAGTCTGGGAGAGTCTGGAACACCCAACAAAACACATGTGCCGTTAACGAAACCTTCTAATATTTTTTTTATTTTCTTAAAAAGGGGATGGGGGAGGCCAGCAGTTAAGCATTTTTTCAAGCAGAATTAAAGAATTAATGTTTCATGTTTTCTTGTTTTTTTCGTTGGAAATATTATATAGTTTAGATATTTGATTAAAACATCACATTTATAATTATTCAATTACCATGGAATTTATTTCATTTTAATATCATACTATTAAAGGAAGATATAAAATTGACTATGAAATTTTTCATGAATTCCAATATATTGATTACTAGATTTGTTTATATTTAATAATATAAATAAACTATTAGTTGGTTTTCATTTTCCGGGAAGGAATGTATTAGTCAAGGTTTGGAGCTCCCCCTGTTCCCCAAAGACACATACACACCAATAATAATAACTAGCTGCTCAGAGTGCCTTCGGCGCTCTTCACACCTTGACTGGGGTTCCGCCCCTGTACCCCGGAGTGGTACATAGTATTTGTCACGCTCTTCGCCGGTTTCAGTAAAGATGCACTGATCGATATCGAAAATATTTTAAAGGCTCTGAAACAATTTTTAAAAATTTTAATATGTATTCATGCAATGATAACAGATATGACATAAATATTTTTAATTTTATTTAATTTTATTTTTTTATTGATAATATAAATAAGATATAAGAAGGGGTGGCTGTGACGTCATTTGTGACTAATAAAATAAAAAAATTAGCTGGAGTGTCTCCACTCGACTATCTCACAATTTGAATTGGATTAAATAACATAATATATTATATTTAAATTAAATTTAATTAATTATAAATTAGAAATTAAAATTTATTAAATAATATTTATTAAACCAGCGCATGTTTGGCTCTTTGTTGATGGTACCACGTCACGTGTTGGCGCGTGATTTGCAGTGTTAAAAAATTAATTCTGGTACTTTGAGCGATTCAATCAAGCTGAAATTCTATATATAGCAGTTTTATACAATTATTAATCATGTGAAAAATTATCAAACATATATCTTTATTTTTATGGTCACTTTAGAGGAAAAAAAATCAAAACATTGTAGGTAATGACCCTCTTCTGATTGAGCTACATTTTTCAAAAGTGATAGAAAACTACGAATTTTGAATAATGTCCATGTACCAAATTTCATGATTCTAGCTCAAACCGTTTTTGAGTAATCTCTGGCGAGATAGTAATTAAAAGTAAGAAAAAAATTATTTTTTCACTTTTCTCAAAAAATATTTATTGTTTTCCAATGAATTTCACGCTATCAATAGATTAGCCCGAGGGCTATCAAATAGCATTGGAATGGCCCAAATCGCATAAGTCGTTTAGGAGGGATATGTGATAGAACTGTCTTTTAAATATATAGATAATATATATAAATATATAAATATATATATACATATAAGAAATTGTAAAAAATATTTTACATTTCTTTGTAATTGGATTTTATAAAATATAAATTAACATCTTTTTTCCTACAAATCTTTTAAATGGTTTAAAAACTTTTCTTCATATATTTCTTTTATTTGAACTACCATCAAGATCTTAGCGGTTTTCGTATTTTTAGTCTATTATTATTTCTTTATAACTCAAATTAATTAAGATCTTGATTCCACTTTCATAAGTTTGGACTTGAGAATGGAGCCAAAATATTGATCTTCATATAATAAAAATAATAATAATTAAGTAGAGATTTGAGAAGATATATATAAAATTAATTGAATAAATAGCATAAATTATTAATCAATAAAATATTTCATTGTTTTAGTTTGAGGGTTGCACGAAAGCATTTTCACGATTGGAGAATTTAAAAATTCATCATCGATCGCATACTGGAGAGCGCCCATATTCTTGTCAGTACGCGGGGTGTCACAAAGCCTTCAGCAATAGCAGTGATCGAGCAAAACATCAACGAACACATTTTGATACTGTAAATATTTTTATATAATTTTAATTTTTATTTAAATACTAAATATATTTTAAAATATTCATTGTTTCTATTTGTATTTTTTATTACTATTTTTAGAAACCCTACGCTTGTCAAGTAAATGGCTGCACAAAAAGATATACCGACCCGAGTTCCTTACGTAAACATGTAAAACACCATGCAAATCCAGATCATACACCGACTAGAAAAAAAGTAAGATATGTCTATATTTAATATCTAATACTTATATATAAACTTTCTTTAGGAATTATGAAGTAATGAAATAATTGATTATTTTAGGTCCGTAATGAAGAGAATTCAAATGTTCAAAATAATCGAACAAATTCAAATCCCGAAACAAATGTTCCCAATTGTTTTCGTGATTCTATTCATCAAATAACATCAAACAATGTCACGTCCAATAATATTCACCAAAATATTCCACAAACTACATCACATTATGTGTCTGAACATGAAATTGTATCTGAAGAATCCTTGCCAATGCCTTCATTGTCAGATTCAGAATTCTCTTGTGAGTTTTATTCGAATATTAAATTCTCTTATTAATTTATTTATTAGATTTTAACTTAATAGATTTTCATTTTTTATTTAATTCAATTAATCTCTAACAATTCTTAAACCATTTAAATTAGAAATAAAATTATTTAGGGATAAATTATATTATGAATATTTGAATAATTGCATATATATATATATATATATATATATTTATAATTATTATATAGATAATAAAAATGAAAAAATATTTCCAAATCTATTATTGGAGACTTTAATAACACGTCATTTCAAAAATCAAATAATCGCATTTTTAATTGGTAATTTAAAATAAATAAAATTATTATAATTTACAAATTAACTAATAATTTATAATATTCTTTCTAATTTAACAGATGTTAGGATTTATATTTTCAATTCAATATATTATCTTATTTTGAGCTTACATTGATCAATAATAAATAAATTTATCTGAAAATTAATAATTTTTTTTGCTATAATTTTAGATCATTTACAAGAAGAACTCTCCAATTCAGAAATTCCAACCACCACTCATTTTGATGATCTCGAATATATTCCTTATGAATCTGTGCGCAAGTTACTTGGAGATTCTGAAGGTGTGTTGCTTGTTTTATGAATATTTTTAGCTTTATTATGATTATGATTTTTTTTTATATTTGGTTGGATTGGAAGTGAGCAGATGTATGAATGTTCATTTTCACTCTGCTTGGGCCTACCTCCTACATCGATCAGGTGTCCGCCTTCTATACTAAATATAGATAGGACTGATTTTTTTTTTCTACTTAAATACTTCAGTTTTCTAAATATACATTTTATTTAATTTTAAACAATCAGAAGATTCACACATATATAAATAATTATATCCTTTTAATTACCTTCAAATTATATATCTTATAATCTGTTTAATAATAAATAATTTTGAAAAAAATTATGGATTAAATAAAAATAAAAAATAAACATGTTTTTCTTTTTTTGTTTCAGAATATATTGATACTTTTCAAGGGGAACTAGATCTCGAAACAGACTTAGAACAACACATTCTAGAGTTAACTCAATTAAACAATTAATTATTTTTGTATAAAACTTTCAAGTGATTTTATTTTAAGATTTTTTACAATACTTTTTGTGAATATTTTATCATTATATTAGTGATATTAAATAAAAAAATAATAATAAAGTATAACTAGATTAAATATATTTATATATTTTTTATTATGAATTTTGTAAATATTGAAAGACGTTTCAGAGTATCTATTTTTCAATAAAAATATTATATAAAATTTTTTATTCGTTTTATTTTAATCTTTGAAATCCACTGTAAGAACTATTATAAAATTCTTTGAGTGTTACTATTTATTACACAATTTCCTAACTTATTTAATTTCCTCCTCCCCCACACACACTCAAAAAAAAGTTATAGTATGAATAATGCAAATATTCTTATTTTTAAAATAAAATATAGTATTTAAATAAATTGTAAAATTAAACAATATTTATTAAAAAATATCTACATTTTTAATAAAAATACTGAGCTATTGTATCTTCATTACGACATGCTAATCTAGGAGATCATTCTTGGGAAATAGATATAGTTCAGAGATAGTTCGGAACTGTTATTTTTATTTTTTATGAAAAATTAAAGATTAATTTTATTTAAACAAAATAACAGCATGATCTAGTAGAAATATAAATATATTTTTATTTTTAATTTTTTTAAAGGAGAAAGAAAATCATTGCATGTAAATATTTTTTTAGTTAAAATTAATAAATATTTTATTTGTAGCTAAAATTTATTAAAGAATGGAATATTTGGCTAATTATTTTTAAAATTTGTAATGTGTTTTAAAAAGGTGTAGTTTGAAATTAGTATATCTAAAGAACACTAGAGTGCAGTTCGGAAGATTATTTTTCGACTAAACAATAACAATCAAATTTCCTAGTTAAATGTTTTATTTATCATTTGATTTATTTATTTTTTAACTAATTTTTATTATAAACCATTTTATACGATTTCTAATGGTTCTTTTTCATAATTCACTATATAAAAATGTTAAAATTTCATAAATATTCAAATATTGAATTTAAGGTTATTTTTTGTTAATAAGAAAAATAAATAAAAGATCATGTCGTTTGAACCTTATAGAGATTTAATGAAAAAAATGTCAAAAGAAGATACCACTAAACAAGACCAAAAACGATTTATAGATGCACTTAGGCATAGAGAGAGAAGACTTAATATGACTCCAGAACAACTCACAGGTAATCCAAAGTAATTATATGCATTATAAAAATATATATTTAAAGTATATAATTGTTTTAGTATTAAGGCAGAAGGAAGCTCAACGTTCAAGAGAACGTCGAGCACGATTGAGTGAAGAGCAAAGAGCTTTAGAAAGGCAAAAGGATGCTATCAATAAACGTCATCGAAGACAAATGGAGTCTGAAGCTGAGAAATCATTAAGGCGATCACTCGCTGCTCAAAGAGCACGAGAAAGAAGAGCTAGTGCCCCAAAAATTACCATGATTAAGAATCAACAAGAACATATGGAAAAACAATTTTCCCATTTTGTAAGCATTTAGACTTGATAATATTTATAATAATAAATATATCATTAAGAAACATTTAAATGATTTATCAAAAATAAAAAACTTGCCCTAATGAAAAATTTTTCCAATCCATTATGAACTATTGACTGAAATTAGTTAAAATTTTCATCTTTAATTTATTTCATACATTTTCGTTGTAAGTTTGTTTTGTCTATTAAAGCAGTAAATGATTCTATTTTTAACATTCAGAAATTTACTCGTAAGTTTTATTTATTCAATTTAGAGAATAATATATATATTTATTTTTTAATCTATTTAAGCTATTCAAAATTTGTTTTTAGATGGTTTTAGAAGAAAGACCTGAATTCAAATTTAATAAGACTAATATTATGGACGAAATCCCTTCTATATCGAATACATCATGGGTCAATTCTGCTTGCTGTCATCCACCGTCACATGAAAACCAAGCCAGGGAATAAATAGTATTTTAATTTATTTAAATAATGTTCCTCAAAAATATAAGTCAGGATTATTTTTTTAATTATAACATGGTCTGAATATTTTTTATTGATACCTTAATTATTTACTTAATTCAATTTCTAACACCATCATGTAATTTGATAAATAATCTTTATATTTATTAAAATCATCAAGTTTGTTATATATATATATATATATATATATAATAAATACATAATAAATATCATTATTCATAAATATGTATATAAATAAAAATGAAAAATTAATCTTCAATTACTTTAAATCTAGAAATGAGATTATACTTTTTTATTTTAATCATTTAATAAAAATGCTTATACAGTTTTATTCTTAAATAATATTAGTAATATCTGCTGCAATAGAAAGATTAGCTGAATCTATAATTTCATTATAAAATCTCTTAGTTTTAAGGATAATGTCCAATAAGAAACAGTAGCCTACTGCTAATATTATTTATTTGAAATCTTTTAAATGCATACTTCTTTTATTTACGAATCTCAATGATTATATTTCTGTTCATTTACTTTTAACTTACTAAGTGGAAAAAATAATATTTTCTTTTAATTTAAACATAAAAATTCTTTAAACAAATAGTAGATCTCATGACATTAAAATAACTTTTCAAATTTTCTAGTTATAACAAAAAATAATTTAATCATAAACAACCCATTTAATAAATGTATTTAATAGAATTTTTTATAAAAAATATTTAAGAATTATTGATATAATATTTTATAATTGGTATTAATTATTAAAGAATTGAAAATATTTTTTGTTGGAAAAAATTTATGAATTAATTTGTGATTATTTTTCTGATTTAACTATCAGATTCATTTTTGCGAGAATAGCGCCTCTATTATATTATCAGTTTATTAATGATCAAAAAAATAATCAAGAAATATGCTATTTCTGAAATTATGTATGGTATTTCATTTTAAAAGGGAAAGTATGAAATATATAAAATAGTTTTACATTGATAATTTATTAGTGTGAATTATAGTTAAACTAAAATTTGATGATTATATTGTTAATATTTATACTAGTAATTTTATTAAAACTTGATAAACTAATAAATTTTTTATTAATTTTGCTTTTTTGTACAATAATTGTATAAGGTGTATTTAAAAACATTTGAATTAAAAAAACTGACATTGAAATAGAGTGCGTGTGATTTAAATTATTTGTCTTTTTACTTAAATTTTAATTGTTTTAATTAAATTATATGTTGCTCAAAGAGTATAAAAATTTTAATTATAATGAAAGTTTGATATATATAACTTAGCAGAATTATTAAATTTTATAGTTGCATAAATATGTGCAATATAGTTAAGATGATTTATATTAATTAAATTATCTATTTTATGTATATAATTGTTTTTATATTGTATATATATACATTTATCTATGTTTTAGATAAATCATTATTATTTTTTATTAGTAGCAATATTTTCTTAAAATTTACATAAATAAAAAAAAATGAAAATGAATTTTTTTTATTTCATTTTGAATAACAATTTCTCCTTATATCCATACCAAATTATAATAGATTCGGTCACAACAGATTTGTACTAAATAATTGGTGAATTGAATTATGAAAATTAGATTTAACAAAAGTAGAATTTTTTTTTAAAAAAATGCTTTGTTTTAGCAATTTTAAACAATTTTTAATATACTTTATTTTAAAAACACCGTAGTTTCTTAAAGGAAAATTAATTAATTAATTATATAATATTTGAAAATTATATAATTAAAATTATTTATTTAAGAGTAAAATTATATTTATTAATTTATTGAAAGTTAAGTTAAAGATTTGAATTGGCGCTTTTTCTATAAACATCAACCTAGAGTGCTGTTCATGTATGAAAATGATAGTCAATTTATATATTATGCAGGGGGTGGACACGCAATGATATTTTTTTGAAACAGCGTTTGGCGCTGCTATGCGGATGCATGCACGAACTAATTAAGAAAAAAACCGGCCGGCCTGGCACCATTTTTAAAATCTATTTTGAATGAATGAGAGCGGGAGGAATGAAAAAATTATGAAATTTTTCAGTTAAGTGAAAAATTATTTATTTAAAGCTATATAAAACAGACATTTCAGAAATAAATTTTTTTTTTTAGAAAATTGCTTAATTGTTGGTCTTATCACAAAATAAATAATTTTTCACTTAAGTGAAAATTTTAATAATTTTCATGGATATAATAAAAGAATAATGTTGTATGTGGCATATTTATTTATTTTTCAATCATACAATAATAATACAACCCTAACCCTTTATGCATGTATTTTTTTAAATTGTATAAAATTACTCATATAAATAAAATTTACACTATTTTTCAATTATACAATAATAATTATATAAAACTTTATAAAACATTATATAAAATTACTCACATAAATAAAATTTACACTATTTTTCAATCATACAATAATAATACAACCCTAACCCTTTATGCATGTATTTTTTTAAATTGTATAAAATTACTCATATAAATAAAATTTACACTATTTTTCAATTATACAATAATAATTATATAAAACTTTATAAAACATTATATAAAATTACTCACATAAATAAAATTTACACTATTTTTCAATCATACAATAATAATACAACCCTAACCCTTTATGCATGTATTTTTTTAAATTGTATAAAATTACTCATATAAATAAAATTTACACTATTTTTCAATTATACAATAATAATTATATAAAACTTTATAAAACATTATATAAAATTTTTCACATAAATAAAATTTACACTATTTTTCAATCATACAATAATAATATAAAAATAATTTGAATTTTATATATAATCTAACCCTTTACGAATGCATTTTTTTAAATCTTGGTATAAAATTACTCATATAAATAAAATTTACACTATTTTTCAATTATACAATAATAATTATATAAAACTTTATAAAACATTATATAAAATTTTTCTCATAAATAAAATTTACACTATTTTTCAATCATACAATAATAATATAAAAATAATGTTAATTTTATTTATAATCTAACCCTTTACGAATGCATTTTTTTAAATTGTATAAAATTACTCATATAAATAAAATTTACACTATTTTTCAATTATACAATAATAATTATATAAAACTTTATAAAACATTATATAAAATTTTTCTCATAAATAAAATTTACACTATTTTTCAATCATACAATAATAATATAAAAATAATGTTAATTTTATTTATAATCTAACCCTTTACGAATGCATTTTTTTAAATTGTATAAAATTACTCATATAAATAAAATTTACACTATTTTTCAATTATACAATAATAATTATATAAAACTTTATAAAACATTATATAAAATTTTTCTCATAAATAAAATTTACACTATTTTTCAATCATACAATAATAATATAAAAATAATGTTAATTTTATTTATAATCTAACCCTTTACGAATGCATTTTTTTAAATTGTATAAAATTACTCATATAAATAAAATTTACACTATTTTTCAATTATACAATAATAATTATATAAAACTTTATAAAACATTATATAAAATTTTTCTCATAAATAAAATTTACACTATTTTTCAATCATACAATAATAATATAAAAATAATGTTAATTTTATTTATAATCTAACCCTTTACGAATGCATTTTTTTAAATTGTATAAAATTACTCATATAAATAAAATTTACACTATTTTTCAATTATACAATAATAATTATATAAAACTTTATAAAACATTATATAAAATTTTTCTCATAAATAAAATTTACACTATTTTTCAATCATACAATAATAATATAAAAATAATGTTAATTTTATTTATAATCTAACCCTTTACGAATCCATTTTTTTAAATTGTATAAAATTACTCATATAAATAAAATTTACACTATTTTTCAATTATACAATAATAATTATATAAAACTTTATAAAACATTATATAAAATTTTTCACATAAATAAAATTTACACTATTTTTCAATTAATCAATTGACTGTTGATGTCTATTTTGCTTCAATAGTCGCTTGACCTCGGTGAACCTTTGGTACAATCTTTTCTTCATGGGAGATAAATATTTTATTCTTGAAGAAAATTCAGATGGTGTAGGCGTATGTCCCGCTGAACACCTGCAAAAATTAATTAAGTTTAAAAAAAAATTCCAAAGAATTAATACAGAAAAGCCTAAGCAAACTAAAAATTTATTTTAAATCATTATAAAAAATCTATTTAAAGTTAGGAGAAGATTAATGAATTTTATTAAAAAATATAATACATACTTCTCGCAGGGCTGGATTCGAAAAGATCACTCTTCTCTGATACCAAGCCCAAACCATCTGATGTAGTATTAACAGGTGTTGCTATAAATATTTAAAAAAATTAATAAAATTATTTTCTTTTATTATTAATATATTTTTTGGTAAACAACAACTTTAAATTATTGTTGTTTTACCCACTCTTAAAAAATTTCACCTTGGAAAATAGAACAAGTGTCCTCGTTCTCCTTCAGGTAGAGAATTCGTAATACAATCTTTCTGAATACAATTAAAAACCTGCAAAATCAAAAATTTATTTATATGTACATATATTATATAACTTTATAATAAAAAATAATCATCAATAATAGTAAAAATATTAATTAAACTTACTTTAGGAACCATATTGCACGAAATTGGACAGCGACAGATCACGTTACGTATGCCTGGCAGAGATATTTTAAATGGGACGAGTGCTCGTTGTCCACAAGTCACAAACTGTTGTTAAATGTTTTCGGGTGTTTTCGGATAACCGAAACAAACCGAATTAAAATTAGTGCTAGCAGCGGCAGCGCCTCGAGCGGCCTCGAGTGATGCATGCATGCATTGTCACACTGGAAATTTCTCTGCCGTAAGAGAGACCCCCCCCTGATATTATGTCTTCTTATATTAAAATTTTACATGACATATAATAAAGCAATATCTACTCTGATCTACTCGAAACTAATAATATATTTAAATATGCTGATAAGATAACCAAATACAACCTAATAAAATAGGTTAGAGATAAGGATATATCAAATTGATATGATATTTATATAAGGTTAAATAATATTTTATAGCTATATGTTAATGTTATTAAACAATGTTCAATGTAACATATCCTAATATTTACAGGATTCTTAGAATGGAGGAAATGCTTGAGAACAGTATATCTATCAATCAATTGATATCATGGGTGTCTGCTTTGTGTATGATTTTGGGTGGTGTATTTCCCTTTGTACCTCAATATCGTGAAATTCGCAGGACAGAGGATGCCGATGGATTTTCTTTACATGTCTGCTTGGCCCTTATTGTAGCAAACACATTAAGAATAATTTTTTGGTATGGATTTTTTAAAAAATATTTCATCAAGTTATTTATCAAATATTCATACTTAATTAATTATATTACAATAATAAATAGTTATTTAAAAAAATATACTTTCTTCTGAAAAAGTGATTAAAAAAAGTGTTTTAGGAAAAATTCAAAACATCTATCATTTTCATACTTCTGAAATATAATTTATCCAAAAGGCTAAATTTAAAAAAATTATTTTCCATTTTAATCGTTTTTATTATAAATATTATAAATGATTCAAAGCGATAACAATTTTTTTTTTTTTTTTCATTTAAGCAATATTGTACAAGTCCACTATCGGCTCTTAACATTCTTGGCGCCCTAGGCAAGCAGAACTTCAACTCCCTTAGTAAATATAATTAATACAATTTTCACATGAAAAATATAACTTAAAATATTACAATGCTCACTTCTAGCATCTGATCCGAGCCACTTGTAAATAATTTTTTATTCCCTTAGTAAATTATTATTTCAGCCACTAGAATTATTTACTGATAATAATTTTTTGGACTAACGGGTAGATCCTTTTTATGTAGATGAAATCTACTTCAGAATAGCAATACCTTCTAGAGGAATAATGATTTACATCCCACTATTTTACTTCATTACAAGTAGAAATCACTTTTATTACCCCTAACTCACTGTCATTCCTCATAATTCTTTTTTCTATTTCCTGTTAACCAAATAGTCGAATAAATATTTAAGTCCCCAATTCTAAATGTAAATAACATATATATATTAATTGAAATAATTTATAATTTTGTATGTTTAGATTTATGATTTTATGTTGTCAATTTGATGATAAAAATATATTTTTTTCGAAAAATTTTATTAAGATGAAATGTTAATTTGTAGGTTTGGAAAACAATTTGAAATCCCATTATTAATACAAAGTGTAATTATGATTATCACAATGTTTATCATGATTGATTTATGCACGTATGTACGTAGTAAAATGGTCATCAAGCCAAGAGACAAACACTTCACCGGTAATTATATAAAATTTTAAAATTATTAGAGCATCTGTTTGCAATCTCTGATGGGTTTTATTGCACCTTGGGCGAGACCAGAGAGCACCCGGGGGCCCTCAGGAGGGGTGTCTTCTGGGGGCAGCACACGCTTTCAACCCAAGTCCACCTTGACGGGTACGCAATCTCATCGCACGTCTGCCCGATTTTGAAATCGACTAACAACTAACATTAAGTATATACTTATTTTAATTTCTTACTAACAGTAAAAAGTAAGTAATTTCTAATTAAGAATGTGCACATTTGTTTGACGATGATTATAATGCTTAAGAAGATGCCTTTATATTAAATTATTATTATAAATTGTTTACATTAAAAAAAAAAACAAAATTTTTTTCTAGATTTTCAGTGGGAGAACTTTTGGCAATGGACTGATACATCATCGTACATCGAATGTATTGTTATATTTACTATTTTGGTTGCTTTTGTGACTTATCTTTTATCTGATATACCTCTTTATATTGAATTATTGGGATTAATAGCACTCTTAACAGAGGCTTGTTTGGGAACTCCTCAACTATTAAAAAATCGCAAAAACCGTTCAACTGAGGGAATGAGGTAAGTAACGTGAAAAATAATAATAATTTTTAATGCAAATAATAAAATCAAATCAAAGTTATTATTTTTTATATATATTTTATTATAAATTTGAAAATAATATATATATATATATATATATATATTATATTTGATAAATCTATCTTTTTAACTTTTACAAATTATCATTTTCCCAATATCATAAATTAAAGTATTACAGTGATAATAGTTCAGAATAAAATATTAATTCTTTTCGAAAATATTTAATTGCAGTGTTAAAATGGTACTAATGTGGACTTGTGGAGATATTTTCAAGACAATATATTTTATTATTCGCGAAGCTCCTTTTCAATTTTGGGCTTGTGGAATGCTTCAAATATCAATTGACTTCCTAATTTTGGCTCAGGTCTACATTTACCGGGGCCATCGACCACGAAGAGCATCGATTGCTGACTAATATATTTAAATTACATATTTCCTAGATGCCTAAAACAAATTTTAATTTAATGAATTTATTTAATTTTTAAAAATTTATTTTAATATTATTTTATTTAATTAACAATTTATTATTTAAGACTATGTTTTTAATATTTTGTTTATATTAAACAAATTTAGCACGCTATTTAAAAATTTTATAAAGTATTATTAAAGGTTATTATTGTTGTTTAATATATTTATAAAATAAAATGAAAAATAATTAATTATATTTTGAATTATTTTTTTATCTTTTAGATATATCATGAAAGTAGAAATAATTTATTTATTAATTTATTAATTAATTAAAATCAACAATTGAATATTTCGAGACTTCATTAGATTAATATATACAATATGAATAAAGATTTACTTGTATTACACATTTTCTAGAGTACTTAGCATATAAAAAATATTAGAGCTTCTGATTATGAATTATTATATTATTATAATTATATTTTAGAAATAATACATTTTTATTATAAAAATGTAATCATCGAATTATTAATCAATTTTTAATAGTTATTTTTTTGTTAAAATTGTTTACTTAATTAAGTAATTTTTTGTCGGACATTTCTTTCAATCATAATAATTAAACATATATTTATATATATATTGCAAAAGAAAAATATCTTCTTTTGTTAAATCCAAGAGAAAATATATATTTTTTTATCTTCTTAAGGTAAACGTTTGCAGAAGTTACAATATAAAACAATAGCAACGTAATTCAGAGTAAATTGTAATCTGTTTTTAGTCAAACATATCTCTCTTTTATAATTGTTAAAGCCCCAATGGTTGTTTGAATCTGATTGGTCCCCTTGCAAATGGGTCACGCCCCTTTCTTCCGGATTTATTTAAATATCGGACGAACAATCTCGGTTCCTCAGTAAAAATTATGGAACGAACTTATTTTTGTCGGCGCCCTCTACAGAAGTGCGAGAGAAGCATTTCCCTTCCACTCGACTGACCATCAAATTTCAAGCAACCAACTGTCCTTTTCAGGACAAGTATATAGTATTAATTCATATTAACAAAATAAGATTTATCTCAATATATATATATATAATATAATTTGATTTATAATCCTATTCTAGTCTAATTCCCATTTGAAAATCAAATATATATCCAATTTCCATCATTTTAATTCATGAATGGAATAGTTACATTTGTTGTAAACTAGATGGATAATTCAATGAAAATAAATTCATAATTTTAATTATCTATTGATTCAATATTCAGTTTTTTAAATTATAAACTATAATACATTATAGTCTTTTTTATAAACTTATTTAAATTCAAACAATAAAAATGTATATTATATATATTTTTTTATTTTTTAATAAATTTAAAATTTACAATTATCAAAGTATTATTAAATTATTAAGAATTTGTTGTTATTATGTAAATGATTATTTGTAAATTTGAAATTTTTTTCAAACTTCTTTCTTTAAAATTTATTAACTCGGGATTTTCATTAAAAAGTCTTATAACTGTATTTAACTACTGATGTACCCGAAATACAACTCAAATATATAGAAAGAAGTTAATTATTTTTTCTATTAAATATTAATATATAACAAACATTATAAACATTGATCTTTAAGCTCATGTATTTGAATATAATATATTTATAATTTTTGTATATTTTTAACCTTTTATTTGAAAATACGAACAAAGACCAATTTATAAACTCCATTTATCATGTAAGTTACTCTTGTTATATGTATTTATGCACAACAAATTATGATCACTTAATAAGTAATAAAAATTTCATTTCTTCTATATTATTATCAATAAATCTAATACTACCATTAATTAAGGCTTAATAAATTTTGTAAACATATATATATATATAATTCCTGGAAACATTCATTGACTAGTAGAATCCTATTTAATAATATTAAAGGATAAATAAAAAAATTATTTAAACTCACTTTCAAAATTAGAAGACAATTTTAATTTTTGGATTTTCATGGAGGAAAATTTAAACATATTAAATTAATAAATGATAAGAATATTAGTAATTACTAATATAAATTACTAATAAGAAAAAATTCAGACCGCTTTTTTATCATATTTTATCCTGTAGGCATAATACTAGAAAATTAATTTTAATAATATATTAATTACAAAGCAAGTTATCTGAACGCCCCCTCTCTCCATAATAAAAAATGGTGTTCTAAATAATAACAAGAAAAATTTAAATCTGAAATAAATATCGATAAACTGATAATATACATTTAGAAAACAACAGTATTTTTAGAATACACTTAAATATTAGTATAATTATTTAATATTTTTATTAATATTTTTTTAAACGTATTGAAAGCCAGTGATCTAAATAAATATATTGTGGGAGCAATGAGAGTAAGTGTATTTTGTTTAAATCAATAAAACGTCATTCTACACTACAGTGAAATTTTAGGCGAATTATAGACCCTTCCCTAATGAAGTCCAGCGAAGTCTCAAGAGAATAATATTCTATTCCCCTTTTAGATCCCAAAAAGTTTTACTAAGTATAGAACATAAAGCTTTCATCATTTTACAGTGTTGTGGGTTATCGCTCCCTGAAACGTGGTCCATATATATAATATTGAAATATATTATGAACTAGGAATTGAAAAAAGATAAAATTAAATATAAATTCACAAATAAATTTTGACCTTTTTATTAAAAATTTAATATAAAATCAAATCAATAATTCTTCATTATATAAAAATTTATAAATCGATTAATAGGGGACCAAAAACATTTTAATTCCAAGAATATAATCAATATTTTAAATTATTTAGAAACGTAAACCATTAAAACGAAGAATACTTTCGAAAATAAAATAATTATTATATATTTCTAGCAAAAAAAAATTATAAATAAACATTTTCTAAATATTATGAAATGTTTCTTATATCTAAGAATTTATAGCATAGGTTCTTAAACTTATGTACTCCACGGACCCCCACTTGAAAAAATTTTTTTTGACGGACCCCCATCACAACTTTAGGTACTTTACGTCATTTTATTAATTAATTTCTGGCTTACGATCTCATAAGGACAAGGATATATGATGAATATTTCTAACAGTGATTGGTGAATAACGATTTTTTTGCATATTGTAGAACACATTTTATTAGAAATTATAATATTGAAGAAAGAAAATACAAACATTGTCATAGCAACAAATCTCACAAATTATAATGGGTACTTACATTAAATTCATATAAATATTTTATAATTTTTTTCAGAAAATATTAAATAAGAAATATTTTAAAAAATAACTGCATCTATCTCATTAAATATAACTTACATATTTAATGAGATGTATGCAGTTGTTTTCTTGAAACAAGAATCTCAATATCTGGCTTAATATTGGAAACTTTTAATCTAAGATCCGGCTCTACATTTAATTTGTTTCTATATTTAGACTTAATATAAAATAGTACCGAAAAAGCTTGTTCGCATAAATATGTTGTGCAGAATGGAATCAAGTGTTGAAGTGCTTTATTTGCAAGCGCAGGATAATCTGACCTGAGAAGTAACCAAAAGTTGCTCAATTCAGTTTTGTTAAATTTTAGTTTATAAGTTATATCACATGATAATTCCACGAGAATATCTTGTTCAGGTGCAGATAAATGTTTAGTATTTGTAATTTCCATATTAAATGGATCTCTGATCCAGTTATTGCAAGGATCAGGAGTAGAAAAATACTTCCTGAAGTTGCTTTTCAAAGTAATTAAATGTTCAACAAATAATTGACGCGTTTGATTAAGCAATTTTTCACTGGAGCTTTCTATGAAATCATTGAGAGTTGGAAAAGACTCATATACACCGTTCTGGATGCGTTTCGACCACAAGTCGATTTTTTTAATCATTGCTTCTATTTTATCTTCAACTTTAAATATATTTACAACAGTACCTTGCAGGCTCAAATTAAGTTCGTTCAATTTTGTAAAAATATCAGTCAAGTAAGCCACCTTAGCTAACCAGATAAAATCATTGAAACATTCGGTCAGTTCAAAATGCGCATCTATTAAAAACAATCGTATTTCATCTCGAAGCTCAAAAAGGCGAATGAGTACTTTCCCGCGGGACAACCAACGTACATCTGTATGTAATAATAAATGTGTATGTTGACTACCCATTTCCTCACACAAAATTTTAAAAACTCTGGAATTAAGTGGACGAGCCTTAATGAAATTGACAATTTTAACTACTTCGTCTAATGTTCTTTTCAAATCTGGTGACATATTTTTGGCTGCTAATGATTCTCTGTGAATGCAGCAATGATTCCAAACAACCTGAGGCGCAACATTTTTAATAAGAGCAATCAATCCAGTTCTTGTACCTGACATTGCACGAGCACCATCAGTGCAAATTCCAACACATTTTGGCCACTCTATTTCATTTTCGGTTATAAAATTATTCAAACTGTTAAATATGTCATTAGCTGTCGTTCGTGAAGGTAGTGAATCACAAAACAATACATCTTCTTGTATTTGATTTTCAAACTCATATCTAATGAAAGCTAACAAATTGGCATTATTAGTGACATCAGTACTTTCATCCAATTGTAATGAGTAATAGTGACTTTTGCGCACTCTCGATATTAATTCTTCTTTTATATTACATGACATGTCTTCAATCCTATTCTTAACCGTATCATTTGATAATGAAATCAAATTTATATCGTTTGCTGCTTTAGTTCCTAACATTATATTTGTAATTACTTTTGTAGCAGGAAGAATTAATTGCTCTGCTATATTATGCGGCTTTCCTGCTTTAGCAATAAGTAGAGCTACTTCATATGATGCCATTACTGCTTTCTTACTCATACCACCAGATCCCGTCTTTACCATCAATTTCTGACTTGAATTAAGTTCTTCTTTTTTCATTTTAAAAAATTCGATAGACTTACTAACATGCTCGCTGTGCTTTGTTTGTAAATGACGTCTGAGATTAGCAGGTTTCATACTTTCATTGGATAAACTTTCCTGAAATAGAACGCAGACTGGTCTTTCCACATCATTGTTGCAAATATAAGTAAATCCAAATGATAAATAATCATCCGAATATTTTCTAGTTTTGCGTTTCTTGGTAGAGTTTGCTGTTGATGCCTCATCATCTGATTCTTTCCGTTTCTGTGTTGAACCAGTTTGTAGCCAACGATCCATTTTATGGAGTAATTTATTAACATTGAACTACAATAATATAAATATAATATAAATATAATATAAATATAACGAATTATTATTTACTAGCTATGTTTTAATATGATTTTAAATGAATGTTTTAATATCATTTTAAATGAATGTTTTAAATCATTTTAATAAATGTTTTAAATCATTTTAAATAAATGATTTAATATCATTTTAAATGAATATTAATTTATATAATAAATATATTTCGTAATTTGATTCTAAAATATTATTAATTTCGTAATTTGATTCTAAAATATTATTAATTTCGTAATTTGATTCTAAAATATTATTAAAATAAATATTTTTTATTCATAAAACTAACTTATACTTACTCTCAAAAACAGCCTTTCTGGGAAATTGCAAAATGTGTTTAGTGTTTTTATAAAATAATGATCATGCAAATTACACTAAAAATTAAAAAAAATTATTAGCTATAATAAACTATTATTAGCTATAATTTAATTATAATTAATTAAATTAATAAAAATAATTTAAAGATACAACTCGTTGAGAAATGAACTTATAATTAACATTAATAAAAATAATTTAAAGATACAACTCGTTGAGAAATGAACTTATAATTAACATTTGCTTTAAAACTGTTTAAAACCCCAGAGTGGACGCTGACAATTTGGGTTTTTCCGGGTAAGACTGTCCCCTCCCCTGGTTTTCCCCAATAACAAAGTGAAAGAAAATTCCCTTATATGCCTCCCCTTCCGAGCCCCTAAGAGGGGTTATTTTAAAGGAACAATCGAAAAATGATTTTAAATGAATGAATGGATGAAAATTCAAATTTTATATATAGTTTTTTATATATGTTTATTTATTCACAAAAAATTAATTGACATAATTATCAATTTAATAAAATAAAATAGTATTATTAATAGTATTAAATTATAGCCGTAATTCTCTAGGAGGATATAGTTAAACAATGAACTTTAAATATTTATATATGTATATATTTTTACGATGATTTTTTTCCGAGGACCGCGGACCCCCAGTAAAGGCTTCGCGGACCCCCAGGGGTCCGCGGACCACAGTTTAAGAACCACTGATTTATAGTAACTATAATTTATAACAATATTGAAAAAGAATCCAGATGTCTCGATCCCTCTACTTTTCTTTTTCGACTATCTTTCACCATAAATCAAATAAAAACATCCCATCAATCTTAATTTGCCAGAAGAAATTCAATATTTTATCTAAGCACTTCCAAAGTAATATAATATCATTTTTCTTGTGGAAAAAAATATATTAATCAAAATCTAAATGAAATAAAAACAAAAAGAAAAGAAAATTAATAAAAAAAATTAGGAAAGGTGAAAACTATTAATTTAAAAAAAAATATTGATAAATGAGATAGGTCAATGTTAAAAATGCAAAAATTCAAATTAAATAACTAAGAATAATTAAAATAATTATGTCATTATATAATTAGTTTTATTCAAACTTTTGGATTCCTCTGATTAGAGAGATTGTACAAAAAAAAATATATCTTGAAACAATTAACACTTTACTCGACTCTCAGTTATTGAAATAAGAGAATTTAAATTGAAAACTTAAAATTATACCCTAGAATAAAATAAAATAATTAAGAAATAATAAATTTCTAGGTGGAGTAGATATAATGAAATTTTGTAAGGATTTTTTTTTATTTAAATTGAACATTCAAAAATTGAATTTAAAAAATGAAAAAGTCAAATATTTTCTGATTTTTAATGATAAACTCAATAATTTGGATGAGCTAAAGCCAGCTCATTGAAATAGGGGCAATACTAATGGACATTCTATAGGATTGGAAACTTCAGTAACCAAATACAGCTTTACGAAGATGGAAGGGAGGACATTTATCAAAGGTGGTTTTCATACTAAAACAATGTTGAATATAATTTTTTTGAAAAAATCTAACTGGCAAAACATAAAATTAAATATTACAATTATCTTTTTTTTTTTTGAAACAATAAACATTTTATTAAACTTTCAAAACTTTTTTCTTTCGTCAGGTATTTTTGACTATAGATCAGAGGTTGCCAAAGTGGTGGTCCGTGGACCACTAGTGGTCCGCGAGAAAATTTCGCTGGTCCGCAGAAAAATGTGGAATATACTTACTCATCATGTTAAGTTATGTTTTAAGATGCATTAAAACATGATTTAATTCATAACAATACGTGATAATAGTTTCATTTTATTAACTAGGTACATTTTATGTGTTCTTTGATTACAATTTTTATTTAGAAATATATTTAACACTTAAAAAATCCTATTAGTGGTCCGCGGGATTTAAATTATGAATTAACTGGTCCGTGGTGTCAAAAAGTTTGGCGACCGCTGCTATAGATCATACTGTCCATATCATAAGACACGTGCTTGAATTTAAGAGAAAAATAAATTAAATGATTTTTATTTATCTTTTTTTAAATTTTTCAATGAATATTTTAGAAATTTTCAAGGGTGTAATATAAACATAATACGATAAGAACTATTCTTCAGTGTTTTACGGTTTTTTTTTCTAATTTAGTTTCTTTAAATTTATTTTTGATAGGTAAAATTAATAAAACTAAAAAGACTATCACGGAAGTTTTTAGTGAATTTAAAACGCCGCAACAAAAAATTTTAATTGATTGTTCTATGGAAGGCTACAATTAAATATAAAATTTTTATATACCTATCTTTCTTATTGTTTCTATCAATGGATGTCAAATTATGAAATTTATCAAATTTAAAATTTTCTAAAGCTTGGAATTATAAAATGATTAAATATAATTATAGAATGTTGAATGTTATGTTGGATCCAATGGAAAGTTCATCGCACCTTTGACGGCACAAGCGTCCAATGTGTTCTAATGAATTGTTTTTCAATTGATGGACTTTGATTTTCTTCCTTCGATTGATTCCTCATCCGAGGGATTAAATAAATTTCCATTAAATGAATCTAGGGGATTGTACCGTCCCGTTGTCTTCGAAGAAAGATTGATTGAGCGGGGCTTGCCTCCGAAACGGAGAGTCGCTACGTGACGTCGCTCTGACGCAGGGGTGACGTCAGCCCCCTCAAAAGTCCCTCTCCAGGTTCTCGGAGAAGTCGCTCCAGTCGCGGATTGGAGGCGCGAGTCAGTGGACTCAGCGGCACGTTTGCCCGGCTCCAGCCGAGACAAGCAACGCGCTTTCAACTCGAGGTAAATGGCAACACAAAAATTACACCCCCCCCTTTCATTCACACCCACACATTCTTTTTATTCCATTTTCTAAAATATTTTTTTATTTCATTCTTTTGGTACTCTATTATTTATTTAATAAATCATATTTATTTAAAATAATAGAATCCCGATTTAAAAACAAGAATTGGAATTGTATAAATTTGAAAAAAAAAATAATTTTTCAACTTAAATGGATTGTACAATATGTGATAATACATATGGTCAGAATTTCAAATTTCTCTGATCTATGATTAAAATTTTTACTTTTGTTCCTAAATTTCAACAAAAAAAACAATTCAATTAATCTATATCTTATTTCATTTTTCAATTCCTACTATTAGTACACATTCACCCTTATATATATTATATATATTTATATATCTTGTACACATTTTAAATCATTAATAAAATGCTTAGTATTCTATTAATTAATTTTTACAATTCTCTATATAATTTTTATTATAGTAAGTAAATTAATTCAATTCTCAGCATTATATTAATTATATTATTACATTACCGACGGATAGAAAATAATTTTTCGTTATAGAGTAGTAGTTCCTCCTCTATTGTAAAATTGAATACGAAATTAAACTATCAAAACTGTATATAAAGATAGCTTTTCTTACAAATTACTCACATTCCTTAATTTATCATGTAATTTTAATACTCTATTATTTTATAAACATTTTTGAATTTATTTATTTTCTTCTTAATAATAAAAATTAATATATTTAACTTATATTTATATAATATAGTGCTTTAATTGAGATATCAATGTTAGTTGAGGTGAATAAATAACAATACCTTTCCTTCCTATTGTCGGTCGGTAAAAAATCATAGTAAAATTATATAAATTTAACAATAATATTTAAATGTTTTATTTAGGTAAACGAATTATAATATAATTATTTTTTGATGACACTCATTTTATTTTAAAAAAAAAATCATTAGAAATGCTTATCTATGTTTATTACTTTTCTTTAGAGTTAAGTTTCAGAAATGATTCCTAGGATAAAAATATTGTAAAAGAGACTGAGAAATAATAAAAATGAATTTATTTAGTAGAAGAAAAAAGATAATTTTGTTTTTAAAAGAACAGATCATCCATAATTTCTTTGGCATTAAATCTTTAATCAATTTTAATTAATATATCATAACTCAAAACTTTAAAATTGTTTAGTAAGTTAAATGGGATGCGATAAATAATTTTTTTTATAAAAATAAGGACAAATTTTTTTTCATATCGAAATATATCTTCTAAAAATATCTTATTAAAGATAATGAATAATTTTGGATTAATAAATATTTGAAATTACCTGGAAAAAAATTTGCAATATTAGAATATATTGAAAAGTGTTTGCTTAACAATAATAATTTACTTATTTGGTATAAAAGATTGAGACAAGTAATAAATAAGTGATTAAAAAAATAATTGATTTGATCATTTTTCAAGTTAACTTAATTTTTTTCATTTTACAATTATATTAAACGATAATAAATGAATTTATTATTATTTAAAATTTTATTTTATTTAAATATATTAATGAATAGTGGTAACTTCATTGATATATCTATGGAATTTGGAATCACAATACTAACTCTTAAAATAAATTTAACACTATTAAAATTTTCCAATATATTATTAGTTGATAATAAATTGCTAAAGTATTTAAATATTCTCGAAGTATAATATAATATACCTGATTCACTGAGAAACCGCTCTAGTCTCTAAAAAAATATATATTTAGTATCTTATGAATATAAAAGAATATTATATTCCATTAATACAATAATATATATGTACCACTTAGGGGGTCTAGGGGGCAGAGCGCTGAATGTAGCTTAAGCAGCTAGTCTTCTATATTTCTAAGATTTAATGTGCTCAATATTTACTTGGATTTTAAATTTTCTACCTATCTTTACTAAAACGAACTGGAGAATACTATAAAATATTGTTTTAATTAGTTTAATTATTATCTCTTCCAGTTTCCTACTCTTATCTCCGTGATCAGAAATATATAAATATACCAAGAGAAGCTTATTCCTTTTATAATAATATTTACTAAAACAAGATTCTTTATACATTATATTGAATAAAACCTATGTCCTTCATTAGAAATCCAAACCATTTAATTTAATCGAAATTCTATTGTGTATTCAAAGAACGCAAAATTTGTACTAGTAGCGAGGATATTAAAAATTGTAATCGAAAATGAATTGAAATTTTCTATTTAACTTTCATATAGAAAAAAATAATTCACTTAAACTTTAATTTTATTTGAATTTCTATTTTAATATGTATTTTATAAAATTTTCAAAACAATATTAATATTAATATAATATGTAATATAGAAATAAATAGGAAAAACGGAAGAATCATTAGTAGAAACTAATAAAAGTAAATTGTGTTTTTAGAAGTTGTAAAAATATAATGAAAATAACAGTAAATTACAAGATTGTATCAGCAAACAGAGCGTATAATATTAATAATTTAAATTCATTAATCAATAAATAAAAAGTTTTCATATATTTTTGATATTTATTGATCTCATTATTTCAGAAATATTATATATAAAAATATATTTTAAATTAAAGTCCTCATTTGTTTGAAGTCTTTCTAAATTATTCAAGTATCTTATCAAATGGGCCACAAGAGAAGAAAATTTTATTTCAATATAATAATATATCGCGCTGGAACCTTCAATCAAAACATGTTCCAAATATATATATATTTATATATATATATATATATATTATTCGAAAACATAATTTTATGTATTTATATTCTTAAGAAAAATTCATTTTATTAAGTGTTAATAAAGGATTTTCTAAAAAGTTTATAAAAAAGACATTAACATTGGAATCTACTCTCTTCTAAATTTTATTGTAAGGATTACATGAAGAAAATTCAACGAAAATGGATTTAAGAACAATAACATTTTATTTCTTATTTTATGTATCCTGAACCTATACTTGATGTTATCTTCCAACAATAAACTGCGATTAAGGGATTTCATTTAAGTACCTTATAAATAGTTTGTTTTAAGAATAAACAAGAAGTTTAGAAAATTCTAAATAATATTTTGAATATTGTTTGGAAACGAAGTTTTTTATGTTTGAGAAGAGAAATAAATAATTAAATTAAATAATTATAAATTCGATTCATTAAATGATGTTTTTTTGTTATGTTATACATTTAATTTAAATTTTATTTTTAAATAAATTGTGAAATGAATAGAAAAAATAATAAATTAATTATATTACTATTATCTTTATATAATATATATGATATAAAAAATTAAAAGATATTAGAGAGTAATTAAATAATCTTTGACAGTCACATACGGAAATCCAAATATAATTTGTAATTTACCCACTGAATCACTTTTTATAATTATAATAAAAAAAAATTAATGAATCTTCTTTTAATTTGATAAAAATTATTATTTCATAATATAATTGTGAAATGTATTTTAATAAAAAATAATTTTTTGTATCAACCATATCATACTTATACTAAATTAAAATTTCATTTTAAATAAATTTCTTTGCAAATAATTAGAAAATGAATATAATAAAAGCATGAATGAACCCTACCCGGGGTAATTGTTATCTTCTAACTGATTTAATTGGTATACAAAATTTATAGGAATATATGTTTTTTGGAAATAAAATATAAACATTTTTTTTTTGCTAATTGGATAATATGCCCTCCACTTTCAACACATAGTTGTAATCGGGTACTGAAGTTTCTCATCACATCCTGTAGCATATTCATTTGTTTTGCCTGTTTTTAAGAACAATAGTTTTCTTTAGCTCAACCAAATAGCGGAATTTATCATTAAAAAATTTGGATTTAAGTAATTGCAGGGAACTTGATCTTTCGTCGTGCGATTAGTTTTGTGGGGATTCAAAGTTAGTCTAAGTACTCAATTTGGAAAAGCAATTTAATTTATATCTAATTTGACAGATTATTAAATATTATAAATTTTTTTTTATTTTAATAATTTAGGGATTTATTAGAACCTATATTTTTCTATATATACATGAATAGGTATATATATTAATTGATGATTTATAACCTGTACAAGCATAATTAAAGAGAAAAAAACGCATTAAAGAGAGTACTGGATGATTATGGTTAGAGGGTAATTTTTCCCGGATTATTTTCGTTCCCGGGAAACGGGAAATTTAAAAAATACATTTCCCGGGATTCCCGGAAATTTTAAAAAATACTAAATTTGAGGAATAAATTGTAAAAATATTACGAAAAAATTAAATAAATGTTGTTTTTGCAAAAAATAAAATAAATTTAATTGAAAAATAAAAAAACACAGTAAGATATAATATATGATCATCAAAATATAACATAAACAAAATTATTTTCTTTTACTTGTTTAGAAAATAACATTTTAGAAACGAGAGGCAATCAAGCAATTTGTATTTTGTTTTTCTTATTTTAGTTTTTCTTTACTGTATATGGTTCAGCATGGAACCTAAATTCAAATTAATTTGAATTATCGCCCTCTGACTATGTTTATATATTAATTAAATTAAGTAATTATAAATGTTAATGTTAGGTAATTATATAATTTATATTAATATTTTTAAGTTATTTAATAAATTAAGCGGATACACAGGGCCGCCCTAACCACAGGGCTAATTGGGCTATAGCCCTAGGGCGCAAGCCTTCTGGGGGCGGCATTTTTTATTAGTTTATATATTTTTACTAACCATTCTGTGTAATTTCTTATGAAAAGGGGCGCAAAATTTTAGGAGCCCACGGGCTCCGAAAATCTTAGGACGGCCCTGCGGTACAGTATATATCTAAAATAAAGGAAAACTGATAGTGAAGTCTGTGATTTGGATGTTTTTGCTATTTTTTTATCACTACCCATAAAGGTGGACTTAAATAATATACAAAATGTTTGTATATATATATATCTAAATAATAATATTTATTTATTTATCAAAAAATATAATAATATATCGCTCTCAACGACAGCTTATTTATATTAATTTAAGTTAAGGGATAGGTGATGGAGAGGGGTTAGTTTCAAGAATTACTATCTTTCCAAATGGTCAAGTACAATAGTGTATTTTATTATTGTTACCTGTTCAAGAACCATTTTATCTTACCAAGGGGTCAGGTATGGGAATTAACATCATTAGGGGAGATTTAAGATTAAACCTTACAAAATTGGCCAAATGCTGATAATTTATTTTAAAAGCATCATGTTCATCCTTCCCACTAAAAACATTTATGTACTTATTGCTTAGTTTATTTTATGTTTATTTTATATGTTAAGTATATTTGATATAACAGATACAAAATTTTTTTTTTTGAGTAGTTTTAATTTAAATTCAATTAATATAAATGTATAAAACTTAACATGTGTTTTTTCTTTAAGTTTTTAACACTAAACATCACTACAGTTAGAAATTTACAAAAAATCAATATTAGGTAAGTAGGGGGTCTACCCAAAACCGAAAAAGATGACAAGAGGTCTACGACACAAAAATAATTTTGTATTTTTAATAATTATTGAAATGTAATTCAATATCCAAGTGTAGCTAATTAAATAAATAATTATTTATTAAATTGTTAGGTAACTATATGAATTAAATTTATAAAAATTGAAAGTGTGAAAATAAATTGTTAGTTGTCACCGATTCGAACTAAAACAAAAAAACATTAATCATGAATTTTTAATATTCCATATATTTAATATTTCTATTTATAAAAAAATAAATGATTTTGTAATTTTCAATTATAATTCAATTTAAATATTTTTATAATATAATTTTAAGATCGCGTTGATGATATTTCTTCTTTGATATTATCTATACTTTCAGTTAATGTAAAATTAAACATTTCTTAATGAAAATAGATGATCATTTAACTGATTATTATAAAATTATTTTATACAATATACATTTTCAAGAAATTTATAATTGAATAGACATAATAAACATCACATCAAATTATAATTTACTTAGTTAAATAAATAAAATTGTAGTTTAATTAATTCGAAATAGTTAATTTTAATTGTGTTTTAATATTCAAATTCTCTTCCAATCTTTTAACAACTAAATGGAAAATATAATTATCTTCTGGAGAGCAAATAACATTAAATATGTAAAATAAATATATATATTTAAAAAAAAACCCTTGTTAAATAGTATTATATAATAAAACAGTAATATTTGTTCAAACTAGTTATTTTTAATGCTGAGGACAATTATTATTATTGGCATATACTTATACTACTAATATTCTGAAATGTCATAATTTTAAATAACAATAAATTAAAATATTTTTAATTATATTTTAGTTTTTATAGCAATCATGATTTCAGAACATTTAGTCATTACATGTTCAATATTATTAATTTTTATTTATACATTTCTAATACCTGTTTAGTTTTCATTGGATCAATGTTAACTATTGTTGCAGGAATTTGCCAAGTCTATTAAAATTCAATTCAATTCAATTCAAAATATAATGATAGAAAACTTTCTTAATAATAATTTAATATTTTTTATAAATATTTTCATATACAAAAGAATTAGAAATTAGAAAATTTTAGTGTATCCGCTTAATACATCTAACGGCTTGTAAGGCCTAAATAATTAAAAGAAAACTATTGTTCCTGAAAATCAAAAGTGGAATTAAATGGAACGAGATGAATCCTTAATATCTATTAAATTTTGCTCTAAGGTCTAAAAAGAGGGATTAAAAAAAATATACGATAGAAACCTCTTTAATTCTATCGTTCCTTAAAATTTGTGTGGACTGTATAAAAAAAGGTCTTTTTAAGATATTAAAGATTCATGTGGGATAAAAAAAGGAAAAAAAAAATAGAAAAACGTTAAACAAGTTTTACAGTATTTTAATTAACATTTAATTTGATAATAAACGGTTAATTATATTTAACCTAAATAAATAGAAATATATAGAATATATATAACAACTTAAATCTAATGTTTTAATACTAAAATTCATATAGTTCAAAGTGTTCATAAGTGCACTTATCTGTTTGACCACGGGAATTAGAAAAAGGGGGTTCACCGCTGTTCGCTGCCTGGATCTCTTCTCTGTTGATTACTGATTTCCCAATTGATCCAACTATCAATTGGCTTTGGACACTCCTCGAGTCTCCATCTGGTTAAATGGACCACCACGGATCCAAAAGTAGAAGGAAAGCCCCGGCGGAGCAATCGAAACAGTTGAGCCAATTAATGAGCGGGCGAACGATAATAGCCTCTCGTTGAGCTTCACTCAACAGAGAAAAGATATGCAGCCGAAGCAGCTCAGACGGCAATGGCGGCGTATGGACCGAACAAAGGCGGGCGGCAGAACAACAAGAAGGGCTTCAGAGGGTGCTCTCCCCTTTTTATATGGTGATATGTAAGAGGGAGAATGTCACTCATTAGGGGTGGTAAGGGAGGGACTTATTAGTTTATTTAAATTAAAATAAAAGGCTTAAAATTATAATTGAAAATAACTTAAAAATATTAATAGAAATTATAAAATTACCTAACATTAACATTTTTAATTACTTCTATTTAATTAATATATAAACATAGTCAGAGGAAGGTAATTCAAATTAATTTGAATTTAGGTTCCATGTGGAACTATGTAGTTAGAAAAATTTATTCTGTAATCACTGTGTGCTTGTGTCATGCGATACAGGGGCTTATCTTGTCAAAATTATTATCAAAATTAAAAATATATAAAACAATTATTTTGTCCGTTCTATTATACGGGAGTGAGGCGTGGTCTAAGACCTCCCAAGACGAGAATAGATTTGGAGTATTTGAAAAGAGTATTCTTCGCAGCATTTATTAGCCAAAGAATGATGTGGTCATCGGAGAATGGAGGCATAATGAGTAATCTCATGACATTTATGCATCTCCATACATAGTTATAAAATCAAGATGGCTGTCATGGGCAGGACATGTCTCAAGAACTGGCGAAATGTCCGTTTGTGGGAAGCTACAGATTGGAAGCCCAGGGACGCATTGGGTGGGCATTGTAGGAATGGACGTAAGAAAGATGGGAAAAAATAGGAGTTTAACAGGTTTAGCTCAGGATAGGGATATTTGGAGAAATGTGATTGCTGCGGCTAAAAACTTTCGAATTGTGTAGAGCTACAGAGACAGATAGATTCTTATACACAAGCTTTAATTTAAATTATCAATTAGTTTTTATTAATCTATGAATTTTCCAACCAATATTTGGGAAAGTACCGTTCAACAGTTGTCAACTTTTTATTTTATTATTAACAGAAAAAAGAAGATATTTTTCTAATTATTAATTATCTATCCATTTTTAAAAGGATTTTGTTTTAACCCATAACCAATAAACATTGGTTATGATTAAATCTCAGGAAGAAGATTAATATTTTTTAGTCTTTACAAACTAACGATCGATATGTATATTATCATTCATTCACGCTGGCCTAGAATCACGAACACAGTGAGCTTACTCTAATGTCAAGAGACACTTAAAATTATACAAGTATTCAACATTTGAAAACTTCATTCAATATAATATTTGCTGAATTATTATGAAATTACATTAAATGAAAAAATTTATTTAATTTAGAAAAAGGTATTTGTCTATTTATTCCAAAAATATAAAAAAATGTTTTTATAATGATTTTTTTTAATAAAACACTCTTATGTGTAAATGACAAGAGATTTGATGAACAAATTAATTTATAATTGCATGAAATTTATGTATTTTAATTAACAAAAAAGGAAAAATTTGTTCAAAACAAACTTTGATCGAAACTTATAAATTAAAATGAATATGTAAAATTAGAGTGCCTATTAATTTAATTGTATATATATATATATATATTTATATATTATAGTTATTAATATTTATGTATGTCCGAGTCCTCCCCTTATTTGAAATAATAAATTTGTATTTATATAAATCTAAGTATAAATAGATAACTTTATATTATTATATTAAATATTTGAAATATATTATTTAATATAAATTTTTTCTCTTAAATTTGGATTCCACTAGAAAAATTATTATTATATTTTGTAGTAAAATCAATGAATGATATTCAATCAAGGATATTCCTATATTAATTATATGTAAATTGATTCCTAGAGAAGAGAAAACAGCCACTTGAAAGGTATTTTTTTTCTTCTTTGACATTCAAATATATTTTTTTCTTTTGAGACCTCTTGTATTAAATATTTTAATTGGTTCCATATAATCAGTGAAATTAGAACATTAAGTAGATAACAACAAAAAAAAAAATGATTATTTACTTAGAAATGTAAGGAGCAAAAAAAAGTATTGCTTGAATGTTGGTTTTTAATTAAACATTTTATGAATTAAAATTTACCTCTCACAAATAAAAATAAAATTTATCAAAGTTTTTTTTTCTTTTTATTATTTTTTTTTGTAAATAGGCATAGATATACTAAGCTGTTTAATTTTCTGCCCAGTAAATATTTTAAATTATAAGAGTAGATAGGGGAGGATATAATAGAAAAAGAAAATAAGTAAATTCTTTGTAATATTTTTTTTTTTATTAATATTAGGGAAAATTTTTCCTTTATTTTTACCGACCGACGATAGTAAGGGAGGTATTGTTTTCACACCAAATTTCACATGTGGAGATTTTTACATATCTCCACGAATCATGCATTGTCTTAACAGAAAAAAGTATTTTTAGCATGATGTCTGTCCGTCCGTCCGTCCGTATGTGTACAGCTTGTACGGCTCAACGGATTTTGATGAAATTTGGTATATTTACTTATGCATCAGTATGATGAATTGATCAACTTTTGGTACAAATCCGGAAACCGGAAGTGGTAGTATTAGCAATTGACGATAGGAAGGGAAGGGTTATTTTTACACCAAATTTCACATGAGGAGATTTTTTACATATCACCACGAATCATGCACTTTGTATTGATTTTATCCTCGAGAAAAATCATTTTTATTAGTTTTTTCTTAATTTAAAATTATATGACGTCATCCAGCCATTCATGACGTCACAGCCTGGTCTTACATATATTATAAATAAAATAAAATTAAAAATATTTATGTTATATCCATATCTGTTTTTTATTACATTAATAGATATATTAAAATTATTTGAAATTGTTTCTGTAGCTGGAAATTAATTTATTTCAAACCGTCGGTCGGTTCAGACCTGGCCACAGGTCAACTTATTTCTTTTCAAGTAGCTAATCCGTTTTAGATATGTTCTCTAATTAAAATAATACTAAAAATAAATATACATTTTTAAAATGATTCGTAAATATTGAATTATTCATCTTGTATAAATATAAATAGATATATAGGCTAAATCCTGACCCTTTTTATTCTGTTTTGTTCGTCCCCGTGATATAATTATAGAAAGCAATTATTGACCGGGTGAGTAAGCTATTGTACACTTATTGAATTAAGGTTAATCACTCAAATATGTATCAAGTTCACTAAACAATATAATTAGAATATATAACCTTCAAGAATTAGTTCTGACAAAGAGTGAAACTTGAAACCAAGTACTATTTCTTTTTTTTTTTTTATTTATAGTTTCTTAATAGTTAAAATCTTTCCTGACAAAGATAACATCGAAAATAAAGAATGAATAGAATATTTGATGTTTGATTTGTCTTTTTTGTAAATAAATTACATTAAAATTTTGAAAATTAAATTTTTCTACTCACTCAGTTATTCTTATAAATTCACAATAATAATTAAAATTATTTTTTTAAGAATTTTAAAATTTTAAAATTTAAGTTTATGAAAATTTTTATTTTGTATATTATTATTAGATAATTTTCTTGTGATCTAACCCAAAATACTTTTATTACTAATATTTGGTAAAATAAAATCCTAATAGAAAGTACTTTAATATGATCGTGACAAACTATATATCTATCTATCTCTGTGCTGATACGGAGCTTGGAAGATCTTAGTCGAAGCAACCACATTCCTCCAACCATACCTATTATCTATTATTGTGTTTTTTGGCTTCTAGCTTATACCATTTTAATTAGTGAAACATCTATTTTTATTTTGTTTATAATTTTATTCATTCATATTCAGTTTTTAATAATATTTTTATGCATTATTTATTTATATATATATACCATATATTATATCATTTAAAGGTTTTTATAATACCTTGAATTGAATAAATGTGATGAACTTAATTATATATACATCAAATTAATTAATTAGTTTTATTCATTTATTAAAAAACAAAATAAAAAAAATATCTCATATTTATCGACCTTCTTGTTGGAAGATTTTTTCCAATAAATTATAGATTATATATTTTTGTTTCCTCATTTTAGAAATTTCAAATCATCCTTGACAGGCGAATTCTTTTTGTTTTTGTTTTGGAAAATTATTATCAAGTAAATAACTTAAACAATCATAATTTATTTTAAATGTTGTTGGATATTAGCACTTAATATACGAATACAACCTTGAAATTTTAAGACAATTCCAACAGGCCTGGGTTGGATGCACACTCAAACTATCCTTCCTGATTTTTATTTATTATTATTATTATTTTTTTTTAATATCCTTCTTATTGTGTACGCGGAACAATTCCTCCATATATTAATTATTTTACAATATTAATGTTTGAATTATCCAAAAATTTCAAATTCCAGGCTTTTATTCTATATATATATATATAATTATGTATATATACTTCTATTCTATTATTAAAAACAAAAATATTTTTTATTTACAAGTAATTGATTTTATATATATAAATATTATCTAGTTTAATCGAATTAATTTTTAGAGAAAATATCTAAATATTGGTACTTTTATAATTATTAATTAATTATTACTGTATCAATCAGTGATTGATACACCAATTCAAAACCATTTTCCCAATAGACTTAAATATTTGTTATATGCCTTTCGTTATGATAACATCCCCAATAATTAAAACAACATCGAAATGAAAAGTAAATGTTTATTGACGTGAAACGACGTCGACGGATATGAGTCAATATTCCAGTCACTACTTTAATTATGATTTCTATTTGGGTGACCCTCAAAGACAATGTCACATGCAAAACCAGGAAAGAGGATTCATTCAATGCCTGTTTGCCAATTAGTAATCGATTAACTTTGCTGAGATAGCGTTGTTGTTGATGTTGTTGTTGTTCTCAATCATTGACTGATATCATTCGATTTGCTTTTCTTTTTATTTTAATTTCACTTTTGCTTATTTATTCAATTAAATAGACACATACAATGCTAGATTTTAATTTATATTTCATTCATTACAGTTTTCCTTTAATCATTATCACTTTTACTATGTTTAGATGAAGTAAAGATTATGTTTGAAAAATAAAAACAAAACAAATCAATTATGACTTAACTTTGAGTATGAAGACAAATTAATTTTTAATCCGGGTTCGATTCCATGCATTGAAAGTTGTTTCCAAATAAATCTAGGACACCCAATTGTTAGTATTTCAAGAAGGATCAACTTGATAATATTTACGGAACTTCCGTTAGAGAATTTTAAAGTGGTATTTAAAATCAGACAGAAAAGCAATCTACCCGAATAATGATTCGTTTTTGATTAAGATTATTAAATTAATAAATGGTAATTATTATTTTTATTATTCTGGATATTATTGTTTTACATTAAATAAAATATTCACTCCAAATCTTCCTTCTATATATATATAATATGGTAATATTTAAGTTTCTCATATCTCTTTATTTAAATGTCGTTACATTTCATTATACGCCATTCGTTAGATTATAATAAAACAGTGTAATAAAATGAATTTTAAGGAGTATTGTATCTGATCTTAAAGCATACAATTTACTATATAATTAATTTATTGAACAAATTAATAAATAAAATTAAAACTTTTACTTTACTAATTTACGAATAAAATAAATGTAAAGACATTACATTAAGATTTTTAACAAAAAAAAAAAAGTATATTTCACAGGAGGCTGATCTCTCTGCCTAGATATAAAAAACGTGGAAGGCGGTTTCTAAAATTAGTAATATTAAAAAATATGTAGGTATATGTTTTAATTAGGGCTTACAATACCGAACTAAAATCTGAATACCGGTATTTGGTATTTGAAATTTGAAATACCGGGATACCGGTATTATTAATAATAAATTTTCTAGTTATATTTCTTCTTACCTCAGTTGTTATATTGACTTTTTAACAAATAATATATGAAATCCAATAAATATTGTTCTGAATATTATTTATTTTATTACATAGAGAGTAGGAGTAGATAGATACAAAAAAACGTGCAAGTAAAATAAAGTAAATATTAAATTCTATGTTACATTTTACATATAATAGGTTCGTATGGTATTATATAATTAAAGAATTAAATATAATTAAAGAAGTAAAAAATATAAAAATATAAATTGAAAGTATTTGTGAAATAATATTAATAACTTGCGTTTTGTTTATTAAAGTATGCTCTTAAAAAACACAACGAATCAAGCGTTTCATCATCAAGTGAGGACCGAATTTTCATACAAAAATAACCAGCGGCCGAAAAAGCGCTTTCTGATTCTACACTTGTCGGCACTATTGTCATTAAAAAATCATACACATTTTGTAAATTCGTAAATTCGTAATACCAAAATACCGGTATTTTTACATAAATACCGGTTTTTAATACCGGACAAAAATCGTCCGGGATCCCGGTATTCGGGATCCCGAGATCCCGGAATTGTAAGCCCTAGTTTTAATAAACAAAATAGAAAATAATTGATCAGTATCAATAAAATTATTAAGGATAGTATGTCCATGGTTTTAGATTTAATTTAAATTTTTATCATGGTGAAAAATGGTGTTGTGTTGCAATTAATTTTGGAGTTCAGTAATATAATTTATAAAATAATAAACCAAATAATATATATTAAATATTAGTATAGTATAATAGGGAGAAGATAGATAAAAAAAAAAACTCGATTGAGAAATGATCCATGAATAGAGTATACATTTAAGGAAAATTTTACCATAAAAACATAAAAGAGATACAAAATAGTTTTGGGCCATTATTAATTCAAGATAGAGAGAGAGATAAAAATAAATTAATTCATAAAAACTCACAACTTCATCACTGTTGTGATTGTCCAGCATAGACTGACTGACTGAATATCAAATATAAAGAATATAAAAATGATTCTAATATAACAAAAATTTTGAAAAATTATTTATAGTTTATAAAAGGTTAAATTTTTAAATTTTATATTTGATAATTTCATGGTTTACAATCATTCAAAAGAAGGAAATATACTAGCAACATTCACATTCCTGCATCCATCCTGCATATCCCCTAATTCTTATTCAATATTATTTGGTATCTAATTTAATATTGGAAATTCCCAATGGATAAATGATTCTTGATATTTCTAAAAGTCTGTAAGGAAAAATAACTGAAATTTGAATGAAGAATTTCATCATTGAATTTCCGTTGAACTTAGGATTGGTGAATCATCGTATATATCATTATATACTTATGTATATTTTAAAACCATGGACAATAAATATAGGAACCATAATAGGGCATTTTGCTTATTTAGACTCTGATAAAAAAAAATTAATAAAAATAATGTCACAAATTCATAATCAGAAATTATAAATTTATATATATTTATGACATTTTTATATAGGTGATTAAAATAGTCAATCTTGATCAAAGGTTCAAGGTTAGAAAAATAAATAATAAGTTATAAAAATAAATACATTCATATATATTAATAAATAAATATAAACTTTTGTTTTTTCTGATTAAGTAGATACAAATGAAAATATAAATTTCATTGTTTTTTTACTTTCCCGCATACTTCGTATAAGGGAAGTATTGGAATCGTCAAAAATTTCGACTTCGAGATTTCGATAGATCTTGACGTTTTAGACCTCCCTGAGTCGGAAAATACCATTTGTCGAATTATGTCTGTATGTGTGTATGTATGGATGTATGGATGTATGTAATGTTTGTCTGTGAGCAAATTTACTCAGAAACTAATCAAGCTAGGACTTCGAAATTTGGTACACCGATATTATTCACAGTTTGTAGATTTCTATCAAAATTTCGTCAAAATCGGTTAACCGGAAGTGGTACTTGATCTACACTGGTTGCGTTTACCTTTCAAGTAAAGTACCAGTTTGCTTCGAGATATTTGCTTCAAATTTTGTATATCGATTTAAAAATATGAAAAAAATTCAGATACCAAATTTCATCATGATCTGACTACCGGAAGTGACATTTTACCTATACAAGTAGCGTTAGGTGTAAATCTGTAAATTATAAATATATATAATAGTGTTAAACCATTTTACTTTATAATTTAAATTAATTAATTTGTTTATTTTTATTGTTGTTAAAACATAATAATAATAACCTAATTACCTATTTATATGCGGGAAAGTCTAGGGGAGGACACTCCCGATTTATTTTAAAAGTAAATCAAAATTAGAACTTAACGAGTCAATCATATATCCTATATATATAATTATATTTAATTATCTTGCTATCTATATAGTCAATTATTATATATAAGAAGAGAGAGATAGATAGTAATAAGTATTGTTTTAATATTTTCTAAAATCAAATCAAATACCACTAATCGTTTTAAATAATTTTACTAAAATAATGTTTTGAAAGCGTGCTTGATTTCTTCTTCAGGATATTATATATAAAAAATTTATTTGATAAGAAGGTCTTATTTAATTTACATAAATGTTAATAAATGATATCTTCATTTTTTCTTAGAAAAAATAAATCGATTTTCTTCGAACTCGAATTATAATTAAGAAAGTTTAATTCATTGAAAGAAAAAAATGATTTAAAGTTCACTTAAATGTATCTCTCTTATAAAGTTTATTCAAATTTCAATAAGGGATTAGTGGAATCTCTTAATGCAGTGATTGGGGTGATCTTTGATCTTCATTAATCTATTTGCTAAGGGCTTTATTAAAGTACTCAATTATCTTGATTTTCATTCTGATTTAATGAAAATATACCAGGAATCTCATTCGTATGGAAATTGAAAGTCTGCGACGTTAATTTAATTAATTAAAATATTAAAATAACAATATATACAATAAAATTGGAATTATTTAGTCCTATAGAAATTTTAGTGAAAGTAAAGAATTAATTAATATAAAATTAAATAAAAAATTTATATTATTTTTTTAAATATTTCTTCTAAATAAACCTTTATTAAAGAAAAAACTAAGTAAACGCCTAATATTGTTTTATTTACAAAAAAATTGATGTTAAATGTAACAATACTTATTATTATTAGTAATAGTTACCAAGTGACACATCCTTTTGCTCTCCATGAAGAGTCTTTTGAAATTGAATTAATATGATTTTGAATAATCTCTTCTAGAACCTTATCATATTCTTTATCTTATTTTACATTTTTATATAATGTAAATTCTTCTTCTAATGTTTTGAATAAAATTTTACTAAAATTATTTATATACGAATATAATTTCCAAGGACAACAGTCAAGAGAAATTTTAATGGAAAGTATAAATATTCGAAGGATTTTCATTTCAATATAAATAATTTTCTTAAATTAATTTTAATTATATATATAATTTATTTATTATAGATCATTATAAAATTAAACTTATTGAATTAAATTTATAAAAACTCGCCATTCAGGTTCCTTTTATGCGTCTCTTTGCTAACCAGATGTCTCTTACCCCCTTGACCTCCCTTTAAATAATATAACTCTTTTTTTCAAATGTCATATATCTATAATTATTTTTATACAATATTATATTATAATATTCAGTTGGTAACAGACTTTCAGTGTTCAAATATAATGGTATATAGCTTGTTCACCATTAATTATAATATATTATAATAAAAATGGCTGAATAATAGCAAGTGTATTCTTCAAAAGAACTTTTGTGTTAATTTGCTGATTTTGTTAGATTATATTTTTTTTATATTTTTTTATCTTGCTTGGAAAATAAATAAATATATATATATATATTTAAGGTTTAATATATATAAATAAAAATATATAATTTTAAATTTATTTTTATAATTTATTTATAAATAAATAAAATTCACAAATCAACAAATAATATATATATATATATATATATATACCTATATAACTATATACATGGATATTATATTTGATATAGTAGTTTTACTGACAAAAAACCACTTCGAGGTAGAGGTTCCCCGCCAAGTTGTGTGCCCTAAAAAGTTAGGAAATCAAAAAATTTAGGGCCCCGTCAAGTTGATTTTCAAGAAAATTAGTGAAATCAAAGCTTAGTTTTTAAAACGTTCATTTCCTGAATAGTATATTTAATTGCATTTCCAATAAAACTTTTGCAAATAGTATGTGGTAGTACCTCCCACATTACCACAGAGTGGTTTTTGTCAGATTTCAATGCTTTTTGTAGAAATGATATTTATTTGAAATGTACAATAATGTACATTCATGTAGAAGTATTGGTGAAATTAATGATGGCAATATTATGCTGTATACTTAGGGAATATATCGACTGCCTGATGTTTATCATTTATTGCAATTGGGCCACCTTTGCACAGTTGATACGATGTTTCCCAGTAGTAGGACTCACTGTAGCTGGTGTGCAGTCTATTACCACACAGTGCATTTAAATTACAGTGAAAACCGGTACTTGTCACGTCCCGTATATATACACTTGGCAGCTTCTGATGTTTTCTTACTTGGCGGGGCGGAGCGCTGCAGTGTTCCTAGATATTATGAATTTAAATTTATTATTTTATAACTTATGTGATAATTTGCTTTTTATAATTATTCATATTATAATTCACTATTTAAATAAATTAATTTCCGCGTATATATTTTCTAAATTCATCCATATAGATATTATCCAAATGGCATAAACATAAAAACGAGAGACGTAATATAAATAATTGTAACATTGATCCAAAAGTCAGTTTGATATAACCTTAAATAAATAATAATCAAATAGATTTCCTCTATTAATTTTTATTATATATTCAAGATCATTTCACTGAATCATTAAATAAAAATTCTTTTGTATTATATTACCATCTTTTAATAATATAAGAATCTAAATCAGTGGAGATGGAGGGATTGAGACGGGCAGGAAACATTTAAAATTTAAGATTGTTTTACCTGAGAATTATATCAATTAAATGGATTTGAATATATTATGTTAGGTGATGGCCTTGTAAATAATAGAATGGAATATTTTTAAATGATACATTTCAAAAATCAATCCCATTTATGAATAGAAAACTAATGCCAGAATATTGAAACAGAAGCATCTAATAGATATAAAAGAATGTTCATTAATGAAGAAATGCTATATCATTAAAATTATTGTTTTGAAACGAATTATTTTCTTTTAAATTTTTTTTAAATTTGAATGACTAATTAAAGAATGTAATTGTAGATAATATAAATTCAAATATAATACCATTTTGATTATATTAGCCTATTTAGAAATAAAATATAAATATATGAATAAAATATTGTTCTAACCTAAAATTAAATAATTCAAATCCATTATTTGCAAATTTTAAGTACTCATTATTTTATTAATTAATTTATTTATAATCATATTTCTTTATATAGGAGCCTCTAGAAATATATTTACACATCAAAAGTCAGAACTAAAATAATTTTAATCTCTTCTTTTCCACAAATTGTGAAGTGTATATTTGATTATTTATTTAAAAATAAAAATATCAAATGATTTCGGGTTTCATTAATAGATTAGTTTTTTCAGTAAATGTAAAGTATTTTAATATATTACTTGATCTGCTAGTATATAAACAATTACAATATTAAGTCATTTAATATGAAATGAAAATATATAATTTAAAATATATTCTAATTTATGTTTGTTTTATTAATTTTATATTAAATTAGATTTAGTTTTGGTTTAAAATGTATAATATTATTTATAACTCCTTTATATTTATTTTGATATAATTTATTTAATTTAGAGAAAATTAATAATTAAATGAAAGATAAATACTTTTTTAATTTTTCTTTAATATTTTATTATAAAATTTCATAAGAAATTTTTTAAAGGTTTCATTTATCGATCATATCATTAATATATCATTTTAAAAGTATATATGATTAAGTAATATAATAATATAACAGCAAAAAATATAGATGAATAAATAATACAATAACGGCCTTAATCTAAATAGTATAAACAGTTAAACCATTTGGAAAAAAAGAGATTTATAACTTTTGTGGTATATTTACACAAAAAAAAAAAGAAAAGTGAAATGATGTCGAGATCGTTCAAAAACTTATGAAAAAAATTAGATGGAATGATGAAAAGTAAAAATCCCGCAAGCAGCTCAGCTCCTCTTCGCCGATCACCTGGAAAGTGACCTCAACACCGAAGCAAGTTGAAGGACTTTGCTCTCCTCCCACCCCACGAACCCCTCCCGAATTCATCTGGTTTGCATAATCTTACATGTGAAGTTTCTAAGCCAATCATACGCCTATCGAGACATGATCAATGCCCTTTTGATTGATTATTAATTAATCAACCCCAATTCGATTGCGAGATGCTATTGAAAAGCTGTGATTACGGCCCAAAATAAATATATGATTAGGAGTCAATTGCTGAGTAAATAACTAATCATGGCAAAGAATTTCTATCCTTGACCTTCTTTAGACAATTTCTTATATAAGAATTTTGACGATTGAGAATTGACGGTTACCTGGCAAAAATGAAGTATTATTAGAATAATTTTCTAAATCTTCAACTCTTATAATTATTATCTATAAACAACTTAGAATCTAATTGGTTAAAAGTGAGGATCTATAAAATAATGACTACAATTATCAAATAATACATATTAATAATAATAAATAATAATAATAATAATAAATTTTATAATATTAATAGGATTATTAATATTCTTTTAAAAAAAGAAATAGTCTATGCTCTATGCTATTATTTTAATTCTATCTCAATGGTAAATAATTTAAAATTATTTGCACTATTAAAATACAATCATTGTTGTATGGCAAAAAGCGGATAATTGAGATGATCTAAATAATAAAAAATATACTTTAAAATAATATAGTTTCGTGCAAATATAAAAATTAATTTTAATCTAATTAGCAATTATTCAGGAGTGTCTAAAAATATTTGAAAAATGTAATCATACAAATTATTTATTCTATTGTAATTATTTATTTGTTTTTTTAATTTTGCTCAGTGATTAATTAATTTATCTTTTGGTTAACATTTTATTTGCGACAAATTGTAATTATAAATTGAAATATTTGATTATTCTAGGAAGAGAGAAAATAATTTTTCTTTTTTCTCGCACATATATTTGCCAGTTTTTTATTTCTTTTTTTACCAATTGATCATTACTTTTACCATTAAAAATTCAAATATATTATTCTAAATTATAATCATGAATATTCATATGTCTTTTTTTGTGATCGTTCACATGATTTCATATTTTCTCTTCATTAAAACAAAAAAAAAAAAAAAACAGTTATGTTTTTTAGACAAAAGACAAAAAAAAAAATTAATAAATCAATTTTTTGTTTATTTTTTTCTTAAATTTACTTTCTCAAGAAATTTCATTATTCATAAATTATTTAATATATAATATATTTCAAAGATACTTTATAAATGGGATATACCTATTTAAATGTTATTTTATTCATATAAAAGAGTTTCAATTAAAAATTCAATTATTAGATCCTTAGCTAATTATCAAGATAAATTTAACCTGTAAAACAAAGATTCTTTTTATAGATTTCATTTTTAAAATTAATCGAGATATAAATACTGTATAAGTGTAATTTTAAACTCAGGAATATAGAAATTCAAAAATTTACTTTTTTCAGCTAAACTTTAACTTTTTCTTTTTAAATGGATGGAATAAATTAAAAAGAAGCAAGTTAACTTTTAAATCTTTTAATATAGTGTAGAATTAAGATTAAAAAATTCATAAAACTACTGGTTTGTATATTATTAATATTATTGTCTTTATTATGGTTCTCTGTTACAAAAATATACTAAAAATATATTATTGAATAAATATTTACTACATTTTATAATTTATTTATATTAATTGAATATAAGATATACAATTTTTTCATTTAAATGTTGTTAAATATTAGATATATTCAATATTTATTCTATTATTCAAGTTTAATATTATATTATGAATATATGTTATTAAAATTAGTTTATTTTTTATGACGCAGTCTGCTGCCCTCTCTCTCTCTTAGTTAATTGTGAAGATTTCATTTCTCATCAGTCATTTATATTTGTTTCAAAAACGTTTCAGGTTAAATGCGTTTGAAAAATGAATCACAGGTGGATATGCGATCCAATAAATTTGGTTCCAACAAATGACCAATTTTACAATATTAATTTGTTTTAAGTGACTCGAAACGGTTGAATGGCCAATTGTCAAATCTACTGTTCATTTGATAAATCAGACGATTATTTATTGAAATCAATGTAGGACAGTCTCTAAAGGAGAAAAATGTTCCGGGCTAATAAAATTAAAAATTATTCCATGAATGTAACACTAATTGAAATTAAATTTTTGTTATTAATAAAAGAAAAGAAATGTATAATATTATATACATGTTATTATAACATTTGATTTGACTTATATTATCTATATTGAAGAATATTAGAAATATGAATAATAAAAATGATTAAAAATCGTTTTGAAAAAAGATTCAATTACTTCAAATTAATGTTTTTGTGATAAATAATGGGAAAAAATCTATATTTTCAAAAAAAAAAAAAAAAAAAAATTATACAAATTATATATATTTATAAATATATTACAATTTAATTATAAATAAATATTTGCCAATAAATTATTATAATAATTACACAGATCAATAAAAATATAAAAACATATCAATACAATTTAATTTTTAAACTAGTGGAAAATTTAAAAAAAATACTTCGTCTGACAATCAGATCAATTCAATTCTTGGAATTTATATATTCAATGACAAATAAATAAATAAAATATAAGCAGGAAGCATTTGAAAATACTAATTTATACCAAAATTGGAAAATTAATTATTTCTTATAATAGTAAATAATATATATATACTAAATATATAATATATTTTTTGTTATATATATATATATATATATATATATATATATTATATCTTGATAACAAAATAATGTTTTCCTATATACTAATTTTATACCTATTAGTAGGTAAACACGCCGTGTTTAAAATATTCAAGATAATATCAATTCTAAAAATATTCATTCAATCTAATATTTAAAATATATATACGATTTCCTTGAAGAATTTTTCAATGAAATTATTATTTTCAATATTAATTTTAATCATAAATAATCTATAACTAAATTTTAAAATATAAAATATATACATATCACGGTTTTGAGATATTAGTATATTCTATAACATATTTCAACAGCTATCATATGTCTATGGGACAAATATTAATTTAATTATGCAATTGAAACACGTATTGGACTTAACTATGCATTTGGCATGCAAATTTGCCTCAATCACTTAGTATTAAAATTTGTTTCTAGGCTTAAAGGGACAATTATATAAATTGGTATATCAAAATTATAATGCTATGGAGGATAGGGTCAAGTATTTTTATCACCAAATCGATATAATATTTTTTCTGAAAATTTTGGAAGAGCTGAATTCTTTACCTCTGTGAATTATCTTATAAAAATATTCTATTTATATTTTTGTAATCTGAGAGCTTATATTTATTTGCTTGTTTTTTACCTCAATTACAATAAATATTATCATGAAAATTACATTTTTAAATAAAAATAAAATTATATGTATTATAATTGATTTAATAAAAGAGAATTATTAATCACATGCTGGTGCAGATTCTAATTTATATTTCAAATGATGTGCATTTTTTTTTTCTAAATTTAATTATCTTATATAACATCAGCAGATATATATTCAAACAAGTTTCATGGAGAGAAAAGAATATAAAAAAAACTATTTTTAATGTTCTTTTGTTCAATTCACAATAGCATTTGTTGAATGATCAAAAACTAGCCATCACTTCCATTGCATTTTTAATACCCTTTTTTGGATTTAGTTGAATTTTTGAAAATCTATTTCAAATATGTTACTTCAATCTCCAGCCATGAGAATATAAATAATAAGAGTATATATATATATATATATTAATGTAAACAATTTCACAATGTTTTTATTATTCATTTAGCTATGAAAGGACATCTTTGAATTATGAAATAAATATTACTTTTGAAAAATAATTTGAATTTATTGTCTTAAAATAGCATCAATTCTCCTTTTCCTCTCTTCTAGTAAATCTTAAAAGATAATAATCTCTCTCTACTCTCTCTCATACACTCACTATTGCATTAGTATTTCAGAAAATGAAATTTATGTCATACATTAATAATATTATAAATTAACAAGTAAACCTTTCTTATGTTAAGCTAAAAGTGAAATGTTATATACGTTTTATATTTTTAGAATTTTTATTTCTATTTTGGAGTTGTATTTATTTTTAGATAACAAAGAAGTGCTAAATTAAACATTGGATATTTATATAAACTTTCAATTTTCATCAATTAATATTAACACCAAGTTTAAATAATTAATCACTCATATATTAATTTTTTATTGAAAAAAAAATCCAATAAAAAATATAATCTCATTCGAAATTGTTTTTGAAATTGATATTAATCAAATTATATTTTTATTTATTATTATGAATGAACAAACACATTAAACTAATCGTAATAATTTTATGACGAAGTTTTTTTTATAGTTACCGAGTATTGTGAATGTATTGTAAAATAAAGTATTTCGAGGATGATAAAAACTGACTATTGACTATTTACTATCTCGCCAGAGATAGTATTGCGATCAGGAAAATTTTCGATGTCGAGATTTTGATGTTTTTATACGTTTTGAAGGTTCCTGAAACATTTTCACTAAGGTTGAGAAAAATGTCTCTCTGTGTGTGTATGTGTATATGTGTGTGTATGTATGTAACCAAGATTACTCAAAAACGGTTTGAGCTAGAATGATGAAATTTGGTACATAGGCATTATTCAAAATTCATAGTTTTCTATCAACTTTTGAGAAATGTAGTTCAACCGGAAGAGGGTCATTACCTACAACGTTTTGATTTTTTTTCCTCTAAAGTGACCGTAAAAATAAAGATATATGTTTGATAGTTTTTCACATGATTAAAAATTGTATTAAACTGTTATATATAGACTTTCAGCTTGATTGAATCGCTAAAAGTACCGGAATTAATTTTTCATCACTGCAAATCACGCGCCAACACATGACGTGGTGCCATCAATAAAGAGCCAAACATGCGCTGATTTAATAAATATTATTTATTAATTTTAATTTATAATTTAATTAATTAAATTTAATTTAAATATAATATATGTTATTTAATCCAATTCAAATTTGCGAGATAGTCGAGTAGAGACACTCCAGCTTTTTTTACTATACATGTCGGAGTGTTGGTGGGTGAAATATAAAAATCATAAATTTGATTCGTGGGAATATCAGAAGATATTTTTAAAAATTAATATATAAATATAATTTGGATTAGAAAAAACATTTATTCAGTGTCGTAGGTCTATTGCAATGTAGGTTGCCTAGCGGTAGGGACTCTACCATATACCATTATAAAATTTTTTACTCAAAAAATTTGATGAATAAATTTTTAATCAATCAATCAATCTTTATTTATTCAATATTCTAAAGAAATATTTTTTTTATAATATATTATTTGATCAATATGAGTTAAAATTTTGTTTTAAACTACCATTCAATTGCTAATGACATTATTATCTCCGTTATAAATCTAAAACTACAGGGAAAATGTTCTTCTATTCATTATATTTTTTCTTCTCTCTCTTGATCTATCCTGTTGTCATATTTAACTAAAATATTATAATTATTCACTGAGATAATTTTTATAATCCATAATTTTTTTTTAACTATAATATTTCATTTGATAAGATTATACTGAAATAATATCGGCAATAATAACAAAGAGCATGTGAAATTTAGAGATAAAAATGGCAACATTATAATAAAAAATAATTATTATTATGGCATTGAAAATCGTCTAGATGGTGGCAGCAAAATTCAAACGTGTTTTCCTCAAGAGGCATTCAGGCAATGCATCGCTTATTTTCCGCATTTGGCCACCCAAACGATTATTTTTTTTTTCTACGAGTAAATCCTTCATAAAGCATTACGTGGTTATTATTATCATCCTATAACACGAAAAAAAATAATTTCAAGTAAACAATCTTGTACTTATTTAATTAGAAAAAAATGTAATAAATATAAAACCTTAATAAGTGTCTAATACCTTAATGGAAAAAAATCTTAATTTATGATGTTTATTTATTTTAATAAAAAAAGATAATAAATTCAGACACTCAAATATTTGTAATTTATATCAACTTTAACAATTTTTTATTAGCTCATTAAGATTGATATCTTTAATATTTGACTCTTTTGCTGGTTATAAACTGAAGAGGATGTTAGATTTTATATAAAAGTCAAATTAATATTTGATTGTGATTATGGAAATCATATAAGATTGCATATTTTTACATTTCAATAAATTACAATTTGTTTTTTTATTTATCTTTCATTTACACATGAAAAGAAGTTACATATTTTATTGATTCAGTAAATTAAATCCTGAATTTTAATTTCAACACATATTAAAATGCTCATAAGTCAAAAAAAAAAATCAAAAATCAATTGAAGAAAAACATTAGTAATTAATTAATTTTTATCATTTTTTTCAAATATAAAAATTATAGAAACAATTAATAGTTGACTAAATATAATGGCAATAATCAGTGTTATAACAGTGATCAAAAAACTCAAATATGTGGGATTTATTTATCCCATTAAAAAAAAATCAATTTCCATAAAAATTTTTATAAAAAAATGTTAATTTACCAATAAATGCTATAATTTTTACTATCAACTTTTGAGAAATGTAGCTCAACCGGAAGAGGGTCATTACCTACAACGTTTTGATTTTTTTTTTCTTCTAAAGTGACCGTAAAAATAAAGATATATGTTTGATAATTTTTCACATGATTAATAATGTAAAAAATTAATAATGTATAAAACTGCTATATATAGAATTTCAGCTTGATTGAATCGCTGAAAGTATCAGAATTAATTTTTTAACAAATCTCACGCGCCAACACGTGACGTGGAGCCATCAACAAAGATGCTAATAAGCGCTGGTTTAATAAATATTATTTTTTAATTTATAATTTAATTAATTTAATTTAATTTAAATTAATATATGTTATTTAATTCAATTCAAATTTGCGAGATAGTCGAGTGGAGACCCTCCAGATTTTCATATTTTATTTTTTCTTATGATTAATATTGAATTAAATTTTTTTATTATTAATTTTATTATATAAATAAATTATTTATAAAAAATAGGTCGAATAGGGATCTTAAATACATTAATTTGAACCATACTGAATCAATAAAGAAATTTTCTAATCGATAAAATATGTATATAAGAAATTATAAGTTGCCTTGAAAAGGGATGTTGTTTAATCTTCTTGTTTTCTACTGATAGATTCCGTCACGTTACATTTACCTTCTCAATCAACCATGGCGTGTTGAAGAACGAACGCTACGATGCTTGTAATGGCGTTAATTAATCCCGTTAGATTGAACAAGACGATGTCATTGGAAACAACCCCCACACCCTTCCATCGCTTTCATTCGCTCTATTTAATTAATGAATTACCTCGTGCATTGCCGCTTTATTACACGCCCCCGTGAATTTTTATTATTATTATTGCGTAAACCGAAATCTAATTATATTTGTAAAATGATGATGCTTTTATATTGATAATTAACATAGATCAATAGATTCCACAGTAGAGACTATTGACGCCACAGCTGCTCGAAACAGCTAATGGGATTTTGCTGAAATTGGAGTTGATGGACTATAATAATGAAGAACATTCAATTAGAAATTAAGGGAACGATTGGAATATCCCAATGTATAGGAACAATTATAAAATCTCATCTCACTTAATTATACAAAAGGAAACATCAAAATTGTTTAGCAATAGATAGAAATGATGATGACAAATCTATAATAATAAAAGCAAGTGTAATGTGTCTGCCTGTCTGCCTGTCTGTCTGACCGAGCTCTCCAGCCAAATCTATCGCACGCAGGGACCTGGAATTTTTTACACGGAAGCACAAAGGGGCTGGCCACCAGACCTCGAAGCCCGATTTTCGATTTTTGAATTAGAAAAATTTTAAAAAAATTATAAAGAATATAATAGTTTAGTTACCATTACCAGTTTAGTTACCATACTAGATCATAGAGGCGCTGGTGGCGATAATTTGGCGGTAATTTAAATTCTGAGCAATGTGCAGATAAAATCTTTTTATATATCTATTGATATTTACAATATCTCAATTGATCTTATTGGACTTTTAAACTTTGAAAACATTCACATTACGGCTATAATTTAATACTATTAATTTTTAAGATTATGTGAGTAAATTATTTTAATTAAGAAAATTTGATCTCATAATTGGATTTTCACGTAAGATTTTAATATATAATATATTTTTTAATATTATTTTTATAGTAGTTTAGTGTTATGCTAATTTTACATTTTATTTTTATTTTGTTTACTTTGATTTTTTTTTAAATAAATTAATAACATTTAAAGTAGCATAAAAAAATTAATCGAGGCAGGAAAATTGATGGGGTTTGAAATTAATAGGGATAAGACAAAATAATTAGTATCAGAGAGAATAATATTTTCAAAGAATTTAAATCGAGGTTGCAATCTGGAAATTATTATCAAAGGGGATCAAAATTATTAAATTATTAATTGTATTATATGGGTGGGAGGCATGGTCTATAACCCTGGGAGATGAGAATAGATTCAGAGTATTTGAGAATAGGATTCTTCCCAGCATTTATGGACCAAAGAAAGATGAGGACACCGGGGAATGGCGGAGACTGCATAACAAGGAATTGCATGACCTCTATGCATCTCTAGATATAGGTCATAAAATAGAGAAGGCTGGGATCGGCAGGGCACATGGCTAGAGGAAAAATATATTGGTGGGGAGTTGGATTGGAAAACGTCTGTGTGGAAGACCAATTGGGAACAGGGTGGACAATGTAGGAAGGAACGTGAGAGAGATGGGACATGTTAGGAGTTAGATGGTTATAGCTCAGAATAGGGACACTCGGGGGGGTACAGGGGGCGGAGCCCCCGTCTAGATGTGAAGAGCGACGAAGGAGCTCTGAGCAGCTAGTTATTGATAAAATATAAATTGTATAAATATAAACTATAGAGGCTCACGTATACTTAGAAGGAAATATTTTGAAAATTGTTTATTTATTTTAATTTTTTTGTTATTTATAAAAACATCTAAATTTGTATATAATAATATAAGGTTTTAGATGTGTAAACATATATTTATTTATTAATGCATATTTGTTTAGGAAAAAAAATTATTTACCCAAAAAATTCAAATTAGCATGTTATTTTTAATTTAAAATTTTTTTATATTATATATAAAAATATTTACAATAGTAAAGTGTATCCTAAACCTCATAAAGAAGGTCGAAATTACAGTAATAATTAAATATGAATATAAAATCATTGACTGAAATAAGTGATGAAAGAGTTTATTTAAAGAAAAACTAATTGGGAAAGAAGCGGCGGGTCAACCAAACCTAGATGTAAGGGAATTAGGAGAAGAAAGGAATTGGATGGAGGCTATTAGAAATAATAATTATTTAAGAGATCTTTTTAGTCAATTTAAGATAAAATTTATTTGTTGGTCACTTCACGATTTTTAAACTACTTATTTGGCTAAAAATTGTTTTAATTATTATTAATAAAGATAAATGGAGGTTATAACCTTGAAATTTGAAAAAATTACCTTGAAACACTACACACTATTAATGAAAATTTAAAAAAAAAAATTTTTTTTATTAATTTATTTTAATTAAATAAATAAAAAAAGTAAAAAAAATTACAACTTCATTTCATTATAAATAATCTTTGATGAAAATGTTTTCAAAATAAATTTGCTCTTTTTCTAAAATTAATTTAATCTATTACCTTCCATTGAATATATATATTAGATTATTATTATCATTATTATATTATTATTATATTGACTTATTACATATTAGTTATACTATATGTCTCAAGATAACATTATGTATAGTAATCCGTGTATGAATGTTTCATAAATCCCTTCGGGCACGCTGATAGTTGCTGGTCATTTAAGCTCATTAGCAGCCGTTTATTGACACAGCCGGAACAAGGACACCTTGACTTTAGAGGAGAAGGAGATTTCCTTTTTTTCTCTTATTCGTTTTAACAATTTTTTTTTTCTTTTCTTTTTTTATGTTAAATAAGTAAATGGAATAATCTTGTATGTTATGAAGGCCATTGGATATATTTAGATAGATTTATCTGCTTCATTTTTATGCCGTTTGTAGAAAATCAAAAAATAATAGACAAACGAGGATCAATTGTTTATAGAACCAAGTTACTCAGTGACCTCTCGATCTAGATCCTACCTTGAATATTATCAGATAATGCATACTCATTTGAAGTAGCATGAATCATCATGATCCATGATCAAAAAACAACTGAGAGAAGGATTATTTAATTTTGATGATGGCTTAGCTTTTGATTAAATAATAAAGAATAAAGAATTATATCAGTCATTTATTTTTATTTTATACTTATACTACAAGAGAATTATTATAAAACATTGAGCACAAAATTTATATCTACCCTATTTAAATCTGAAAAATTGTTTTATGATTTTGTTGTTATAATAATTTTATTACATGGGTTCAAAAAATTCTTCTATTATTATTTTGATTTTGATTTATTTATTTATTTGATAGCCCTTACAAAGGAGTTGAATTTATAAAAATAAATTTCAATATTCACAAAATAAAAGAAAAAACAATAAAATTGCATTAAAAGCTAAGAATAATAATATATTATTATTTTTCACTGTAATATACTTAATTATATCAAAGTAAGTAACAAATTTTAAAAGAATTATTATTTTCTTAAATTTACATATTATCAATCAAATTCAAAACAGTTGATTAAATTAGAAGAAATAGTGTTATTTGTTAATGAAGTGTTTTAGTCTGTTGTACATACCCAACACATATACAATACTTATATAAATTATAGCTCTATAAAGGAATTTAATTGCATAGAAATATTATAGAAAGCAAATGCGCCCAACGTTTTTCGTTGAATATGAAGCAATTCATCCATAAACTTTCTCAGGCTTATAGAAAAATTATTTTATTCTTTTTAGTCCATTGGAAAAACGTTATTTTATAAAAAATTTTTATATTTGTTTTTATATAATTGTATAATATTTTACTTATATAATTCATTTATTGGATCAACTTAAGAAATGATGTTCTCATCTTTGTTAAAATATACACCCATTAAGATAAATCAACATTTCAATTAAGTTGTTCGTTGTTTTTTTTTCTTTATTTGTATTATTGATTAAAATAATTTAATAATTTTGATAAAATTTCCTTGCAATGAGAGATAGAGAAACATACTGACTATTAAATTATAATAAAAATAATAATACAATAAAAATGAATATTTTTTTATCTATTATAAATATAAAATAGTTGTATAACAATCATTTGTCAATATTAGAAATCTCATCTGAATTGACTCAATTTTGAGAAATTAAATTTAAAAATGCGAGACCGTTTTTTGAATTCTACACCCAACGGACTTAAAAAAATCATATATTTAAATCCTTTATTTTTATTGTTAAAATTTTTTAATTTCAAACATTATATCTTCTTCCCCATATTTGAAAAATTTTGGCTCAAACATTTTATTTAGCGAAAAATAAAAATAATATAATGAAATATAATAAAATAATAACTCTAATTATTTTATTTGAACCAAATATCATATTTTTAATTTAATTTATGTTACAGAATTGTTAATTAATAAATATTATAATTTATAGTAATAATAAATATGAAATAAAAAAAAATGATTTATTTTATTATTTTAGAAACTATGTACTATTATATCTTTCTTGAAGATTTATGAACTTTCTGGAATTTAGAAAATATTTTTTCTAATTATGTTGCTTTGCTCGTTTTGTTTGTTAATAGACGAGTGTGTGTTTTTATAAGTTCGAATTGACAATGAACCTTGTAAATGATTCAATTTCAAGTCACATATCCTCTGCGCGACACGGAAATTGCTCGCCTTAAGGTCGTGTGCGTTTTACGTCGGTTGTCTTCCTAATATGATTAGCGCATCACCAAATGAATAGCAACTGAATTTGAATCCAAAAACAAACACACCCACACAATCCGATTTCTGATCTTCTCATATAATTTCTACAGCATAAAAATGAATTAATTAAATCTTTTTTTCCTTATGAAGAGCAGGAAATTTAATCGACCATCCAACAATAACAACAAAAATATCATGAGACACATAGAAACAGTAAGGTCATGAAAAGATTATTACCAAGAGAAATAAATAATTCTATAATTATTTTATATTTTATTTATACCAGTAATTATGTACTATTTACAAATATTGTTATTAAGGAAAAATACATATAAACTATAGGATTATAATTAGCTAATATTAATTAAGATTCTCATTCATTGGAACGTAGCCTTTATTTCATTTCATTTCAACAATACAAATTTAAATATATATTTGATATGATTATCACTGCTGAAGGATCTAAATGAGTGATTCCCAAAGTGATCTATATCGATCCCAGGGATCTATGGCAACCTTGCAATGGGTCTACGCCAGCGGAAAAAAAAATTGGGGGTCCATGAAATGAAAATCGGGCTCCAACATAGTGGATCTCAACATACACTGATAGTACCTATTTACTTACATTATAATATCTTATAATATAAAGATATAAACATTATTTATAAAAGTACCTATGAAGTAAAAAAATTATTATATATGTTTATAAAATTGTGTAATTTGTAGGATGTAGGCATTCGTTTTATGGTCGCAATACATTTTGAACTTGTAAAAACCTGTACATAATGATATACCAGAATCATCTTGTTACAAGCATACCCGCAGAAAAGATTTTTTGTTAATTTTTGTCTCAAATCTCCGCGAACTTGCACTGACTTGTTCAATTCATCATTAAATAAATACGAATATGAGACGATTACTTTTTGCCTAGTGCTAAGGAAATATTTAAAAATATATAAACTGGTAGTTTATCACACAATTATTGAATTATTGTTATTTTGTTTGACAGTGCCAGAGAAAAGTAAGTACATTATTTTTTATCAAATTTTAGTTTTGTACTCGTAGATAGCAAAGATAGATAAATTACGCCAATTATAACTTAAGTTATTAGTAGTTTAATATTCAAATTATGCAAATTTACACGACTAATCCTCTAAGTGGTAAAATAAGATATTTATAATCTCAATTGTCATACATATATGCATAAGTTTTTAGATATACCTATAAAAAAAGCCAATTTATAAATAAAAACAAATAGTAGTATTTAATATATAATTAGGAGTGTATTTATTCAGGAAATAGGCAAAAAGTCATAAGAAATAAAAAAAATTTATTAATAGTTAAAATGAAGGAATATAAGAGATGATAGAAAATAATTATCTCTAAATATTATAATTGTAATTATTTCCAAAAACAAGAATTTTAAAAATATTAAATTCATTTAATTCATTAATTATTTAATTTTATATATTAAAAATAATATTTCTTTGATTATTTAAATACACTTATTAATGGGAGTTATGATAGGAAAATAATAATAATAATAATAATCATTATTTTAATTGAAAAAATGTAGTATATTTTAATGTAAATTTTCCTTTTATATTAATTATTATAATAGTTGTAAGATTTCTTTATGGATATGAATTTAATTTATAAATATTAATTGGGGTTGGATATTCGTTGTTTAAGAAGAACAGGAGCTAAAGATAAAATTCATGATTTTTTATGTAAAAACGAGGATGGTAATTTTATGAGATTACATTAGGAAACTCATATTAATCCTGAAAGGATATTATCTCCACAATCTACCTTTTATCCTAATTTTAATATTTCCCCTTATCTTTCAGACTAGTTAACATTATATATGTAATACATGTATTAATATATAGAGATCAATACTTAATTAGTTTCTTATAAACATAAAGTTCCCTGGAAGTTAACTGACTAGTAAATTTATTATTATTATTATTTTTTGTCTAATACAATCTTCTGTTGATGATGTAACTTTCGAAATGACAAGTGGTTTTTAATAACTTAACTTTAATAACTTTAATTTCAACTTTAATTTTTTCAGTTGCTTTAATAAATTGAAAATTGTTAAAAATTTTTGTTTGAATTTCCAAATAGTTACAATGTTTCAACGAGAGCTGTCAGTCCAATCTAATTCTTATTATTTTTTACACGATTTTATTTAGTTTCACATCATGTCCTGTCGACAAATCTTGCAAGGTCAATTTGACCCACATGAGCTGAAATTTTGCATACATATGTAACTCCGAAGATTCAGGTTTATCCCAGGTCATAGATAACCTCGGAGGTATTATTAATTAAATTAATATATAATAGTTTATATTAACATTCACACTATAACCTGAAATTAGAAACCGGGTGAAATATCTGTCAAGACTAAAACTTAGGAAATAAAAAAATATAAAAAAACTTTTTAAACTAAAAAGGAGAAAATAATTTCTCCACACACACCACTATTTCCATATCTAAAAAATAAAAGCATGGGCGCCAAACATGCAGGAAAACGCACTTCAAATAGACATAGTTATCAAGTATAGTGGAAAAGGAAAAAAAACCAGAAAGGTTTGTGCATATACAATGAAATGTTCTTCGTATTCTTTTCCTTTCCCTTCATGTTTGGCGCCCACACTTTCATTTTTTAGATATGATTAATTGTAAAGAAATCGTGGTGTGTGTGGAGAAATTATTTTCTCCTTTTTTAGTGTATTTCAAAATAAAAGCGTGTTTTTAAAGTTTTTTTATATTTTTTTTATTAAATTTAATATTTTACTTTCATAGATATACCTACATATTGAGAAAAAAAAAACAGTTATATAATTTAATACTTTTTTTAATTTTTTCTTGAATTAATCCAATAAATTAATTAAAAACTTATTTTCAATATTTTCATAGTTTTTCATTTTTATTTTTTTTTTAATATAGATGTGTATCTCTAAATTTGATTATCTATTAAAAAAATGATTTAGATGAATATGCTTTTAGAGATAGCAGATATCTTATAAGGTTGTAATTTCTTATATAAACGACGCAGCGAGGAGAATGGAGAGGTAGAATGCAGGAAGCCCCCGTCGCTTTTATCTCCTTATACTATCTTCCAAGGTATTTTCTGCCATAGAATGTTTCTCTATTCGTAGCTCTTCGATTTAAAAGTCTCATTACTAGCGGATCTATTTTTCCTGATACGAGAAAGGGTGGGGTTTACAGGAGAGAAGGAGGGTGAAAGTTAGACCATTTCAAGTGTCACTCGGCGACAGAACACGTTTCGGGCGGCGTTCACAGCTGTTTCCATAAATCAGTGCTACTCCTACCACGTTACTTTAGGATTGGTGGATGTTGTTGTTGTTGTTGTTGTTTGTCTGTCTCCCAAACGTCTGCTCAACTTGAGCCCCCGTGAACGTGACCCAGCAACGTTTTACGTCCCCTCTATCGTTGGGATTTTATTCCAGGGAAGACAAGGGCCATTAAATATAAATGATCATTAAAAGCAGAACCACTCTTCCGAAATTCTTTATAATAAAAGAACGGGAAAGCAGGAGTGGAAGAAAAACAAAAGTTCTACCTCTCTTTCTCAATTCAAGGGGCTAATTTATTGAATATTCAAGGTTAAGTCATCTCACTATATGACACGAACTTTTACTACGAACTCTTCAAGTGCTTTTTATATTATCCATTAAAATTCATGTAAAATAAGCCATATGGTCAACCAAATGTTCTTTTTTTATTTCTGACCCTTTATGTATACATGTACCATTAGATTACCATTTAAATCAAATTTAGGTCTTCTTTTATTAAAATGAAAAATATAAAAAAATATTAAACAAAAAAAGAATAAACATAAAATAGGATGTAAAATTAAGTCATTATGATAACTAAATCGTGAATTCGGGGAGTTATTCCATTTTCCATTTAACACCATTGCTTTTATTTTTTAATGATTAAATGTCCTATTTCAATTTCATTTATAATGAAATATTGGATATAATAAAATGAGATTGATTAGGTTAAAATGACTACCTACTGAAAATAATCTGATGCCAATTAACTAAAATATAATTTAATATATATTCAATTAATTTAATTGCACATTAATTAGATAATTATTTTTAAAATATTATTAATTTAATGCTATGTTAATTAATAGTTGTCATGCGTTGCCAAGGTAATAGATTGGATTATTGAATTTAAATAATTAATAACTGATTAAAATGTTATTGGATTTACAATATTAAATTTTTTTCTTATTTTATATATACAATATATAGCATAATAATATTAAATTAAAAAAAATAATAAATCAATTTTATAAATACCAAACAAAAATTAAATTTTAAATTATCTTCGCTTCGATATATTTATTGTTTCCTAAATCATTTGAATTTATAATTTAAAAAATATTGTAGCTGAAGCACTCTCTACCATTTTCATATAGATGTAAAATATTTTTTACTGAAATAAAAATTTTTAAATTAAAATTAATTATTTTTGTATAATATTCTAAAATAATTGTCAAATAAATGGGTATAAAGAAGGACTGTTATTGAGAATTAATATTTACCGACTTAATATCTTTTATTAATTTGTAAAGCTTACCTTGAATTTTATTATAAATCCATTTCCAATTCATTACGTTTTATCTCACTTTCCAGGTAATTAAACAAACCTTAATCTTGCTAATTTAAAAAAATCTGGAGTGTCTCCACTCGACTATCTCGCAAATTTGAATTGGATTAAATAATATATATTAATTTAAATTAAATTATAAATTAAAATTAATAAATAATTAGTTAAATAAAAAAATAATTAGTAGTTAATTTAATTTTCAAAATTTTAATGTAATTTATTTACAAAAAAGCTGGAGTGTCTCCACTCGACTATCTCGCAAATTTGAATTGGATTAAATATCATATATTATATTTAAATTTAATTTAATTAATTATAAATTAAAATAAATAAAAAATATTTATTAAACCAGCGCATGTTTGGCTCCTTGTTGATGGCACCACCAGATTTGTAGTGTTAAAAAATTAATTCTGGTACTTTGAGCGATTCAATCAAGCTGAAATTCTATATATAGCAGTTTTATACAATTATTAATCATGTGAAAAATTATCAAACATATATCTTTATTTTTACAGTCACTTTAGAAGAAAAAAAATCAAAACGATGTAGGTAATGACCCCTTCCGGCTGAACTACATTTCTCAAAAGTTGATAGAAAACTACTAATTTTGAATAATGCCCATGTACCAAATTTCATCATTCTAGCTCAAACCGTTTTACATACATACACACACACACACAGGTATTTTTCTCAACCTTAGTGAAAATGATTCAGGAATCTTCAAAACGTATAAAAACATCAAAATCTCAACATCGAAAATTTTCGTGATCGCAATACTATCTCTGGCGAGATAGTAAAAATTATAGGATAAATTGATCATTACCCATAAAATTTGTATATACATTTTATAGATGTACAAACATCGTTATTTTATGTTTAGTTGAAATAAAAAATCTAGTTTCGAAATAAAATAGAACATTACAGAAAATTAGTAAAGAAATTTGAATTTAAAAGGAAAAATTTAAAGAACTAAAAATAAAAAAAAATACAGATTCCAAAATAATTTAATTTTCAATTTAATTTATGAACCTCAAACTTGGTTATAGACAGAGAAATTCAAACAACGCATTGTTATCTCGGAAATTAAAATCAATTTTAAGTTGTTTTTTTTTTCTTTTATAAATTTGCATATCAATTAATAACACCACATGTAATGTATCTGGTTTCACTTGAGAATATTAATAAGCTTTGAATTTTGATGTATCCATTCTCCTAGTAAATGACATTGTTAATTTCAATGAGGTGTATTATTAAAAGAAAATGGCCAATTTAATGTCATTGCAATATGACAATCCCATTCGGGAAATCAATAGAAAGTTCATTCGAGATTTTAATTAAATGATGTTTTGCTATTTAAAAAAAAATACAAACAACAAATGAATTAACATCACAAAACAACTTATTATATATGTTTTTGAATGTATAATTTCAAACAACGAAATATGATTCTGTCGATGTTAGAACCGAAATAAATATGTCATAAAAAGGTTATATGAGTGAAATAAACTCCTAATTTATTTATTAAAGGTTATCAACTCAATTATATAATCAGGCTTAATTATAGGATTAGCACATTCATAGAGAGTCAGATTGTTAATGAAATTTTCTCTTTACCAATCTCCAAGTTTACTTTGAAAAAGGCTCAAAGAGTTAATTTAAGCAAATCATATTAGGAAAAAAGAAGATAAATTTAAACTTTAAGATTTCATCTTTTCATTAATATTTAATTTAATGGTCAAGAATGGGAAAAAGTAAAATTGATTATAATTTTAATTTAATTTAGTATAAAATTTAATTATTTAAGTATAAAAACTTTACAAGTAGTATTCTTCTTTGCTAGTGAGTTTAAACGTTTAAATAATAACTTAATTAAATAAAAATGTTGTTAAATGTTGTATCCCTTAAATTTTATCATCTTAAAATTACAATCATGATCAGTTTTCTTTAAATTCTCCTTATTTCTTTGAATTATTTGAATTAAAATGATTAGATGATTTTCACATAATTTTTATAAACATCTTTCCATTCAATTCATTTTTTCATCCTTCTTTTTACCTTCATTTCGCTTTGGCTGAAACTTTTAAGTAAATAAAACGATATATTTAGGCCATTCACAGTGACGTTTCTTAATTCTACCGTGATTATTTGCATTTTAAACACTTCAAATGCCTATTTAAGTATATTTCTCCTACTCAGCCCCAACATTTTAAATATTAATCCAATTAAGATTTAAAGACATTATGCAAAAATTAATAGAAATTCTATTAGCTTCTAAAATTAAAGGGAAACACCCCTTACACAGTTTTTGGCCGTTTTTCATTTATTATATTGGGTGTTACTTAAGAAGTAATCGGATTATTTTATTTTAGGTGCAGAGAAAAAAAGGCAGTGTTTTCCCGAGTGGAGTAGGCTATCACCACTAACTTCCACAAGGTATGTATCTTATCACAATAAATAAAGAAAATTTTTAATAAATGTTTTTATTTATATAAAATATTTAAAAAAATTACTTTATAGTATCTACATGATTATTTTGAAGAATTCTGATAATAAAATTATTTTTGGCAGCTAAGTTCACGTTTTCAATGAATACATTACTATAAGCATGACAGAAAAGCAATCATTCTCCGAAATAAATATTCTTTTTAAAGGACAACATTTTTCTTAAATTTTTAATATAAAAAAAAAGAATAAAAAAGAACTGATGATAAAGATTTCATTAAGAAACTGAAATACTTACTACAATTTAATTTGAATTTGAAAAGAGAGAAAATTATAAAAAATTATAAGGTAAAAGCACCAGTAGATGGCCGTTTCTAAATTTTCCGTTACTAAACTAATATGTTGTTTATCATTGAATGTGCTGGATGATAACGTATATCCATAGTCTAAACACCAATTAATTATGAACAATTAACAGATAACTTTATTTTCAAAAAGTCTGTGAGTAAGAAAATTTAAAAAAAAAAAGATTTTGCGCTAGTAGTTGGCCACTTTGATACTATGAAAAATTAGTAGATGGCCACTGCACCAATAGTTACCCATCCAGTTTGTATGCCATATTTTATGTATTTACTTATTTATTTAGAAATTCACAAGTGCATAGACCCTATTTGGACCCTTGTATTGTTTCTGAAAATATTTACAGAAAAGTAAATTAATTAATTGATCAATATTATATAAATAAAGAGCAGAGATAAAAATAAGCTGGACTATCTCCACTCGACTATCTCGCAAATTTGAATTGGATTAAATAACATATATATATTTAAATTTAATTTAATTAATTATAAATTAAAATTAATAAATAATATTTAATAAACCAGCGCCTGTTTGGCTCTTTGTTGATGGCACCACGTCCGTGTTGGCGTGATTTACAGTGTTAATAAATTAATTCTGGTATATATAGCAGTTTTATACAATTTTTAATCATGTGAAAAACTATCAAACATATATCTTTATTTTTACGGTCTTTTTAGAGGAAAAAAATCAAAACGTTGTAGGTCCGGTTGAGCTACATTTCTCAAAGAAGAATCACCTCTAGAATCCAAGTGTGACTTTAGAATTTTTCATGTTTGTCTGTAGAGGGTAATTTTTCCCGGATTATTTTCGTTCCTGGGAAACGGGAAATACAAAAATACATTTTCCGGGAATCCCTGGAAATTTAAAAAAAATACTAAATTTGAGGTGGAAATTATAAGTTTTACGAAAAAGTTAAATAAATGTTGTTTTTGAAAAAAATCAAATAAATTTAATTCAAAAATAAAATTTTTTAAATTATTCTATACTTTGCTCAAAATTGTTTTTTTTTTTAAAATAATAAGTAGTTATCCAATTTGAATTCAATAAAAATCTTGTTTTGTCCCATTATTCACTCTCTGTAATTAAAGAAGAATTTTTTTTAAAACATGTCAAAGATAAACTTTACAAATAAATAAATCCATTGTAATTGTGGTTTATAATCTTGCAAGTTTATTTGGACGAAGAAATAGAATAAAAATTTTTTTTTATTTATTTTGTTAAAAGCATCCCTAAAATGAATTGATTTTCCTGCTAGCTATTCCAGTCTATTCCATAGAGAATTTATGAAAAGCCTTTCACTCAACTGGAAATTTAATCCTTTCTCTCTTACCCTCTCTTTCTCTCACTCTATCTCGCTCTTCGTTGTTCAAAATCAATTTTAATTAATATTTAATATTTAAATTTTCTAATATTAATATAAATCAAACTTCAGTAAACTCAATATATTTTATATAGAAACCGCAATTATAAAATATATATATTCAGTTTAACTGGTCATTAGTAAAGGAATTACACATTTTGATTAAAATTAATTAACATAAATTAACCTGAAATGGTAATTATAATAAAATAAATATCAAAAGATGTTTTTTTTTTAATTTTCTTTATAAAATTATTAAATCAAAAAAAAATTTAGTTAATAGAATTATAATGTTTAGTTTGTTAAATATAATTTAGTAGTAGTAATTAAGGTAGTTAGTATAATTTTAACTTTTTAATATTTTAAGATATATTCTTTGACCCTTTTTAAATTTGAAATATTTATCTTATTTTTTATCTCTATATTAAAATTTAAATCTAGGTATAAAATTATATATATATATACTCGTAAATCAAACTTCTATTAATATAACCATTAAAATATTTTTTAATTATAATAAACAATCTTCAGTTTAAAAGTTAATAATGAGCAACAGAAAATTAAATTATTAGTTCATTTCCTAACTTTTTAAGGGAAGATGCTAATTTAATTAATTTCTATTAAAATTAAAATAATAAGTAAAATGAAAAGATAATATAATTAAAAAAGTGTAATTAATGAATCTTTAATTGGATTTATAATAGAGAATCTATATACTCGTTTACTTGAAAAATAATAAATAAAAGAGAAAAGAAGATTCATTTATGAAAAAGGATTAATGGTTTAAATAATTAATTAATTAAAATTGTAGTGGTATTACAATGAACACACTCAAGTCACAGACTCTTTTAATGAGATTGTCCTTCAAATACCTGAGCATTTATTAATATCAATGATTGATGCTTTAATGGAAAACAAGTTGTAGATCACTTTAAATAAATTCTAGTTTGTTTGTTTTTTAATTTTATAAAATATGTTTTCTATATCTTTAATACAAGCATTTATTAAATAAAATTGAAAAAAAAGTGGAGTTTATAAGGAAAATATTGTCATATACAGTAGAAGGAGTATTTTTATTAAGTAATAGTTGAAAAAAAAAATGTTTATAGTTGTAATATGAATAACTAAAGATTTTATATATTTCAGACGCGTATTGAGTTCGTTAGTGGAATTCACATTATCTTCAAAACAATTAATTTTGTTTAGATGGTGTTGGATTTCGTTTGAAAAGATTAACAGCCTTAAATCAATAAAAGCTTTGAGAGGAAAACAAAATATTAAAGTTGAGCCTATGGATTCTTTAAGGAAAATCTTATAAAAATTCTCTCTTCGGCTTACTGTGATTCAAATATTTTTAAATTCTTATTATTATTCATTCTTCTTTTCCTCCTTTTCTATATTAATTAAATTGAGTTAACTTTTTTCTTTGCCTTTCACTCCCACCTCCCTTTCCATCCACCGAGCTCATAAAGAAATCCGACCAGAGAAGAAGTAAAGAGAGAGAGAAAAAAAAAAACGAAAAGTTACGAGAGAGATTGATGTTAGTCGGGATCGTTTGCAAGAGGGGTGATGCGGCCTCCTCTTTTTCGAATAAAAATATGGGGATGATCCCTCTTACAAAGAAATCAACCCTGAAAACAAATGTCAAATTGGCTCTATTTTTAGCTTATTCGTCCTTTTAAATATAGGTATAATTCATTTATAATAAAATAATGAATTTGTATAAATTAATACCATGTGAGAAGAAAAAAGATAAATTCAAAAGCAATACTGAAGAAATTAATTCAGAATAAATAGTACCACAAAATTATTATTTTAATAAAATTATTTGTTCGTTTTTAAAAATTTCATTATATCTAAATTTATATTTGTTTATATCATGCATTTTTTATTTAATATATTCATATCAATTATCACTTATTTAATGAAATTCTATGTTTTAATAAATATCCTACCTGTTCTGCATCTAATCGATAATTGAGTAATTAATTTTTAAATAAAAACAAAAATAAAAATTATGAAATTTAGTCAATAAACGATTTTAAAATATTTTTGACTTTATAAAACACTAAAAAAATTAATTGCTGTTTTTTATTAGTTATTGATAAAATAAACACTTGAATAGAGAAGGAAGAAATATTCAAATACACAATAATATTAAAATTTTAAAAAATTGTTAAATATGATCTAATAATTTTATTAAATTAATTAAAATGAGAACTTATAAAATAAATTAAATAATTAAAATGATGTTTAAATATAATAGAAATAAAAACAGAAAAGTATATTAAAGTATTATAATAATTTTGAATGGGAATTGCTAGAATTAATATTCATTGTGATGTACATGGAAAGTCTAACTGAACTGCCGGAAGTTTTAAATAACCTACACCGAACTTAAAAATTAGAAGTATATAAGAATATTTTGTTGTAATTTTATATTAATTGGTCCAACCAATCAATAGCCTTATAATTTCCCGGACATACCTACCAACAAACAAAGAAACAGACATGAAAATTCCCTGACATGTTTGGATTCTCTTATATGCAAAAGTTTTTTTTAATTCTGAGCAATGCGCAGACAAAAAATGTTTTTTTACATATATTGAAGAAGATAAAAATAATACTCTGAATATTTAAATGATCAGTAATGATAATTGAAATTTGATACCAAAATAAAGTCCTTTTCATTTATGAATACTTCTATTCGAGAGTTTTTCTTTGTAAAAGATGCAAAGTTAGTGTAATTAAACCACCCTTATACCAAATTCATGCTATAATTTGCGACCTGGGGCTCCATGCCTCTTTTAATGAATTAAATATAATCTCTCCAGAGAAAGAAAGGCTTATATTATTCATTCTGGGGAATAATGCAATATCATCTTAACACGAAAATGACCAAATGAACGTTAAATGGTCGTTTTGTTACCACCAAAGAGGTAATTATGATTATTTATATGAAGAAAAAAATAGCTTTAGTGGTATCTCATTCTTCTTACGAACACTTGAACATTCTAGCCATCGATGGCAATTTTTTTGTTTTTGCTACCCTCTCATTTTTATCCCAAACTCTCATCTTCTCTTAATAAAAAAGGGAGTGCTTTCAACAATAAAATCGACTTCGTCTTTGAAAAGAGATCTTAAAAAAGGGTAGCGAGATCATCAAACGAATTCAACTAGATACACCATATGCCCCACCCCCCACATTTTAAATAATACAAAGGCAATTTCCATCAACTTCAACTTCCACTTGAAGACAGACAGATACCATTAACTTTAAATTAATATTAAAATTTAAACTATCAATTAAAATCATTATATCATGAAACTGGATCATTTCAGCGAAAATAAAAATCGAGCTATTTTGGATGTACATAATGATACACTTTACAGATAATAAAACTTCTCAATAAACTTCTGATTAAATATCTCTTGGATGTATAACTTATTTTTAAGAATTTATTTTATAAAAAAACATGTTTCTTTCAAAGAAATAGTAAATTTTATTTTGATCAAATTATTTTTCATTGTCAACTATTGCTTTCAACCATTTTTCTGAAAATCTTTGGTTCCAAAATTATGTCTTTTGATAAGGTACTTTCAAGGCTTCAAATTTGAATTGTATAGAATTGCAAGGTGACATTAAACTAAAATAAATATTTCTTTACCAGAATTTTATAAACATTACCTACCTCGCGATGAATAGACTTAATTTCACAATACCTTATGTTCACCTTTTATCTGTAAGTATACTTTTGAGAACAATTATATTCACGAATGAAGTATACAAAATATAAAAAAATGGCATACAACTTCCATTTGAATTATGAATCGTCTGTTGGAAATCGATTTGTTTTTCAACAAAAGCAAATTCATAGATCTCATTAATTTGTATTTCCAATCTTATGGAATAAAAAAGTAAATAAAACAAAACTTTTATAAATTTCAAATAAATATGTAGCTATAAATATCTAGAAGAAATTAAAAAAAATATAATCTATATATATATAAAAGGTTTTTGTCTGCACATTGCTCAGAATTTAAAATTTTTTGAATACACAATGAATATAAATTAATTCCCAATCAAAGAATTATTATATTTAACTTTTTATACAATACTTACGAACCATAGGCGGAGAAAATATTAGGAGATATCATTGCGGGTTCAGGTCAAATCGATCTTCATTAATTAAGATATTTTCATTATGACAAATATTAGAAAAAAACAGCGAATTCAATATTTCTGTTCACCAATTATTGGTAGACTTTAGTAAAATATACGTATGACTCAATAGATCCGGATAAACTTTTTCAAATTTTGATCTTCAAATTTGTCTTGAAGGTAATAAAGAAAGAGTAAGATGCGGAAATCAATTGTAAAATATTAGATTACCCAGACGACTTAAATATAATAGGAGATTCGGGAATTGCAATTACAGATAGCGAGGAAAAATTAATCGAGGTAGGAAAAGAGATGGGGTTTGAAATTAATAGTGATAAGAAAAAATATTTATTAACAAAGAGGAACAGTACTAATATACAAAATGTAGAATTGGAATATGTAGAAAAATTGAAGTAATCATGAAGGATAATAATATTTGAGAAGAATTTAAATCGCGGTTGCAATCGGGAAACGCCTGTTATCATGCAGTAAAGAGGCTTATCTCATCAAAATTATTATCAAAGTGGATAAAAATTAATTAATTAACGTCCGCTTGGAAGACCAAGGATGCGTAGGAAGGGACGTAAGAGAGATGGGACAGGAAAGGAGTTGGATGGATGTGGCTCAGGTTAGTGGCGCTTGGAGAAATGAGGTTGTTGCGGCCAAGAACTCTCGAGTACCGTTGAGCCACTTTGATAGATAGATATAACATATACAATAATAATATATAATTAATTTAGTGATAAAATTAAAATATATTTTAAATAAGAACACAAAAAGAAATGAATGTTTTATGTAATATACTGATTGAAACAAAATGGAAGAAAACCTTTTACTACTTTCAACCAAATTCTATGTACCACTTGGGGGTAGAGGGGATGGAGTCACCGTCTAAGTGTGAAGAGCGCCGAAGGCGCTCTGAGTAGCTAGTATAATATAAAATAATTATCTAATAAAATATAAAAAAATAATATATGTTAATTTATTTTACTAAAAGTACATAGAAATAATTTTATTTCATTTTGTTGAAAGAAATATTGTACTGCACTAAATTGTTTCTTTGAATGTAGCCCTCATATGTTCATCGAGTTTAATACCAGGTATAGGAAATGAATATTGATTTAACTTTTTATTTTAAGGATAACCAACAAAATTATTTTTCTAATAAAAATAATATACATAGGAATCAATGAGCGAGATTTAAGATTACCATAAATCTAACTAAATAAGGTCAAATGTTAAATATATATTATTATCTCGCTAAAAGCTAATTTGTAGTTCGTTATTTTAAATAACAGAACAAAAGGTTTCGTTTTTAATTAACAAATGTTTGAAAATTTATCATTTGTACAGTACATACCTCTGATTTCATAGTTGACTAACTCAAGGCCCCGATATGGGATATAAGAGTTCTAGTTCTCACATCCCGCCTCCAAAAAATCTTATATATATGTTACAGTAAAAATGATAAATCTGTGATTATATAAAATTACCGATGATTATATATAATCACCACTCAATTTGTTAAATATGATAAATTCTTTCATATTTATCAAATTTACCGGTTAGTTTATAAAGTCTCCGACTCGTAATGTGATAAAAGTTTCTTATTTTACGAAATATGAACTTATTTTCATGATCACCATTAAATTTGGGAAATATCCAAATCGTAATGGTAAATGTAATAAATATCATGACTTATTGGGTTAGCAGAATAGAATGAAGGTTTTTTTTTGATTAGTTACTATACTATATATTGGTGGCATTATATATATATATATATTACTTTTAGCCAACACCCCCAGTGGCATAACTAAGGGGGAGCAGGGGGGAACATATGTCCCCGGGCGCCAAATTTAGGGGGCGCAAAATTAGGGAAGCCAATTTGGAACAAAAGAAGAATTAATATTTAAAGTTAAACTGTATTTTGTGTAAGTCAATAAATATTATTTATACGCTTATTAAAATCTTATAAACCTGTTTCGTTATTCGTCATTAATATTCTTTAAAAAAAATTAAATTAAATATATATATATATATATATATATAAGAAAGGGGACGCTAATTTCTCAGTTGCCCCCAGGCGCAAGAACCTCACGGTACGCCACTGAACACCCCACTCTTCGGTTTTTTTTTGTTTGTTTGTCGCTGGATTCACCTATTATCTATTCATAAATACCAGAGAAATACCAAAGTAAATTAAACGTCGAATTTATTTTCTTAAAAATACATTTTTTCATATCTCTACCCATTCTAAGTTTCCTATATAAGACAATATATATATTTTGCAATTTGATAAAAAGGAGCGCCTCCGATCAAGGAAATCAATGTAAAGGTTGATAGCACCCGAACATTTAAAAATAAAATAAAATCATCAAAATTCTAATTTGAAATTCAAATATTTATTATTCAAAATTATATTTTACATATTTCATTATAAATAAATAATAGAGGATGGGAAACATATATATGTGTGGTGGTCGAGGATGAGAGAAAATGCATGTGCTCGCGTAGGGCAGTGGGCGCCACTCACTGAGGTAGATCTGTCTCTCACCGGGATCGTGAGAAGGTATCTTACCCGCTACCTATATATTATAATATTTTATAATTTATGTTTCTTGAAGATGTGGTTTATATAATTATAAAAAAAAAACTTCTGAAAAATGATTTATAAAAATAAAAACCACCTTACAATTTATATTATTTTAATCAATTGGATTTTTTAATTTATCAAAAATTATTTTTGAATTATTTTGGAATTATTACTGAATTAAACTAGAATTTATTAAATTTTTTGTTTAAATTAATTTGATTTCCTGTTAGATATGCAACCCGCTTAAATTCAATGGTATATTTTCCTAAATATTAACATTTCAAATTCGAAATTTTGGATCCTTTACTTGCCTTACATTTCAATATATTATATCTATATTATATTTATATTATATTATATTTGACTATATATATATATACATGTAGTGTAAATTCATATCTATTCAAATTGCTTTTATTTTATTTTTTATTTTTGCTAAAATATCAATAAAAATAATATCTATAAGATCTTTTTGTTATTTTTCCTTTACATCAGTGAAATATTCTAGGCTTTTTATATTTTGTTTTATCTCACCATTTCTTTGAAAATGGTATACAAATCGTTTCACTCGCGGGACCGTTTCCAAATGTTACCAAGGATCAGTAAGATAAAAGATCTATCTCGTAAAAAAAAGAGTTAGATGAATATTGATGTAAAAACAATGGACTCTCCAATCGATTTGTGACGCATCGCGAGGAAGAAGAATGCAAAAAAAGAATGTAAAACCAAGTGGTGGTTGATGACACCAATGAAAAGGCTCAGTGAAAAGATGGTGGGGGTCGTCACAATGCATTCATTGACATCCATTCCCTTCCATTTCTATCTCATATCTTTAAAAGAACTTGGCTAAATGGATAGAAAATGAAAAACCATTATACCTTTACAAATACATTAACAGAGGGTATTTCACGAATAAAAAAGTAACATTCTCTTACCTGTCAAACCTGTCAATATTTTTATTATTTATTACTTCTTTCTCTCTTTAGATATGAATTTTAATATCCTATACCTTAGAATCATAGAAAATGAAAGAAATGAATAGCGATCTGATTTTTAAGAATAGTGAGTTTTTTAATTCTATAACTTTTCAAAAACATTATAAAAATGAATAATTTCATAAAATAGAAATAAATACTTATATTTGAACAATTAAGAATTAAATATTTGATTTTAAATAAATATTTGAATTTCAATATTTAAAAATTTGATGTTATAATTTGTTTGATAATTTAATATTTATAATTTTATCATGAATTATTTTTAAGTGAAATAAACTATAACTCAATGCATTACAAATTTATCATTAATACTTTGAGTCTTGATAGTAAATTTAATAAAGAGATTTCAGAGAAAAGGTTAAATTCTATGTAACAAAAGACGGATGAATATCTTTGGCTGCTTTGATAATATGATATGGTTGTTGAATCAAAACTACACTACGATAAATCTGAGTGATGCGAGTTCTAATTAGATAAGGAATATAGTAAAAGTTAAGCGTTGTTTTATGATGAAGAACAGGGGTCGGTTTCTTGTTATTCAAGAAATTATAGGATTATATTTGAGAAGAGAACAAGAATAAAGAACATGGTACAATATATCATTAAATTAAATCCATATATATATATATATATATTGTAAAAACAACCATAAAAATGAATAAAATTAATTGTTCTTAAGTTAATTTTATTTATTTTAAAACTTATATAATATATCTTGATAAATTTAATTTAGGTCTATTTTAACAATTAAATTAAATTTTAAAGGGCCATGTTCTGTCATGAGACAGTTTGGCGGGGCGCATAAAATATGTATAGGAGAGAACAATGTTTATATTTACATCCGGTATTTTAGTAGGCAAATCGCAGGAGATTGACAATGGAGTGTTGCTGAGATAAAGAGAGGCATTTTCTCAAAACTAGAAACAGATTATAAAATTTTTAAGACCCAATTAAATTGGAAATGCCTTGAAATTCGAAAAAGATTATATTTTCACCAAAAACTAATTAGTTTCAATTTTCAAGTTCCAAATTTATTACCCTTCTGGTTTCTTGCCTACCAGTAATGACAGCGTGCTCTCTCCTATGGATAGGCTTTTATTTTAGCTTGCTTTTGTGTATTTGTTAGTCGGCAATTGTTTATTGAATTTTGTTTAAATAAATAACAGCTTTGGGGGAAAAATTGCGCTATCATCGCCATGTAACAATAATTAACAAATATAAGAATCTTGTTCATTTTAATTATCTCATAATTAATAAGGAATCAAATTAATTAATTAATAAGGAAATTAATTAATAAGGAATCAAATTAATTAATCAATAAGGAAATTAATTAATAAGGAATTTAATTAATTAATTAATAAGGAATTTAATTAATTAATTAATTAATTAAAAAGGAGTTCTATTTATTTTTTTTCCTTAAGTTCATCTTCTATTTTTCCGCATGACTGCCAGCTCCGTTTCTCCTTCCAAAAATTCCTATTCCCATCTCATTGGCTGTAAAAGGGATTTGCCGACAAAAGATATGCTCTATCCCAGTGTTTCCCAACCTTTTTTGTACCATGCCCCACCTAAGACCTTTTAAAATTCTTATGCAATAATATACATTATTTATAATATTAAAAAGGGTTAAACTCGTGTCGAGTCCATTTTCGAATTGTCCCCCTTACAACCAAATTGCCTCCCTGTGGGGCGTGGGGCCTACATTGGGAAACACTGTTCTATCCTGACTTTCCGCTGCAGTCTACTCACTAATATCATCGAGGAGGCAACGACGGAACGCGAGTATAAATATCAACGCGATGTCTTAAGGAGTTATTGAGAGTATTGAGTGAGTTATAGTTAATGAAGATTCCAGAGATTACATCAGTTGAAGCCAAACGTTCAAGATTCAATCGATTCAAAATACACATACATCAATACCTCAAGTTTTAATTATTTTTATTATTTTGGATCTTTTTAATACATTTTACATAAAACGCATCTACATCATTTATCTATGTCTGATCCTATATTAATTTAAAAAATTCAGACGAAAAATAAGAAAATAATGTCTTCATAATTTCAATCAAGAATATATGTATTCTCATCGAGATGCAGATGAACTTGTCACATATATACAAATTCATACATTCAATGCACATAAATCTCATTGACGAATACAAATAAAAATATTTCTTTTTGATTTGTTAATTTTATATAATACTAGTGACTTATTGCATAGAAAAAATATAATAATGATTTATTTAAAAAATGTTAAGTTTACAAAAAAATAAATAAACATTATTTTTGTATCAGTTTTAAATTATTGTCTATACCCCCATTTCCATCTGTCAATTACACATTTATTTAATTAAAAATGATATAAACCAATCAAATTCATACAATAAATAAATAGTATTTTTTACAATGGGCCTATTATATAATACCTCTCATGTTAAATTATTTTATATTAATAAAAAAATGATCAAGGTATTCACTTCAAACATAATACATTTTTTATTAGTGATACTTTATTTGACTAATATGTTAAATTATGTCAACTGTCTTTGTCTCTGAACCTAATTGAAAAAATATGGTTTCACAGACCAGAAAAAATATAAGGGAAATTCTTATTTCCTTAAGTTAACAAAAATTTATCATGAAATTTCTTTCATTGCCTATTATTTAATTAATTATAATTTGTTCTAACTATACTTGTAATTTGTAGCATCTCCCAAATGTGATACGTTCAATCTTAATCATGTTGTATTTTTTTAAATTTAAGGTAATGATTATTAAATATGTCTTGTCATTTTTTTAAAAAAATTTATAAATCTTCATTATTCGAATGCTTATTCTAATGACATTCCCTCTTCCATATTAATTGCTGAGTCGTCTCAGTTGTCCTTGTGTGTCTAATAGTTGTCGGGCTTTGGGATTAGGGTGTTTAAGGAGTCTGTCTTTGTAGCGAAGGCTGTAATTTTTAATTTCCATTTGGACTGTATCCATTCCGAGGTCCCTATGAATCAGTCTGTTAGGGACATACCAAGGAGCACCGACTATCAGTCTAAGTGTTTTGTTTTGAAACCGCTGAATCAGGTCTCTGTTGGATTTGTTAGCGGTCCCCCACATCTGAATGCCATAGGTCCAAATGGGTTTAAGGATGATTTTGTAAATTAGAAGTTTATTGTCTATCGTCAGTTGACTGAGACGACTCAAAAGACTCAAACCACAGGACTTGACAAGAGACATTAATAAATAGACCCGCGATGGTGCCCTAGCTGGGATTAGCCATCAGGCCAACCCCCCGACACGCAATGCTAAATTCGTGAAACAGCGTTTAGCGCTGCTGCTAAAAAGTGACCCCTATATGAACTATGATGTGAAAAAACCGGCCTGGCACCATTTTTAAAATCCATTTTGAATCATTTGAATGAGGGGAGCGGGAGGAATGAAAAAATTATGAAATTTTTCAGTTGAGTGAAAAATTATTTATTTAGAGCTAAAACTGACATTTCAGAAATAATTTTTTTTTTTTTCAGAAAATTGCTGAAATGTTGGTCTTATCTCCAAATAAATAATTTTTCACTTAACTGAAATATTTCATAATTTGCATGTCTAGAAGAAAAGATTAATTTTGTATGTGACATATTTATTTGAAAATAGATTATTACAAAATATCATTAACAATAATGATGTGTATCTCATTTGTAAACAAATCTTTTATACATATTTTTCTTTAAACATATTATATTAAATTTCTCACTTAAATAAAAATTACACAATTTTTCAATTATATAATTATATAAATTGCACATCTAAAATGAAAAGAATAATGTTCTATGTAACCTATTTATTTAATAAATAGATTATTATTGTGACATGTTTTTAAACTAAAATTAAAAAAAATTTATAAAATTTATACAACTGAGGTGTATATTCCTCTGTTTTCCCAACCTTGGATATTCCATTATTAAATATCACAAAACCTACCATCTTGATTTATATATATTCAAGGGTTAATTAATTTCTTCTTTTCAGGGGTGTGTAGAAATCATAATCATTAAAATGAAGTTTGCATACACGATATTTTAGCAGACAATTCCTATGAATACAATCTAAAAACTGCAAAATCAAAAATTTATTTATATGTACATATATTATATAACTTTATCAATATCAATAATAGTAAAATTATATTAATTATACTTACTTTATTATTATCCATATTGATCGCAATTGGAGGGTGTCGGATCAGTTAGATAATATAATATTTACAATTGTTTCAAATTGTTTAGGTTAGACAATCAGATGTTCACATGTTTACGACACTTTCACAATATTTAAAATGATTCAAATGGATTTCACGAATTTATAAATGAGCCTGGTGCGGCATCTGTTGGTTGTTTTATGAACAACTTTCGGATTTAAATTAGTGCCAGTAGCGCCTCTTGTGGCCCCTATGTTCTTAACATGTTTTCGAAAGCTCTGGGCCTGTGTCGGGGGGTTGCATCAGGCTAATAATTCAGTGACATTCCCTTCCTCCCCTCCTCGACTATTTTCCTACCCAGTTCCAATGACTCACTCTCCTTAACCTGCCCTATAATTTCCTTTTACCTCCCCCCCTCGCCCATTTATTACTCTTTATTGTAAACCATGTATTATTGCCTTCGGGCAGATGTACAAAATAAATGGATGCTAAATAAAAAAAAAAAAAAAAAAAAAAAAAATATTAATTGCTAGAAGTTAAATGCTAATATTGAAAAATTGTTCGCTGGGAACATAAAGACTTTACGTGTGTCGTATATTAGCCATCTCTGTATTCAATATTTTAATAATTTCAATTTCATGAAAAGATTAATTTACATAATAATTTTATACTTAAATTGGTTAAACACAAAATATTTATATATAAGGAAAATTAATTTTTAACATGTTTAAATATTAATGTATTAACGATAAATGCGCTGAGTAGCATTCGATACTTTTTTCCGATGGGTATGGGTATCGATACTGTACTAGTATCGGAAGTTAAAGAATCGAGTACAAGTATCGATAGTTTCGGAATCAAAGGATCGATAGTATCGAAGTATCGTTAGTGTCCCTATTCTAGAGGTCATGAAACGCGAAGATATGCAAAAAATTTTAAATTCTGATCAATGTGCAGACAAAAACCTTTATATAATAGGTTGGGGAAAAAAGAAATCCATTATTTTTACGTGAACTTCAAGACTTTATTTAACATGTTTTGCATTGTCCGATTTAGGTCAAATATGCACCATTTTGTTCTATAATTTGTTGCCATTTTAATGGTAGCTTCATTATGCCTCTCTCATAAAAGTCTTGGTCCTTATTAGCGAAAAACTCCAGCAATTGATTTTCACACTCTTCCCTTGATGCCAATTTCTTATCACTAAAACACGCTTTGACCACGATCGCTTTCGCTAATGTTGTCGTATGTGACCCATTTCTCATCCCCAGTCACCATCCGTTTAAGAAATGGGTTGATTTCATTACGTTTGGCCAAGGCTTCGCAGATGGAAATTCGATCCATCATGTTTTTTGGTGTTAATTGGTGTGGCACCCAAACATCAAGCTTTTTTTTAAACCCAGCTTTGTGCAAATGGTTTAAAACTGTTTTGTGGTCGTTCTTTAACTCCTGGGCGATGCTACGACTACTAACATGCCGGTCCACTTCGATGATTTCAGTGACTTTGTCGACATTTTCGACGTCGGGCCTGCCTGTGCGAGGGGCATCCTTAACGTCAAAAATACCCGAACGGAATCGACGAAACCAAAATTGCGCGTAATTAGCTGTTACAGTATCGGGACCATAAACACTATTCACATTTTCAGCCGCCTGACTTGCATTTTCGCCTTATCAAAGAAAAACTGTAAAATGTACCGAATTTTCTCTTTGTTGACTTCCATCTTTAACGCCGTGTAACTCAGAACTGAATGGACAAAACAAAAAACTGCAAACGAATTCTTTTAGTGCGAACTGTTACCTTGACAACGAGCATAAATTTGAAATTGTTTGATCGATAATTTACGAGATATCGATCACTACAGCCATCTACCGAAAAAATAATGGATTTCTTTTTCCCCAACCTAATATATATATATATATAGATTAACAATATGTTCCAAAAATTCTTTAGAAATCGTTACTTCGGTTAAATAATTTTTTTGTTCGAATTTGAGGAATAAATTAATTTGAAACGCGTATGATGATAAAAAGTTTATTGGAGTAACCTATCCATCTTGGAAGGTTTTATTACAAAACACAAATGTTTTGTTATAGGCTATCTTTGGTCTCTTAACTCGAGTCTTTCACGGCATCTCTTTTCATAAACCCAGTGTTCTTATTTATTATTTACATAGCATTTTCCGCAAGTAGTTTTATTTTAACACAGAAACCAAATATTGATTCAAGCGGCTTTGTATTTTATTTTAATAAAACATCAAGAAACTAAATTGTAGACCAGTTCCTAATCATTCCGTATTATTAATATTATTTAATAGTCAACTAAATCTGTTAGTTTCCTAAAATTATTTATTGTTTAATTCTATTCAAACATACATTTAAAAAAAAAAATTATTTCTCTTGATGATTTAAATCAGCACCCCGGATAATAGAATAAATTGTCCTCCCTATATTCGTAAAATTTATAATATTCATAACTAAAATGTCCCTTCAGGTTTTCATCCCCTAGAGTGTGCCCTGTTTAATTACTTCTTTCTGACTTATAATATAAATTTTAAAAATCAAATTATGAAATTTACAGTTTATAGAAAATTTTCAATATTAAATATTGGTGAATGAAAGATTAATAAATGATTAATTTAAAAAAAACCTACTTTAAAACTTCCTATTGTACTTATTTTACATATTATATTAAATTTGTATATTACACGTATATATTATAATTTTACACTAACATGTCTGCCAGTTTATATATTTACTTTTATACTATTTTAGGAAACTTGATTTTTTTAAAATTTATTACAAGGAACGTAATTTCCTTAATATAACATTGAGTATATATACAATAGATGAAATGTCCGCAAACTATTAATTTATTGGAAACTGAATTCTTTTTGTTTCTTATAAATGGTTTTATCTATACTATCATCTTTTTTTTAGATAATTTTATTTATTATTAAATTAATTTTTTCAAAAGAAAAGTTTTGAAACTTAAAATATATGTAGATAAAGGGATCATCTTTTTATCGATTACAATTTTTTTTTTACCTGAAGATAGAATTGAACAAAATAATAAAGGTCAGATGCGTTTCTGTTTTTGACATTTACTTTTGAAAATATATGCCCTCCCCCCCCCCCCTTCGTTGAAATGATCGATTTCCATTATATATCTACGTTTGTAACATCAAGGACTCATTTAATCGCATTATCTATTTAAAAAGGAGAAAAAATGTATTCTAAATACTGGATTTTTAAATTTGCGAACTAGTAAACTATATATAAGCCGGTTTGGCTTGAGTATTAAATTATTTTTTATTTATTTATATTTTTTATTTTATTATCATTAATACATACAATATTCATGATAATTTATAATCACTTTACTGTTGTTATTCAAAATAATATTGTATTCTTGTTATATTTCTTAAGTGATTTTTGTTAGATAAAACATTATTTATTTACTTTTTGTTTGCAAAATTAATTTTAACTATCCAGCAATAAACCTTGCCAATATTTTAGACTGAAATGGTCCTATCAGATATTAAACCAAAAATAGAAATTTTCAAAAATTAACAATTAAAGTTAATTTCAAATATAAATATACAATTTACAATTTTTAATATTTTTTATTTGAATATAGTAAAATAAATTGTTTTTTGTTTATTTTTAAATGCCCCTTAAGTTTGATCTTCCTGACAAAGTGCTTATTGTTAGAATCATTAGCATTTGTTAAAACAACTTTATATATCCAAATTGTATAAATGAATGGAAGGGAACATTAATTAATTTGGAATAGTGACAAATATTCAACGAACTTAAGTGAGTTTATAAAATCGTTCAGTCTGTCGTTCTGTCCGACATCAAACTCAAAATTTTGAAATTCTGACTTCAGATTCGGAAAGAGCATCGAAAAGTAGTAATGTAAAGTGCCTTTCATTTTTTGATAGCCCCTCGGGAACATGGTCAAAATGGCGTCCAAATTTGAAATTTTTGGCCGTTGACAGCGAATAAAATTAAAACCCCGATTCTTCAAGTTTGAAGGAATATATAAGACCCGTAATACAAACCCCGACCAATATTGAGGTAAATGCATACGAAGAACACAAAATTTTATTCAATAATATTTATATTTAATCTTGACTTATTTATAACTTAAATTAATCCGAACTCAGTTCGTTTTGGCAATGCAAGCTTGCGCATTCCCAGATGTTTTATTTATGTATTTTTATGAAAATAACAATGATTTGTGTTATTGATTAAAAGAAATTTAAATATATTCATCATTATTTTATGTTTTTCAAAAATTAATCTTGTAATAAATAAAATAATTTAAAATAAAAATTTAATTTGAAATAATTACTAAGTATTAATAATGTATATATTATTTTTATTTTATATTTGTTATATATATATAATTTTACATTTATATTAATTTCTACAAATATATTTTTCACTTTTATGACGCATAGGGTATAAAAATATTTAGATTAAATTATATGCACTGTAAAGAAATAATTAATTATTTATTAGGTAGGTAAAAGTGTAAATAAGTATGAGAATAATATCCGTCGAAATTAAATAATTAATTTACGATAAAATTTCGAAATGTAACATAAAGGTAATTCTTTTATTGCAATTTAATTTTAATTTAGCTCTTTGAAGTATTTCGAAATGTTATTTAAATTATCCTAAAATTAACAAATACTACTATTTAATTGGAGAGAATTATAATTTTAATCAAATAGAATTCCTGGAATTTGTTTTAGGCTGTTTGTATTTAATATATGTTTATTATAATATAATATATCAACCCCAATTAAAACTTTCATAATTAAATTAATATAATTTTTTTCTATTATTATTAAATAAATCAATATAAAATTCTATCTTTTGACTACATGGATATTAAAAAAAATTAATGAATAAACAAAAATTTAAAAATCCTATTAAATTATCACTTCGTTTTTTTATTTATTCAATTTATCAATTATTTTCGGTGACATAAGGTTTTTTTATTAACTCATTGAAAAATTAAATCCATTAATTTTTTGACAAATACAGCCGTCAGTTTCAATTAATCATTATTTTCTCTATTTAATTAAAATGAAAATATTATATAGAATATTGTAGAATATTAAAAGATTGTTAATATGTGGATTAGTATTCTTCAAGTAACAAATATATTCTTTATTTAATAAAATCTCAAGAAGTTAATTAATTTATAAAACATTGAGAGGTTTAATTTTATAAAAATACTTAGAACTTTTTTTTATATACACATAATATAATTAGACTAAATCATTTTTTTATTAATGTAATTAAACTCATAAAGAAAAAAAGATTTTTAAATGATCCAATGAGAATTATGATAAAAAATATTTTCTTTTTAAAGAAAAAAATAATGATAAATCGAAGATCGTCTTTAAAATATAATTGGAAGCTTGTAGATATCGATTAACTAAATCCTGTGACTTGACATCATCAACTTGTCGGACTTTTTTGATAAAAAAAAAAAAGTAAAAGTTATAAAAGAGCTTTTAAGAATCACTCTCATTTTTTTTATTGATATTTTTTATTTGTATTTTAACTCACCCACTATTTCTTTTCATTCGATCTTTTCTCAATATTTATTTTTTTTTTAAGTTGATAAAATAAAAGCTATTTCTCACGCTTTTCAATGATCGTAATAAAGATTTGTAAATAAAAATTTGAGATATTTATACACCATATACGTATATATATATAGATTAATCAAACAGCTAGAAAACATGTTAGTAACAATTTAGTCTTTATATCAATTACTTTGCAAAAACATATTTTTTTAATAATATAATATATAATACTTATTATTTATTTATTTTTAAGAAATTTATCTCAATCCCTGATTTTTTACCATGAAATCTTTTCTTTCAGCTTCATTCCATTAATTTAATCCAATATTTATTATCTCTAATTAAAAATAAATAAAAATACTGCTTTTGTTCTAATTTCATTAAGCCTTATAGAATACTTAAGGAATTATGGTGGTAGACTCCCCCTACTAAAAACAAAATATTTTTAATTATTACTCATTTTCCAATTGAATAATTAATGAAAAATTAATAAATAAATATTATAAAACTCATTCTACTACTACTACTACTATAAAATTTAACTAAATAATTTGGTTTAGATGAATACATTTTTGAAGAAATTTAAAATAAGTAGAGGAATACTGATTTCTATTTAAATTCTGTACTTTTTATTATTTATTTTTTTTTAAATTTCAAAATAATCATTTATACATTGAGTTAAATAATCAAATCTTTGAATGTAAATTTTATTTTATAATTTAATTTAAATATTTACATAAATTTTTTTTATGAATCATTCGATAATGAATCATCATGATTTAATTTAAATTAACTAATTTGTATAAAAATTTTTCTATACTAAAGTATAGTTTATAATTTGCAGGTTGTCTGTGAAGAGCCTCTCTGACTACACAGGCCTCACCGAGTGCTCGAGTTGAGTGAGTATGATGAACAACATTAAGTATTCATTCACAATTCGCTGGGATACTCAAGTACAACTTGACTTGTCCTTCATATAGATCCAATCAATAGAAAAAGAAATATAATCAGACTTAAATAAATAGTAAAAGTATGAAAACTGAATTAATAACATTGATTTCTATCAAGAATCCCTCAAGTTTTTATGATTTTTTTTTTATATAATCAGAAACATAAATAAAAGTACTAAACAAATAAAATATAAAATTTTTTGGTGTTCTATGAGATCTTCATTACATATTTAATTTATGATCAACTTGGACTTATTACATTTCCATAAATTTCAAAAAATAATAGTTTTTTAATTAATATTAACTATAGTTCTAATAATTTATATTTCTTATGAATGTTTTATTTATTTACTTGTCACACGTTAACTTTGAAAAGCATTGATTAGATAAAAAATAATTTCAACAAGAATATAGTTAATTGTTTCTATTATTAAATCGAAATTCGAAAAATTATTTTTTTTTCTTTAATAAAGAATACTAATAAAAGATTGACGAATACCTGCATCTGTAATTAGTTCATGTTGAAAACAAAAGAAGGTGTTTTTTTACATATTAAATTATTTCTAAATGTAGATTTATAAAGAGCCTGTATCTAATTTCGCAATTATCTTATTCAATTACATTTATCTATCATCTATTAATGATATCAAATGATAAATAAAATTAAAACAATATAAAATATTTAAAAATTTTATGAATCATTCCTAATTATGCATTCAGTTGGTTAAAATAGTTATTATTGCTTTTAGAATTAAATTAAGTAAAATATTTGAAAATTATAAACGAATATAAATTTTTATTAGCAGATTTGATTTTCATATGTATACATTATTAAATAACTAATAATAATAATTAAATAATTATATAATTTTATAATAATTTAAAAAAAAATATCCTAAAAATGGGTTCAAACTCAACCCTAGTGAATTTGTAAGGGCCTTTTTAATTAAATGAAAATTAAATATCAATAACTTCATTTAAAATACAAAACTTTTTCTGTGCAGGGTGTAAATGAAAGTTTTATTCATCTGAATTTAAAAAGAGCTTCATTGTCAATGAAAATTAAAAATTTCTTTCTTTTTTTATATTTATTTGGGTATATATATATTTATTTTTTTCATTAAAATTTTTAATTTCAAAGTTTGTCTTAGGGATTTTTAATATATATTTATATATATATATATATATATATATGTATATGTTGGTTTAGGTTTCCGTGAATGTTATTGTTATTATGACTACCAGATTTATCAGGGATATAATCACGTATTTTTGTGAGATTGTTTTCTCTACGTTTCGGCACGCATTTTGGCGCCATTTTCAAGAGATTATTTAGGTAGGAATATTTTTGGGATTCTGTTTCTTAGTCTGTGTGACCAAGGGTTAATATCGGGATTTCGGGTTGATAGGTTGGATGGATTAGCCTCGGGCTATTGTCCAGTACGGATGTATGCCAGAGTCAGGATTGCCCAGGATTCTTCGGAGCTCCACAGTACCGCAGTGAGTACAAAACCATCCAACCTATCAACCCAAAATCCCGATATTAACCCTTGGTCAAACAGACTAAGACCCAGAATCCCAAAAATATTCCCACCTAAATAATCTCTTGAAAATGGCGCCAAAAGGCGTGCCGAAACGTCGAGAAAACAATCTCACAAAAATACGTGATTATATCCCTGATAAATCTGATAGTCTATATATATAAAAAAAGGTTTTTGTCTGCACATTGCTCAGAATTTAAAAATTTTTGCATATCTTCGCGTTTCATGACCTCTAGAATCCAAAAGTGACTTTAGAATTTTTCATGTCTGTCTGTCTGTCTGTCTGTCTGTCTGTCTGTCTGTCTGTCTGTCGGTCTGTCTGTCTGTCTGTCTGTCGGTCTGTCTGTCCGGAAAATTACTATTTTATAGACTCAGAATTGGCTGAACCGATTTCTTTGAAATTACATCACAATATTCTTATATACCTCTAGAGTAACATAGGCTATAAATTTTATTAATATATTATCAATAACCGCAGAAATTAATTTTTTAAAGTTTAGATAATTCTCCGTGTTGTTCATTCAAGAGCAGCTCGCGGCTCACTGTCGGTCTATCGGAATCATTTCAAACAATGAATTATCATAGCGATTCCCAATCAAAGAATTATTATAATATTTCACTTTATTTTAAATTCTAATATTTAAATATCAATTCAATTAAATCATTTATTCTAAAAGTTCCCATTTTCATTAATTTAATAAAATATTTAGATCATATTTATATTAACTTAATTTTTATTTATTCTTTCTATATATTTGAATATTTCTTCTTTTCTATATGAAAGTGAAAGGTTAAAAAATCTCGCTAAGAACATTCAATATTTCTATACACAAATTATTCAGAGTATTGGCAAAGCGTATCACTCACAATCAGTGTAAATTGAAATTTATATAAATTAACAAAGTGAAAATTTTTATTTGTTTAAATTTTATTACAATGAATCAAAAAAAATTAAATATATAGATCACATGATTAAGAGAATCAAGAAACTTGAGGGAAATAACTGTTGGACGGAGGTCGGACATGACAGAAAAACTGTAAGCGAAATCTTCATATTGCGACTAATATAATTTTCAAATCCCCTAGCACCACAGAATTAGATAAGTTTCTTTTAAGGGAGGAAAATAACTATGATCTAAAAAAATTAATAAATGAACTTAATAATAAAAAAACAAATAAATCAATTAATTTAAATTAATACTATTAATGAATGTATATATTGGTCATTTATCTATAGTTTTATACCGTTAATTTTTATAAATTGTCTCAAGTCTCTATTTTTGCATTTTCTCAAGTTTTATTATAATTAAAAATATTCAATAATAATCTAGCAATGAAAATAAAATATCAAAATGTAATGATCAAGAAATATTACTCTATTTCACTATTATAACATAGAAAATACTTAAGAACCATAGGCGGAGGAAATATTAGGAGATATCATTGCGGGTTCAGGCCAAATCGATCAACATTAATTAAGATATTTTCATTATGACAGATATTAGGAAAAAAACTGCGAATTCAATATTTCTGTTCACTAATTATTTGTAGACTTTAGTAAAACATACACATGACTCAATATAGATCAGCATAAACTTTTTCAAATTTTGATCTTCAAATTTGTTTTGAAGGTAGTAAAGAAAAAATAAGATGCGGAAATCAATTGAAAAATATTAGGTTACCCAGATGACTTAAATATAATAGGAGATTAGGAAATTGCAATTGCAGATAGCGAGGAAAAATTAATGGAGGTTTGAAATTAATAGTGATAAGAAAAAATATTTAGTAACAAAGAGGAAGAGTATTAACATACAAAATCTTAAGATACAAAATGTAGAATTTGAATATGTAGAAAAATTGAATGTAATCACGAAGGATAATAATATTTGAGAAGAATTTAAATCGGGGTTGCAATCGGGAAACGCCATTTATCTTGCAATAAAGAGCCTTATCTCTTCAAAATTATTATCAAAGGGAATATATAAAAAAATTATTTTGCCTGTTGCATTATATGGGTGGGAGGCATGGTCTATGACCCTGGGAGATGAGAGTAGATTCAGAGTGTTTGAGAATAGGATTCTTCCCTGCATTTATTGGCCAAAGAAAGATGAGGTCACCGGGGAATGGGGGAGACTGCATAACAAGAAATTGCATGGCCTCTCTGAATCTTCAGAAATAGTTAGGGTTATAAAAGGGAAAAAGCTGCGATAGGCAGGGCACGTGGCTAGAATGGGAGAGGAAAAAGATATTGGTGGGGAGACCGATTGGAAAACGTCCGCTTGGAAAACCAATGACGCGTAGGAAGGGACGTCAGAGAGATGGGACAAGGGCTTAGGATAGGGACACTTGGAGAAATCTGGTTATTGCGGCCAAGAACTTTCGAGTATCTTTGAGCCACATAGATAGATAGATATAACATATACAATAATAATAATATATATAATTAATTTACTGATTAAATTAAAATAGATTTTGAATAAGAACACAAAAAGAAATGAATGTTTTATGTAATATACGGATTGAAACAAAATGGATGAAAACCTTTTACTACTTTCAACCAAATACTATGTACCACTCGGGGGTACAGGGGGCGGAGCCCCCGTCTAGGTGTGAAGAGCGCCGAAGGCGCTCTGAGCAGCTAGTAATAATATATATGTATATATATATTTAAATTTAGATTTATTTCTATATCTATCTATATATATAAAAAAAGGTTTTTGTCTGCACATTGCTCAGAATTTAAAAATTTTTGCATATCTTCGCGTTTCATGACCTCTAGAATCCAAAAGTGACTTTAGAATTTTTCACGTCTGTCTGTCTGTCTGTCTGTCTGTCTGTCTGTCTGTCGGTCTGTCTGTCTGTCGGTCTGTCTGTCCGGAAAATTACTATTTTATAGACTCAGAATTGGCTGAACCGATTTCTTTGAAATTACATCACAATATTCTTATATACCTCTAGAGTAACATAGGCTATACATTTTATTAATATCTTATCAATAACCGCAGAAATTAATTTTTTAAAGTTTATATAATTCTCCGTGTTGTTCATTCAAGAGCAGCTCGCGGCTCACTGCCGGCCTAGCGGAATCATTTCAAACAATGAATTATCATAGCTATTCCCAATCAAAGAATTATTATAATATTTCACTTTATTTTAAATTCTAATATACAAATATCAATTCAATTAAATAATTTATTCTAAAAGTTCTCAATTTAATTAAAATATTTATTAGATCATATTTTTATCTTAAATTATTTTTTATTTAATTGAATATTTCTTCTTTTCTATAATATATATATAATAATATATAAATTTTATCATTGAATAATAAAAAAAAAATATTATTTAACCTGAATTAAAATGACTGAATTATATTATCTTTGTTTTTTATTTTAATTTAATTACTCTATTATTAATTACTAAATATATATATATATTATATAAAAATTAAAATATGATGATATAAAGTTGTTTTAAATTTTTGACATTTTTAAATTGGGTATATTTTTTAAATTTATTAAAATGTCTTTTTTATTTATTATGTTTAAAAGATTCATTTTTATTATGTCGAATCATGTTGCACATAATTAAATAACAATTGCCAAACAAAGAATATAATATTTTTTTAAATTCTTATATTTAAATATCATTTCAATTAAATAATTTATTCTAAAAGGTCTCATTTTAATTAATTTAATAAAATATTTAAATCACCATTCAATTTTTTATTAATAGGCTTCTTTTTTTATTTTTAATTTTAATAAATTCTCTTTTTTTTGATATGATATTAATAAAAAATAATATTAAATTGTATATAAATATAAAAATTAGAATATTTGAATTTTTTTAAATTTTAACACATGTAATCAATCATATGCATTAAGAATGGAAAATTTTTAAAATCAACTTGCTATTAAATTCAGAAAAAAAATACTGATATATAGAATATATAGACTATTCGAATATAATTTAAAACTCTTTCTCTCCTTCTATTTTAAATTAAAAAAACGGAGTTTTAAGAAATTTAGATGCCATATGCAACATGGGTGGGTAAATGAATTGAGCTGGAAAAGGAGGCAATTTATAATTTTCTTCTAATTCAGATTTAGGACAAATCGTACAACATTATAACAAATCTCGCTAAGAACATTCAATATTTTTGTACACAAATTATTCATAGTATTGGCTAAGCGTATCACTCACAATCAGTTTATATTGAAATTTATATAAATTAACAAAGTAAAAATTTTTATTTGTTTAAATTTTATTATAATGAATCAAAAAAAATTAAATATATAGATCACATGATTAAGAGAAGCAAAAAACTTGACAGAAAATAACTGTTGGATGGAGGTCGGACATGACAGAAACTGTAAGCGAAATCTTCATATTGCGACTAATAATTTTCAAATCCCCTAGCACCACAGAATTAGATAAGTTTCTTTTAAGGGAGGAAAATAACTATGATCTAAAAAAATTAATAAATAAACTTAATAATAAAAAAACAAATAAATCAATTAATTTAAATTAATACTATTAATGAATGTATATATTGGTCATTTATTTATAGTTTTATACCGTTAATTTTTATAAATTGTCTCAAGTCTCTATTTTTGCATTTTCTCAAGTTTCATTATAATTAAAAATATTCAATAATAATCTAGCAATGAAAATAAAATACCAAAATGTAATGATCAAGAAATATTATACTCTATTTCACTATAATAACATAGAAAATACTTAAGAACCATAGGCGGTGGAAATATTAGGAGATATCATTGCGGGTTAAGGCCAAATCGATCAACATTAATTAAGATATTTTCATTATGACAGATATTAGGAAAAAAACTGCGAATTCAATATTTCTGTTCACTAATTATTTGTAGACTTTAGTAAAACATACACATGACTCAATATAGATCAGCATAAACTTTTTCAAATTTTGATCTTCAAATTTGTCTTGAAGGTAGTAAAGAAAAAATAAGATGAAGAAATCAATTGAAAAATGTTAGGTTACCCAGACGACTTAAATATAATAGGAGATTCGGCAATTGCAATTGCAGATAGCGAGGAAAAATTAATGGAGGTTTGAAATTAATAGTGATAAGAAAAAATATTTAGTAACAAAGAGGAAGAGTATTGACATACAAAATCTTAAGATACAAAATGTAGAATTTGAATATGTAGAAAAATTGAATGTAATCACGAAGGATAATAATATTTGAGAAGAATTTAAATCGGGGTTGCAATCGGGAAACGCCTGTTATCTTGCAATAAAGAGGTTTATCTCTTCAAAATTATTATCAAAGGGAATATATAAAAAAATTATTTTGCCTGTTGCATTATATGGGTGGGAGGCATGGTCTATGACCCTGGGAGATGAGAGTAGATTCAGAGTGTTTGAGAATAGGATTCTTCCCTGCATTTATTGGCCAAAGAAAGATGAGGTCACCGGGGAATGGGGGAGACAGCATAACAAGAAATTGCATGGTCTCTCTGCATCTTCAGAAATAGTTAGGGTTATAAAAGGGAAAAAGCTGCGATAGGCAGGGCACGTGGCTAGAATGGGAGAGGAAAAAGATATTGGTGGGAAGACCGATTGGAAAACGTCCGCTTGGAAAACCAATGACGCGTAGGAAGGGACGTAAGAGAGATGGAACAAGGGCTCAGGATAGGGACACTTGGAGAAATGTGGTTGTTGCGGCTAAGAACTTTCGAGTATCTTTGAGCCACATAGGTAGATAGATATAACATATACAATAATAATATATATAATTAATATAGTGATTAAATTAAAATATATTTTTTAAATAAGAACACAAAAAGAAATGAATGTTTTATGTAATATACTGATTGAAACAAAATGGATGAAAACATTTTACTACTTTCAACCACCAAATACTATGTACCACTCGGGGGTACAGGGGGCGGAGCTCCCGTCTAGGTGTGAAGAGCGCCGAAGGCGCTCTGAGCAGCTAGTTATATAAATAAGTTTGAAAATATTATGTGATATTTAATCAATTCTTGTTTTTGCATTAGAGTAATCTCTGCTAACATATATTTGAATAAATTATATATTCAAAGAATACAACATTAAAATATAGAATATCATTATCTTTATTGTATGGGATTATTGTAGAGAATGGTATTAAATTAATAATTAAATTTTTGATTATGTTACAAGTTTTATAAAACACAAATCAGATAAAGTAATCTGAAATTGAATAACTTGCAATTCTTATTTAATTTCAAATGAAGATAAAAAAAAAATAATAAAAAGAAAAAACTGGAAATGACAGATTAACAAATAATTTATTTGTTAAAAAAACATTAAATCCATTATAAAGAAGAAAAATAAATCACGTCATTGGTATAGAAACCGACATTAATTTGTTCTGGGGAAATTGAAATTGGATGGAATAGCATAAAATGGCTGCAAAAATGTGTAAATAGCATTCAAGAATTATCAAATGAAAATAAAATATTAGTAAAACTTTCAATATGAAATTCGATTAAAGCTATTAAAACAAATTATTTTATTTATTCATTTATCCATCTAATCCTAAATGAAATGTATCTCATCTTTTTTTGGATCCTTTCCAAAGTTTTTCCTCGTTTTTTTTATTTTTATTAAGAAAATATTCGACTATGTTGTTTGTACCCCATTGGAAATTGTTTACTAAGGAGGGTAGTTTGAGACATTGAACGGATAGAACTTGACATTGATATATAGAACACACCCACCCACACTAACAAAGGAAAATTTAAATTAGTATGAAAAAGATACAATTGGCAACAAAGCGTGAAAATCACAAGGCGCGAATCAGGGAGAGAAATTCTTTTAGGGTAGAAACTTTCATCCCTTCTTACACTTAACATATATTATGAAGCTTAAAGATCAACTAAAATAAAGTTTCCGCATATTTTCTTTTTCTTCTTTATATAAATAGATATACATATTTAACGAGATTACGAAAATATCAAATTTATCATGTATTATTAAGAATATAAAATGTTTTTATTCAAATATTTATTTTTCATATTAGCAATTCAAAATTGACGAAGATATTAAAAGTTAAGCAACGTATAGCACAAATTTATTATTTACATATTTTTATTAAAGACTTATTTTCTCATTTCAAATAAAAATTTTAAAATCTCTATATTTTTTTAAATAATATTTATTTATGTACTATTTATAATAGCTCCTTTATTATAGACAGTACCTGGTTCACCGAGCCACCGCTCGGTCATTAAAAAAAATTATTCCTTATTATCAGGTTTGGCTGACAAAATTCAGGTAAAACAGTAAAAACGATTCAAATTTTATATATAAGATTCTATTGAGGCTGACAACATTTTCCCTTAAATGCATTTATAAATAAATAAATAAATATCAAAAAAGTAAAAAAGTAAAATAATATTTCATAAAATATTAAAAATATAGAAAATTGTATATGAAACACAATTTATATATAGAATTTAATTCTACAAATTTTACCTCTTATATTAAAATTTTTTTATGAAACTTGAAATAATCAAGATACTAGTATTCTAGTATATTATTAAAACAGGGTAAAATGACTAAATATTTCCTAAAATATAAAAATTTAAAAAAAGAAAAATTATTTGAAACAATTTATAGAGAATTAAATATTATACATTTCATCCCATATGAAAAATTTTGTCAGGATTTAAATAAAAAAGAAAATGACTTGTTTAATTTAATACTAGGTTGGAAAATGTCGTAATTTATTAAATTAATATAGACGAGTTTAAAATTCTCTATATGAACAAAAAAAAAATCCTTTTGATAAAAAAAACACATATTTTTAGTTGATCAATAATTATGTATCTTATATATTCATGTTATTATCATAAATAGAGATTATGAAGCCTTATTTAAAAATAAAATAAATAAATAAGTAAACATTAGGTAAATATGTTTTCATTAAACAAATTAGTATAAAAGTATATATTGTTTTTTTGTGTTAATAATTAATTAATCAAATAACTTGATCATTGTAAAATTATTTATTTATTTATTTTGGCAAAAGAAAATCAAAATCTAACTTGTAGATAAAACATTTTATTTATCTTAACCTCTAATTATTCTTTTCAATGAGAATTGTTTAATATAAATAAAAAAATCTGGAGTATCTCCACTCGACTATCTCTCAAATTTGAATTGGATTAAATAACATATATTAATTTAAATTAAATTATATAAATTAAAATTAATAAATAATATTTATTAAACCAGCGCATGTTCGGCTCTTTGTTGATGGTACTACGTGACGTGTTGGCGCGTGAGATTTGCGGTGTTAAAAAATTAATTCTGGTACTTTCAGCGATTTAATCAAGCTGAAATTCTATATATAGCAGTTTTATACAATTATTACTCATGTGAAAAATTATCAAACATATATCTTTATTTTTACGGTCTCTTTAGAAGAAAAAATAATCAAATCGTTGTAGGTAATGACCCTCTTCCGGTTGAGCTACATTTCTCAAAAGTTGATAGAAAACTATGAATTTTGAATAATGCCTTTGTACCAAATTTCATAATTCTAGCTCAAACCGTTTTTGAGTAATCTTGGTTACATACATACACACACACAGACATTTTTCTCAACCTTAGTGAAAATGATTCAGGAACCTTCAAAACATATAAAAACATCAAAATCTGAACATCGAAAATTTTCGTGATCGCAATACTATCTCTGGCGAGAGTGTGACAATTTGTTTTTTGTAAGAATCTGTTATGTTTTTAAGGGATATCGAAGGGAAGAATTAATAATTGTTATAAAAGTGAGATAGCACTTTATAATAAAATGAAACGCTTCACCTCTCATTTGGAATATGGACAAGGAGAAATAAACGATTAAAACTTGTTGTTGTTATTGTGTTTGTTATCAAACTCGACACTCTCCTCATCTTGTCATTTCCTATTACTAATTCGTGTTCTTCTAGAGAAGAGCAATTTCCAAGCCAAGACTGCGTTCTAACAAGATTAAATGAGAATAAATCCGGATTTGTCAGTGCATTTTTTTTTCTCTCTTTCCCAACAAATTATTCCTGGCCTTTAGTTAAAAGGGATGAAATTCTCTCCAGTGCAGCTTCACCCTATTTAGCTACTTGGTCTTGTTTGTGGAGAGATAGTTTTTTTTTTTTATTTTTATTTTCCTCTCAATTGGAGATGGTGGGGATGAATGGTGGGATGGATGCTGGCCTGTCTGTGTGTCTGTGTGTGTGTGTCGCAGTGCGTGGCTCTGTCTGCGTGTGCGCTGGTATGTTGTTGTGTGAGTGAATATCGATCGGCTCGTCCTCGACTCCCGGGAACAGCCACGAAACAGTCAGTGAGGAGCACCGAAACAGACGACAAGGGAGGAAGAATCCTCGCCGCCTGCCGATCGTACCTCTGCTTCACAGAAAAGGTCTTATCCTTTGCTTTGACAGTTCATTTAATTGGTGTAAAACCACTCCACATATACAACCAGACAGAGATTTCATCCCTATTATTAACTAGAATTTGCTTTCGCTCTAATTCATTTGAATACATTCAAAACATTTATCTTCCTATCCTTCAACCTCCCCCCCCCCGCCGCTCCATATGTTTATATTATTATTATAATCAGATTAAAAGACCTCAAGAACTCAATTCACTAAATGAGAACATTTTATAAAATAATTTTCCAGGATATCTTAATAATTTGTATTTTTTTTATAAAACTGCATTATGTTTATATTAAATTCAAATAAATATTCCAAATTATACTAATTTTCATGTTCATGTCACTCAGATATTATCATTTACTTATTAATTCTTTTTTATGTTTATTTATTCACCAATATTTATATTTTGTTTCATTCTAATTTTCTCTTATTTTCCTTCTAATATTTCCTATTTTTCCTATATTACTGCCTGAATGTAATATTTATTCTTATTTTATTTAAATAATATTCGTTATTGAATTTATGATTGGATGTTGAATAAACAATTTTTTTTCCTATAAATTTATTTTATAACAATATGAATAATTAATGAATTTTCTTAATTTATTAAAACTTACTAAAGTATATATGTATTGTTTACTTTAAAAATTTAAATTATCAAAAAGAAATATTGTTTTTTTTTTTATTTAAAAATAAATAAATAAAACAAATATTTATTTATTTCATAAAGATGTTTAAAATAAAGTAATAATTTATTTATAAATAATAAATTTATCTCTTCTGTATAATTAAATTTATGAGGCAGGTCCCTGGGAAATTTTTCAAAACAAACATTCACTTGGCCGTTGCCATGGTAACAATCAACTTCTACCTATATATATATATGTATTTACCTATTCAATCTGCGAGCAGGTAAATAAATGATAATAGCTCCAACCCAAATAAATTCATATGATAATAAATTAGAAAAAAATTAAGATAAAAATAAAACAATTGTAGATTAATGGAGTTGATGAAGTGTTTATCTCGATATTCAAAAAGTAAACATTTTCATATCTTCTTAATTTACAATAATAATTTTTTTTATCTTTAATCCAAGGGATAAATTTAGGAAAAATAGGTAAATTTTTTATTTAAACAAACATACATCAAACTAAATATAACAAGTTTAAATGAAAGAAAATTTTTTTTTTAAATGTAAAAAAAATATATATATAATAGATCTTTATTCTATTTTAAAAATACAAAACGAAATATTTATTAAAAAATTAAAACAAATATAATAATATTTTATATAAAACAAATTTATCGACCTTGCCTTTGATGGATATGAATATATTCATAGATAGAATATGATATTTAAGTATTTAAAAAATACCTGAATTGATTATGACTTTTTTATTCATTATAATTTTTAAGGAATAAGAATCAAACAAACAAATCTGAAATCTGAAATAAGTATAAATTCTAAAACAAACAAAAAAAACGCTTATAAAGGTTAAATTAATTTTATATTTTTATTTTATTTTCCAATAAATTTTTCTAACAATTTTTGTAAAATTTTACAAAATAATAAATACTATTTATTTCCTCTTAATAAAATCTTTTAATAATTTTATATATTATTTTGTAAAATTTTACAAAAATTGTTAGAAAAATTTATTGGAAAATAAAAGATTTAAAAAATCGATGTTGATTTAGTTTAAAGGGATTAGGTTCTATTATCAAAATCTGTTGATTCGTTCTATTGAGAAAGCAAATTAATTTTCCTTGATTTTATTTATTTGATTATTTTTCCTTTAACTGATCAAGTAAACTAAATTAAGATCAGGTAGAGCACAATAAATATCACTTTACTAAACCACATTGACTCCACGCTAACTTTTAGTTCCATAATCTAGGTGAAATAAAACATTTCTCTCTTTCTTAGTTAATTTTTCGATCAAATTTGTGATGAAAGTGAATTGACGTATATTTCCCAATAAATCGAATTTATATATTTATATATGGTCGACACAAATACTTGAAACTGATAGACAGAGCTGTAATTGCGGACAGTGTCATCTGCACAGATTAGGCTTTTTACCGGGAAATGAAAATTAAAAAATAAAGAATCCAACATATACTAAATTAGTACTAATTTTCGCCGTTTTCAAATTATTTATGTGTCAGAATATGGCTCGAAGTCAAATTGTTTCAATTTATAAATTTATTTTAAAATAAATAATTATCAAAATTAAATATTGTTCTTAATAAATATATATATCCCTTTATTTCATAAAGGCCTTAGTGAAGGTAAGAGTAATTTTCTTTGTCACTTAAGTTTTTAGCTAAAATATTTATTTTTTGGTGCAAGTCCATTTAGTGCAACTTGGATAGCATTTGGTCATTTATTATTATTAGCAGTGTGTTGTTCATTTCTTGTGATGCTAATATACTCTACTATTAATTTATAAATTATTATTAAATATTAAATTTTAAATATTAATGTTAATTATATATATTTGTAGGTTTTAACTTTGATATATACATTTATTAGAAAAGAATAATGTATCTAATTTATCATAAATAAAAGAAAACTCTCTTTAAAATTATTCTTTATTAATATTATAAAAATAAAACATCAATTATTTAATTAGCCATTTGATAATAAAAACTTAAGTAATATTTAAGTAAACATATGTTGAATTAATATTGTATAATAATGGTAGAATATAGTTTTTTTTTCAAAATGACTCAGATCAGATAACAGAATATATTTTGCTATGACTAACTTAAAGAAATGACTACATTCTCATATTCTGAAATCAATAATTGTTGAATAATTGAATTGAAAAAAAAAAAACTGATTCATAGATGAGCAATTAAATTTTTAATATCACTTTTGTCTTAAAATTTTATTTGTAATGCACTTAAAATATTTACCATTTGGCGATAGTTGATAAAATACGCTCACGATTGTCTGTGCGTTTATATGTGGTTGAGATAGAGTTGAAAAAGGGAGGGGAACAAGAAGGATGAGATTTCTATGCGGCATGAATTTTAATATTGTTTTATTATTCTAAACCATTTACTACCTTTGTGAATTAAAATAGCTCTGTAGTTTTATTGATTCATGTGTATATCTATCTATTTTAATTCTATTTTATATTACAATATTTGGAAATTTTAACTTTATTAATTTACTTTTACTATCATCATGTGTAAAATATTAATTTCTATGTTGTTGTTTTTTTTTTTGTTTATTTTCACTATGAAAAAAATGAATTAAATAAGAGTCACGTTTTCGAGCATGTATTGTTTTTAAATATGTAATATAATATTCAATATATTTGTTGTATTTTTTCCAAATATTTTCAAATATTTAGATTCAATGGTGGTTCTTACGGAAAATTTGAATTTTTAGATTTTATCAGAAATTTTTACTATCTCGCCAGAGATAGTATTGATATCACGAAAATTTTCGATGTTGAGATTTTGATGTTTTTATACGTTTTGAAGGTTCCTGAATCATTTTCACTGAGGTTGAGAAAAATGTCTCTCTGTGTGTATGTATGTATGTAACCAAGATCACGCAAAAACGGTTTGAGCTAGAATGATGAAATTTGGTACATGGGCATTATTCAAAATTCATAGTTTTCTATCAACTTTTGTGAAATGTAGCTCAACCGGAAAAGGGTCATTTCCTACAACGTTGTGATTTTTACCGACCGACGATAGTAAGGGAGGTATTGTTTTCACACCAAATTTCACATGTGGAGATTTTTACATATCTCCACGAATCATGCATTTTCTTAACAGAAAAAAGTATTTTTAGCATGATGCCTGTCCGTCCGTCCGTCTGTCCGTCTGTCCGTCCGTATAGATGTGTACAGCCTGAACGGCTCAACCGATTTTGATAAAATTCGGTATATTTACTTAATGCATCAGTGGGATGAATTGATCAACTTTTGGTGCAAATCCGGAAACCGGAAGTGGTAGTATTAGCGATCGGCAATCGGAAGGGAAGGGTTATTTTCACACCAAATTTCACATGAGGAGATTTTTTTACATATCACCACGAATGTATTGGTTTTGTCCTCGGGAAAAATCATCTTCATTATGTTTTTCTTAATTTAAAATTATATGACGTCACCCAGCCCTTCATAACGTCACAGCCTCCTTATTATGATCACGGGCAACACCGGCTAATTCAGCTATATATTATAAATAAAATAAAATTAAAAATATTTATTTTATATCCATATCTGTTTTTTATTACATTAATAGATATATTAAAATTATTTGAAATTGTTTCTGTAGCTGGAAATTAATTTATTTCAAAGTGTTGGTCGGTTCGGACCTGGCCACAGGTCAACTTATTTTTCTTCTAAAGTGACCGTAAAAATACAGATATATGTTTGATAATTTTTGACATGATTAATAATTATATAAAACTACTATATATAGAATTTCAGCTTGGTTGAATAGCTGAAAGTACCAGAATTAATTTTTTAACACTGCAAATCTCACGCGCCAACACGTGACGTGGTGCCATCAACAAAGAGCCAATCATGCGCTGGTTTAATAAATATTATTTATTATTTTTAATTTATAATAATAATTAATTTAATTTAAATTCATATATGTTATTTAATCCAATTCAAATTTACGAGATAGTCGAGTGGAGACACTCCAGATTTTTATAAAAGCGTTCCTATCGAAGAAATTATTTTTATTTATTGACATATCTATATCTATAAAATATTTTTATCTGTAAATTGCAAGGAATTTTTCATAAATTTTTATTTTTTTTAGATTCATGAATTGGGGAAACTATCTTTAGAATTTATTCATAAAATTATCTGATTATACCTATATATATAGGTATATATGTTAAACTATTCAAACAAAAAGAATTTGAAATTAAAATCAAGCTCCTATCCTTTTATCAGACATTAGTTGAAGAATATAATGATAAAAACCAAGATGATATAGTAAATTGCGTGGCCGCAACAACCACATTTCTCCAAATGTCCATACCCTGAACCACAACCATCCAACTCCTACTTTCTAACATCTCTCTTACGTCTCTTCCTACTTTGTCCACCCACCGCGTTCTTGGTCTCCCCACCAATATATTTTTCTCCCATTCTAGCCTGATATAGTAAACTATATTTATAAAATAAATTATAATAGTTTTTTAATTTCAACTTATTTTAGTAAAAAATGCTCTTTTTAAAGTAATAAATTTAAAGTATCATACATCATTTATTTCAAAATTTAAAATAAAAAAGTCTGTTGAAATCAAATGAAATAGACTACAACTAGCGTATTATTTCATGTTTATTCAAAGTATGAATACAACTTTTTTATTTTTTTATTTTTATCTTTTGGTTAAATTTTTGCTTATATTACATTTTAATAAATAATATATATATATAGTGATTTAATAATGAATATATCTAAAATGGGCCTGGATCCCGTTGGCCAATGAAATAAATTAAAAGAAAATCATAATAATAAACAGACATTCATATGGGAAATTTATTTAAAAATAATAAAATTACGGAATATATTTCGATTTCTAATTAATTTGTGTTCGTTATATATAATATTTTTCCAATTAATATTGATTTAAAATAATCATGTATTAATATAAAAAACTCGGTTGAGATAGAATGTTGGATTATCGATGACGTTTTTTTTAAATACACCCTCTGGGTCAATAGAAACTAAGTTTATTTGAAAAGGAATGTAAAGTGAAAAAGGAATCACTGAGCCTGAGGCGGATAAGCGCCTGAGGATGTAAACTCCTATAAACCAATTCAAATTTCGATTGGCTAAAGAGAATCAGAGCACCTGATTACATATCTATCTGATTGAAATTCGGATCTTCGTAGTTAAGTAACATAAAACGAAAAGGAAATTGCGTCTGTTCTAGGATCAATCTATTCTCCTGGTGTTTACGAACCCAAGCGATTCATCCCTCTGTCCTATTGAATTGGATTGTAGTTGCCCGAAAAGGACAACAGAAATGCAACCGCCCTTTAGTAATTACTGGGTCTTAAAACGTAAAATATTATATGACCATTTCTTTTGCAAGAAAATGGATATTTCAAAAAATAAGGTTTTTTTATACATTCAAACCCCCCTCATATATATACCTATATCTTTATATGTGGAGTCCGGTCTCGCGAATATTTCCCTGTATATATATATATAATAATAATAATAAATTTTCTTTTAATGAATAATAAATACCTAGTTGTTAACGAATTTAATTTGTATGGTAGTTACACTATTATGAAAAAAAAATGGCAGGGTTTTATTTTCTAGTAAAAACAAATAATAATTACATATATTTTTACTTATAGGTATATTTCAATATTCAACAAAACTTTCTTCATGAAATAAAGTAATACTTAATATTTCATTTTCATTTTTAAATTTCTATATTATTACTATCTCGCAAGAGATATTTAGTATTGCGATCACGAAAATTTTCGATGTTGAGATTTTGATGTTTTTATACGTTTTGAAGGTTCCTGAATCATTTTCACTAAGGTTGAGAAAAATGTCTGTGTGTGTGTGTGTGTGTGTGTATGTAACCAAGATTACGCAAAAACGGTTTGAGCGAGAATGATGAAATTTGGTACAAAGGCATTATTCAAAATTCATAATTTTCCATCAACTTTTGAGAAATGTAGCTCAACCGGAAGATGGTCATTACCTACAACGTTTTGATTTTTTTTCCTCTAAAGTGACCGTAAAAATAAAGATATATGTTTGATAATTTTTCACATGATTAATAATTGTATAAAACTGCTATATATAGAATTTCAGCTTGATTGAATCGCTGAAAGTTGCAGAATATTAATTAATCTTTTAACACTGCAAATTTCACGCGCCTACACGTGACGTGGTGCCATCAACAAAGAGCCAAACATGCGCTGGTTTAATAAATATTATTTATTAATTTATAATTTATAATTAATTAAATTTAATTTAAATAAAATATATTATGTTATTTAATCCAATCCAAATTGCGAGATAGTCGAGTGGAGACACTCCAGCTAATATTTTTGTAAGAAATTAGGCAAAAGATTAGATTAAATTAAGTATTAAGTACAGAGTACCAAATAATTAAACATTGAATCTTTGCAAAATCTGTGTTTAAATGTAATAAAAGAATAGATAAAAAAGTAGTTTAGAAAATATTTTAATTTTCATTTGATTTTTGATTTTTATTTTGTAAAATGTACCAGTAAATTTGAATTACTCAAAAATCTGTATATTTCACTTGGATTATTTTGGTAATAGTTTATAAAAAATTTATTTATTTTATTAAAGAGTTTGAAAACTGTAGAACTAAGTCTCTAAAGTTAAGCAACCTGTAGCTATATGTGACAACTTAATTATTTTTCTTTTTCCCAATTCATTTTTATAAAAAAATATTTTCATAAATTGCTGCCCTCGAAGCCTGATAAATTTTTTATTTTATTTTTCTATAAATTTATGTAATTAAATAATCCTTTTTTTACTTTTAGGAATACAAATATTTTAGTTTTAATTATCTAAAAAAAAAATATTATTTTATTTTTTATTGAAAACCCTGCATAAGGTAAACATAAAATGATCCTTTATTTTTACAGTCTATTAGATTTTCAATTGAGTAAATTAGAAAATATCCATCATTCTCAGGGATAACAAAGAATGCTTTGAAAGAACCAAGCGATTCATGACACTAGTAATATTAGCCCTTTATTGAGGTGGAAAAGCAATAAATTACCTTTAAATGCTCCATTCGTCACTTAAATCTTTTATTACATGTATAAATGAAAGAATTTGATTGTCACACATAAAATGTATATTATCTAAATGATCTATACTGAAGTCAAACACAAATTATGTACAATAATAATCCTGTTATTATCACATTTTTAATATTCTATTTCATAATATTTAACAGAGGAGTGACCAATCCAAATGTCTTCGTGCGGCCAATTATAAAATTATATTAAATAATAAATGTATTTTTACAATCTCGCCATGAAAATTTTCGATGTTGAGATTTTGATGTTTTTATCCTTTTTGAAGGTTCCTGAATCATTTTCACTAAGGTTGAGAAAAATGTCTGTGAGTGTGTGTATGTGTGTGTGTATGTATGTAACCAAGATTACGCAAAAACGGTTTGAGCTAGAATGATGAAATTTGGTATATGGGCATTATTCAAAATTCATAGTTTTCTATCAACTTTTGAGAAATGTAGCTCAACCGGAAGAGGGTCATTACCTACCACGTTTTGATTTTTTTTCCTCTAAAGTGACCATAAAAATAAAGATATATGTTTGATAATTTTTCACATGATTAAAAATTGTATAAAACTACTATATATACAATTTCAGCTTGATTGAATTGTTGAAAGTACCGGAATTAATTTGTTAACACGTTGACTGGCAATCACGCGCCAGCACGTATCGTGGTGCCATCAACAAAGAGCCAAACATGCGCTGGTTTAATAAATATTATCTATTAATTTTAATTTATAATTTATAATTAATTAAATTGCATTTAGATATAATATATTATGTTATTTAATCCAATTCAAATTGCGAGATAGTCGAGTGGAGACACTCCAGCTAATTTATAATACATTGAGATGTTGATTTTAAATAGAAAATTTTCGATTAAAGATTTATTTTAATGAATATTAATTTTCAATGATTTGATAATCGTTTTTGTTAATTTTAAACAATAAAATATGAAATATCTCTACTATAATATTTTAAATGATGCTTCTTGAATGGTTTTTGAAATTTAAGAATCGTTTGTTTCGAATAACACAGAATAAAAAGGGAATTTCCCAAATGCTGCTCTATGGTCAACTATCAATTCAACCAGATCTAAGAAGTTTTTTAACCAAACATTTATTAAAATAATTTAAAATTAAGATAGAACTTTCATTCAAAAAATAAAATATCGATGTTTTTTAATTTATTATTTAATTAATTAAATTTAATTTTTTTAAATATAATATATGTGTTAACTAATCCAATACAAATTTGCAAGATAGCCGTGTGGAAACACTCCAGGTTTTTTAATTTGATACATTCGTTTTCACTATTTTGGATATTATGAATTAAATATATTTGTACAAGTGAGATGAATCTGGCGAGTCACAAAAATTATTATCACAGGCCCGCGGGTTGGCCACTCCTGGTTCACAGTTTATGATTTACTAGGGCTATATTGTTTCTTCTCAACCACTGTGCTGCGGCACTTTTGTGTGCCGCGAGTTTTTCAAAATGTGCCGCCAAATTTTACAAATTTAAAGTTCAAATTAAGAAAAAGTACTTATTTACGTATTTTATATGTACAAGTATGTAAAAAAAAGGTAAAATGGTTTTGCGATCAGGCTCTTAAACATTTCCGACTTTTTTTCATTTTTTTTTTTCAATATGGTTCTAAAAAAATGGTAAAAATTGGTATGATTATTATATTATCATTTTCTTTGTGTGCCGCCAAATTTTTAAACCCTTAAAAGTCTGACGCGGTAAAAAAAAAGGTTGAGAATCACTGTGGAATTCATTTAATTTTCTTCTCCCCCTTAGGCTTTTGATTTTTAAATAAAACAAAAAAATTAAAATAATTTGAACTAATTATAAAATAATCTTTTTAGAAATGTTACATTTTAATTTTATTTTTCCATTCACAATTATATTTTTAAAAAATGTATTTATTTAATATTAATATTCATGTGTGTATATATCTATATATTCATGGATAATAAATAAATTTGTTAGAACATATTACACATATTATAAATAAATAAACATTATTTTTGTTTGCTTGTTAAGCAATCTATAATTAATTTCATAATATTAATGTAATCGATTAGTATTAGTTAAAGCAAAAAGTCTTGCTACTTCTGCCCTTTCAAAGAAACAGCTAATAAATAAATAAACATACATTCTCTGTTTCGAATTAATCAATAGATTATTTGCATTTATTTCACTCTTGATTTCATATTGAATAAGAGAAACTTTAACCTACTCGAACTTGATGGGTTACGGTTTGTTTGTTTGCCCTCATCTTATTCCCTATTGACATAAAATCATTGCTTGCCATTACTGCTGGCGACATTAATGATTTTCTTTATATTTTTCTTATTATTATTTCGAAAATATTAAGAGCAACGTCTGTTGGAAACCATTACCTCACTTAATAAACGTTTAATGAGACGTTTGAAAGGACAAATAAAAGGCACCTTTAAAAATATTTCATTTCTCTTTTTTTAGCATGCAAAGAGGATTTTGATGGCAATAATTCAATTTCAATATTTGGCATATATAATAATCAGATTCGAAAATAATATAATTCATTCATAAACAGGATGAATAAGTAAGAATCTGGAGTGACTCCACTCGACTATCTCGCAAATTTGAATTAGATTAATTAACATATATTATATTTAAATTAAATTTAATTAATTATAAATAAAAATTAATAAATATATATTAAGCCAGCGCGTGTTTGACTCTTTGTTGATGGCACCACGTCACGTGTTGGCGCGTGAGATTTGCGGTGTTAAATAATTAATTCTGGTACTTTTAGCAATTCAATCAAGCTGAAATTCTATATATAGCAGTTTTATACAATTTTTAATGATGTGAAAAACTATCAAACATATATCTTTATTTTTTACGGTCAATTTAGAGGAAAAAAAATCAAAACGTGGTAGGTAATAACTCTCTTCCAGATGAGCTACGTTTCTCAAAAGTTGATAGAAAACTACAAATTTTGAATAATGCCCATGTACCAAATTTCATCATTCTAGCTAAAACCGTTTTTGCGTAATCTTGGTTACATACATACACACACAGAAACATCTTTCTCAACCTTAGTGAAAATGATTCAGATACCTTCAAAACGTATAAAAACATCAAAATCTCGACATCGAAAATTTTTTGGCGAGATAGTAAAAAAAAGTAATAAATTAAAAGAAAAATGAATTGAATATTCAAGATAAAAATATTAAAACAAAAGAAGATATTGACAGCTTAATTAGTAAATATTAATTATTTTTAGTTACATCAACTAATCATAATTTCAATCAATTATAAATTGAATTAAAAAAAGAATCAGTAAACAACTATGTGTTACTTAAATTTTGATTGTTTGCCAATTGTTGACTTGGAAAAAAGGCATATTGCCAGGAAAAAATAATTTTAATAAAATAAATATAATTATAAGGTAAAGAGAGTATAAAATAGGAATATGAGGGATTTAAAAAGAGAAAAATAAAATTAAATATTTGGTCCACTAATTATTTCCTTTACATCTCTACAATCTATTGGACAAAATCCTTGGTAAATTAAAACAATATTCGAATGTTAGTAAATTAGCTGATTATTTTTATTGACATTCGAAATGAATTTATTATTACAATTACAGAGATAAAATCAGTAGAAGAGTTTAATTTTAAATACTATAATATATGTGTATGTATATAATTCTCAGAATAAGGTTTCACGTTCATGTATTTTTTTAAAAAAATCTATATTTTCTATAAAAAATTTTTCCCATTTGATACGTACGTACTTTCTAATTAATAATTTAAATATTATATATATACGATATATATATTATATCATAATATCTAATGAATATTTTAGACATTAATATGCAAAAAAGATTATTTTTAGTCAAGCAAATATACATTTAAATAATTGTATATAGGTAAAATAATGTAATGATAAGGATTTCAGATTATTCCAAAATAAAAATAGTACATTATTAGAGTAAAAGACCTGTAGACTTTGGATTTTAATGAGATTTATGAGATTGTATTATGTGAGTTTTTGTGTTTATGAATAATCTGGAGTGAGAAAAAAACCTCAAGGGGAAAATTAATGAATGGTTTTACTTACTAAAGTAAGAGGTGTATGAAAAATGATGAAAGGTCACAATGAAGAATCATTTCATAGAGCTGTTAAAAAAAGTGCATTAAAAATATTAAAAAATATTAAAATTTGTACTTAGGTTTAATTAAATTCAATTGACAATCCACGGGGAGATCATTTCGAAGTTACAAAAATAAAATATTAATTGAATTGGGATTTTTGCGTATCAATTTTTATAACAAATAAGTTGACTTGTGGCCAGTTTCGAACCGACCGACGGTTTGAAGTAAATTAATTTCCAGCTACAGAAACAATTTCAAATAATTTTAAGATATCTATTAATGTAATAAAAACAGATATGGATATAACATAAATATTTTTAATTTTATTTTATTTATAATATATATGTAAGACCAGGCTGTGACGTCATGAATGGCTGGATGACGTCATATAATTTTAAATTAAGAAAAAACTAATAAAGATGATTTTTCTCGAGGATAAAACCAATACAAAGTGCATGATTCGTGGTGATATGTAAAAAATCTCCTCATGTGAAATTTGGTGTGAAAATAACCCTTCCCTTCCTATCGTCGATCGCTAATACTACCACTTCCGGTTTCTGGATTTGTACCAAAAGTTGATCAATTCATCATACTGATGCATTAAGTAAATATACCAAATTTCATTAAATCCGTTCAGCCGTTCAAGCTGTATATATCCATACAGACACAGACGGACAGACGGACGGACGGACAGACATCATGCTAAAAATACTTTTTTCTGTTAAGAAAATGCATGATTCGTGGAGATATGTAAAAATCTCCACATGTGAAATTTGTTGTGAAAACAATACCTCCCTTACTATCGTCGGTCGGTAAAAATTAATTGAATTGGGATTTTTGCTTATCAATTTTTATAACAAAAAAAAATGTAAGTAAATAATTGTAATGCATATAGCAAAGAATTAAGGTTTATTAATTATTTGTTTATATATGATCGATGTCTGCCATTTAAATAAATTAATAATACAAATTCAATGATTTTGAGTGAAGTTTGTTTATTTCAATTACTTTATGATTTTATTGTCACTGTGCGATTTTCTCCTTTGATTGGTTTGACGACATTTATGTTATGCCTGATTTTTTTACTCATGGGAAATTCGATAAAAGCAACTGAATGGTCCATTTCTCTCTTTTTCTTCGTCACTCTCATTCAAACTTTTCAATCTTTCTCTCTTACTTTTTCTCTCTCGTGTTCTTGAATGCTTCCTTTCCTCCATTTTAATCCTTTTTTTAATCCTTTTTCCTTTTCACGAAGAATTTAAACAAGATCCTAGAATTTTCAATATTCTTTTAGCTGACATTAAAAAAGAAAAAATTAATTGATTGAAATCGAAAAATTGAATTTTAAAATTTATATTTCTCATATTGAATAATATACATTAAATATTATTTTTATATAAAAAAAATAGTTGAATAATTAAATTTTGATGAAATATTATCTTTCAATATTAAATAAATAATTTAATTAAATTTTCGAGATAATCAAAGAAAGAGTGTGTTCGTTTGAACACTTTTGTAATTTATTTTAAAATCTCATTTTCAATTTATAATTAATTTAATACTCTCCACTTTGTATCTGAATATTTGAAATTTAATATTAATTTTCAATAAAATCACTGTTTATTCATTTCATATATTATTTGGCAATTAATTTTATTGATAATAATGTCTAAAGAAAATATGAAGTAAATACAAATTCTTAAAAGTTTTTAAAAGCAAACTTCCAATAATTAGATACTTTAATAAACTAAGAAAATATTTAATTATTAAATTTCATTTTATTAATTTTTTCTTATTCATATCAAATAAGAAAATTTCAATTAAACTTTTTATTTTAAAAAAAAAATTGAAGATGAGAAATTATATTAAATCTGTGTGTATTCTCAAAATCGGGTAAATTACAAAGCATGCTGCTCGAATTAAATGAAAACCAATAGAAATGTTTTACATTTATTTTTTTTATTTTCTTTGATGGAAGAAAGTAATTGAAAATTTTTGTTTTTTGTTGATAATTTTTTAATTATTAGTTTAAAAGTACTAATTAAAAACTCATGTCTGTGACTTAGATTTGCTCTAGTGACTGACTGAATAAAGATGCATTTGTTATTTTTTTTATTGCCACTATATATTGAATTTTTATTAATATATATTTTTACATATATAGTACCTGGTTCACCCAGCCGCCCTTCAAATAATTTAAAAGAACATAAATTAAAAAATTGGTCATACAGCCCTTAAACGTACATACTGAAAAACAGAAAAGTAAAAGGCCTCATTTAAATTTCCTATTTCAAATTAAGAAAAAGCTAATAAACGTTCTGAAACAATTTAAAATAATTTAAAAGTACGTATTAATGCACCAAAAGACAGATATGGATATAACATAAATATTTTTAATTTTATTTTATTTCTAATACTAGTCGAACCCGTTGCAAACGATGTTTGTAGTTACAGTTTAAAATGATTTTATCGTGGAGTGCAGCAATTAATTAAATAGTTCTTTGAAAACAATTTTTTTAATATACCAATGACTATTTATTAGTATTTATTTTGTCGATAAGTTTATGTTTGCGATTGACATTTGTTGGTTGCTCTAATCCAGTGGTTTTCAAACTGGGTTCCGTGTACCAAGCCCAAGGGTTCTGTTACTATCGTTATTTTATACGTTTTCTTTATATACATAACTATACATAAGTAATTTTTTTAACATTATCGTTCTTTGAATAATAATAAAATACCGTATAGCTCGAATATAACGAATTTTTTTTTTTTTTTTAAGTATTAATTTAATATTAACGACCAGGAGCTTAACCGCGAGGTTATAGTGACCGGTCCGCCGACTCGAGTTCGAGGGTTCAAACCTCGCCGAGTGCATCGATATATAAATATAAATATAAATATAAATAAAAATAAAAATAAAAATAATAAACAAATCTGAGAAAGCTGGCTAAATGGAGATATATTCCGAAAAAGCCAAAAAAAAAAAAAAAAAATTAATATTAATATTAATTCTATAGCGTTCCGTTGAAAAACATATTACCGTATAGAGTTCCGCGACTCCAGAAAGTTTGAAGACCACTGCTCTAATTTATCGACTGTTGCCTGTATGGAATCCATGACATAGGGTTTTTGAATATCCGTTTTAATGTGAGTTTTGCTCTATTCAAGTGTCTTTTTTTTGAATTGGGGCTTTCCATTTTCATATCTGTATGAAAGTGGGCAAATATAAAATCCATTAATTTTATTTTAATTAATTAAAATTAATATACTTACAAAAATCAAAATTAATGGTTTATTAATTATTCTTTACAGACTGTTTAAAAAATTATTGGCTAAAAATATTTTTCAAACATTATGTAATAGGAAAACATACAAAATCTAGGCTTTAATAAAATTTTTTTTTTAATTATTTACATAAAAATCAAATTACCATTTATTGAATATTTTTTTTTTTTTGAAACGTATAAATTAGAATAAACACAGTGAGTGATTATGGTTTATATATATATAATGGTGCAAAAGACAGATATAAAGCAAAGTTGATAATAAACGTTATAAAAATACAAATACATATATATATATATATATAATTTTTGCTAGTATAATGAGATTAAATATATAATATTACTGCACATGTTCTATTTTTTATAATATGATAATAGGATCAATTTTATTAATTAATAACTAATTACTTATATTAATTATTGTTTTTTTGATTAATTATTTTTAAAAAAATAAAGAAAACTAGCTTAATCTAATGTTTTTATATAAATACGAAAATTTTGGGAAAAGACCGTAGTACTTAGCAACGCTGTCACTTTTCAATATATAGGTAAATTAAGAGGAATAGTAATTAACGTCTCAATATAGGGCTGTTACTGAGTCCAAAAACTTTAACAGAGACACTTTCATTCATCTCTTATCTATTAAATTAATTCATATCTTTATTTCTTTATTCGAACTAATAGAAGGCATAATAAAAATAGATTACTATTATTTATAAAATGTATTAATCAAATAAATAATAATTAAGGACTTCAAACAATATTTTAAGCAAAAAAAAAAATAGTGTATACTAACAATTTACTTAAATTCTTAACTAAATATAAAATATTAGGTTATAATACTTATAGGAGTTAAGAAACGAGTTTTATTTATCAACTTATTTATAGTTAAAGCCCTAGGTTTAGTTTGATTCCCTAGACATTTACTAAGGGTAGGAAAAAAATTGCTGGAGAAGAGAGAACGAAAGAGAACTAGCGTCAACTTTGTTTAGACTTCTTTGTCCGCCATTTTCTCATTAAATGGAGAACCTCAGAGAGGCCTCTTGCTATAAGGGGGACCACCCTCCAATTACACATATAAAAGATTAAATATTTCTATTTAAACATTGGATAAGAGAAGAATGCAAATAGCAATTCTATGTAATTTCGAAGAAAAGAAATCCAAAATCTATTGGATATTCATTTACTGCAGCGTTTTCTAAACTGGGCCACATTTCCCCATAGGCGGTCTGTGGAGGGGTGAGAAATATTATATTATATTCATAATACAACATTAATAAAAAATTTAATTATAAGATAACATTCGATATTATTCTTTTTATTTGAAGTTCGTATTAATAATTTTTTTAAACATCTAAAAATACATTTATAGCATTTTATTATATTAGAGGGAAAGGACTATACATAATAATATATATTTTAGTGAAGGTATGGCAACATTAAGTAATTTAAATTAAATATAAATATATTTTTTTAGTTAATAAAATGCAATGCCTTTAGTACTATCTTTAACAAACTATTTTTAATATACGAGTAAATTTATACATAATATTTATATTATAAAGAGTTTATAAACAAAACACCATATATAATATTATTTTAAAAAAATTATAAAAATCAAATAATTGTTTAAAATATTTTATTGGATTAAAAAAATAGTATTTTTTTATTTTTTAATTTAAGAAAAAGAAAATACAAAATTCATATTTCATAATTTTTAAAATATAAGCTGGTACAAAATATCTATACAAGATAAAATAATTAAAACAAAATTTTAGTTGCATGAATGTAGTTAATTATTTGAGATTCAGTTAAAATACTTATTAATAATAAGAATAAAAAAATTACATTTACATTAATGATGATTTTTATGTAATTAACATAATGAGCCATGTTTGTTCATAGAATATACATATATCTCATATAATTATTGTATATAAAAAAATATTTTTCTACTTCCAACCCCCTTCCCCTTCATTTCAATATATTATTGGCTATCATCATTTATTTAGACACTTTTTATCTTAACATGTTTTTATCTTTATATTTAATTTTGCAAATTTTTTCTAAAATAAATTTCTATATCTCTATAAAAATCGTAAGTTCCTAAAATTCCTAATTCTTCTTCTTCATTCAACTTCTTTCTTTTCGAAATAAAATGGTTTTATCTTTTTTACTATCTCGCCAGAGATAGTATTGCGATCACGAAAATTTTCGATATTGAGATTTGGATGTTTTTATACGTTTTGAGGGTTTCTGAATCATTTTCACTAAGGTTGAGGAAAATGTCTCTCTGTGTGTATGTGTGTGTGTGTGTGTGTGTATGTATGTATGTAACCAAGATTACGCAAAAACGGTTTGAGCTAGAATGATGAAATTTGGTACATGGGCATTATTCAAAATTCATAGTTTTTTATCAACTTTTGAGAAATGTAGCTCAACCGTACCTACAACGTTTTGATTTTTTTTTCTTCTAAAGTGACCGTAAAAATAAAGATATATGTTTGATAATTTTTCACATGATTAAAAATTGTATAAAACTGCTATATATAGAATTTCAGCTTGATTGAATCGCTGAAAGTACCAGAATTAATTTTTTAACACTGCATATCTCACGCGCCAACACGTGACGTGGTGCCATCAACAAAGAGTCAAACACGCGCTGGCTTAATATATATTTATTAATTTTAATTTATAATTTAATTAATTTAATTTAATTTAAATTAATATATGTTATTTAATCCAATTCAAATTTGCGAGATAGTCGAGTGGAGACACTCCAGATTTTTTTAAATTTTTATTGAATTATAGGTACATTATAAGCAATAAAATATTTGATTTATTTGTATGTGTTTTTATACAAATAACAATTGACTATAACATAAATGTCTTTTTAAATTTATGCCTTGATTATATGATCTAATTCTGTTTGAATCGAATTGATCTCTTAATATCTGATAAGCAGAAAGCTTTCTGGTTAGAAATTGGAAGTAATTGACTAGAAAGGAAACCCTCGACCAGTATTATCTCGGGGTAAATTTAATTCCCTCTCCTCGTTCGCCCAATCACTCTCCTCCTTTGGTCATTTGAAATTGATCCATTTTGTCCCGCTTTGTTCTATTTTACTTTACGTTTTTACCTCCACTTTTTTTTTTTCATTCTCTTCACTTATTACATTTATTGCATTGAACATTGAATGAGAGCATGAACGAATAAAAATAATAAAAATTGAAATGAAATATTTTATAAGAGAATGAGGGCGGTTGGTTTTTGTTACAATAATGAAATAATGAACAAAGCGTTGGTGAATAAAAAGCAATTGTTATTTACCATTCATAAAATTTAATTAGATATCTTGACTCTTGCTGGTATTCAATAAAACAATCATAAGGTGTTTATATATCTAATAATATATATATAGTTCCATAGGTTATGCCGAAAGTCATTGAATAAAACAAAAACATTTTATTAATTAACACTATGTTTATTAAATATAAATAAGTTGACCTGAGGCCAGGTCCGAACCGACCGACGGTTTGAAGTAAATTAATTTCCAGTTACAGAAACAATTTCAAATAATTTTAATATATCTATTAATTTATAAAAAACAATGCAAAAAAAAATTTTGCACCAAAAGTTGACCATTCATCATAGTGATGCATTAAGTAAATATACCAAAATTCATTTGCAAATGTATTTATTTAACTGGCTTTATCAATTTTTACCGACCGACGATAGTAAGGGATGTATTGTTTTCACACCAAATTTCACATGTGGAGATTTTTACATATCTCCACGAATCAAGCATTTTATTAACAGAAAAAAGTATTTTTAGCATGATGTCTGTCCGTCTGTCCACTGTGTCCGTATAGATGTGTACAGCTTGAACGGCTCAACGGATTTTGATGAAATTTGGTACATTTACTTAATGTATCAGTATAATTAATTGATCAACTTTTGGTGCAAATTTGGAAACCGGAAGTGGTAGTATTAGCGATCGACGATAGGAAGGGAAGGGTTATTTTCACACCAAATTTCACATGAGGAGATTTTTTACATATCACCACGAATCATGCACTTTGTATTGGTTTTATCCTCGAGAAAAATCATCTTTATTAGTTTTTTCTTAATTTAAAATTATATGACGTCATCCAGCCATTGATGATTATTATATGACGTCACAGTCTGGTCTTACATATATATTATAAATAAAATAAAATTAAAAATATTTATGTTATATCCATATCTGTTTTTTTATTACCTTAATAGATATATTAAAATTATTTGAAATTGTTTCTGTAGCTGGAAATTAATTTACTTCAAACCGTCGGTCGGTTCGGACCTGGCCTCAGGTCAACTTATTTATTATTGTTAAAAAAAAATATTATGTTAAACGAAAAAATATTTATTTATTGTTTTATTGATAAAGATATGGGTATAATTTTTGGGGGATGTAATAACTGAACTGAAATCAGTAAATAAATAAAAGTTGATAACTATAATAATTGTCTAATCTTGTAAGCAATAGATCTAATTAACTTTAAATTAACTAAAAATGCTTGAAAAATTTTTATCATGGAACGGAATTTCAGTTCAAAAATGTTTAAACTTGTTTAATATAACATATAAGAACCAAGTAATTTACTTTCAACTTAATTGCTCATTTAAGTAGACATTTAGGCTTCAGGATTATCAAGGATCCAACCTCCTAACAATTAGGCATCCGGCAATGTTCTTCCTTAAGTCGTTCGATTATATATTATATTCAATAACATAATAATATATAGACATCTAGCTTTATATTAACAAGTCAAAATACTATCAAAGGATTCTGACAAATTTACTTAACTAAACGACTATCGACATATAAAATCAATTAAATCTTTATATATATACCTAAAGAGAATTATAATACCTATTAATATTGTAGTAATTTATGTATTTTATACCAATAATTATAATAAAATATAAATCTGATGGAAAGGATTTTATTTATTGAATAATTATTAAATATTTTAACATTAATTTAATTAATAAAATCAAATCCGATATTTATTTATATTTAATGTAATGAATATATATTAGTAAGAAGAATCAGAATTTAATTTATGTATTATATCTATAACTCGTAAAATCTATTTAATTGTATATCTCTGTGGCTTTCGAGTTACGTAGAGCGACACAGCTTCCAAATCGATCTCCTCAGATAAAGACTTCTCTAATGTCTTTCCCCTCCCATTCTAGCCACCTTTCATCACAAACTATTATGTCTGGAGATGCATAGAGGACATCTATCATAAAATGAAAATATTAAATCATGAGTTTTAATATAACTAATTATTAATTGTTATTTCTTATATTCAAGCCCTAAATATTATCAATTATAATTTTGGATATTTTTATGAAATGTATTTATTTTTTTTTAATTTTGTACCTTTTGATTATTTTTTTTTTTTCTTAATTAGAAATATAATTTTTATTTTTGATTTATTTTCAGATTTAGAAATAATTTAAAAATCAAATGGTACTTGACATAGAAATCGATCGTTTTGGGGGTACTTGATGAGGCACTTTAGTTTTACATGGTTCTGGTTAAGTTCATTGACCATAAAGACACCTATTTCGACCACAAGATTTTTTTTTTGTTTGGTTTGTGAGGGTGAAAAGACCTTTGACGCTCCTTGAAAAAAAGAGCCCTTGTTTGCCATCAACGCCCCTCCCCCATTCACTTTGGCGGTGTTTTTCAGAAAGTTCAAGTATATATAGGTTGTTTCTTCCCATAGAGGTTGGGGTGATTTCTCATTTCTGCCTGGGTCTCCAAACAGTCATGTGCTCCTAGCAGGAGGCGAACGACGTGTTCCAAGGTAGGGCCACAATTTACATGCCACACTCCTCCCTTATCATCACTAACTAATTTAACTTTTCTAACTTTGATAAGTGAAATAAATTTAAATGAATAAACTCGTTTTATTAAAATATTTTAATTTTCTTTTTTTTTTTTTATTTCAACTAAAAAATATTATTAATAAAAAAGAATTTAAAAGAATTTATTCATTTTTCACTCTTAAAAATAAATCAACTAAATATATGAATTTTAATAAAGCAAGAAATAGGATTTGACAGTGAAATTTTCACTTATAATGGGATTTCTTATATCGATCAAACCATTTCCATAATTTTCATAAATTTGAAATTAATTTTACATTTCAACTCAAAATATTATTTTGTATAATAAATTAAATAAAATAAAATTTACATACAGCACAGGACTAAATATTATACTTTAAAAAATATTTATTGTTGTCTACCAATGACTGAGGAATCGTTTTTTACCGACCGACGATAGTAAGGGAGGTATTGTTTTCACACCAAATTTCACATGTGGAGATTTTTACATATCTCCACGAATCATGCATTTTCTTAACAGAAAAAAGTATTTTTAGCATGATGTCTGTCCGTCCGTCCGTCCGTCTGTCCGCCTGTCCGTCCGTATAGATGTGTACAGCCTGAACGGCTGAACGGATTTTGATGAAATTTGGTATATTTACTTAATGCATCAGTGGGATGATTTGATCAACTTTTGGTGCAATTCCGGAAACCGGAAGTGGTAGTATTAGCGATCGACGATAGGAAGGGAAGGGTTATTTTTTCACCAAATTTCACATGAGGAGATTTTTTACATATCACCACGAATCATGCACTTTGTATTGGTTTTATCCTAGAGAAAAATCATATTTATTTGTTTTTTCTTGATTTAAAATTATATGGCGTCACCCAGCCCTTCATGACGTCACAGCCTCCTTATTATGATCACGGGCAACGCCGGCTACTTCAGCTATATATTATAAATAAAATAAAATTACAAATATTTATGTTATATGCCTATCTGTTTTTTATTACATTAATAGATATATTAAAATTATTTGAAATTGTTTCTGTAGCTGGAAATTAATTTATTCTAAACCGTCGGTCGGTTCGGACCTGGCCACAGGTCAACTTATTTTTTAGTTTTTTCATCCAAATAAATTTATTATTCTGCAAATTTAAATAAAAAATGATTTTTGATGAAATATTACTGTCAATCATTCTAAATAACACATCACAATAAGATTTATTTATTATGGTCTAACAAAGAAGTTTAATAAAATAAAGTCTAAGATTTGTAACCTTTATTTTTCCTAAATCTTAGAAAAAATAAGGCAATTTTTGATCTTTATCACATTTTTTACTTGAAAAAGAGAGCGAAACGCTTTGTTCATTTTTCTTCGAATGCTTTCATGCAATATGGATAAAAGACCTCTCATCTTGACACAACATTGCAAGAGGGAAAAAAATAAATAAAGTGAGATAACTCAATACTTTTGTTACAAAAAGAGTATCAACAGTATAAGAGAGAAATTGGTCATCAATCAAATGTACGCATTGAAAATAAACGCAATATCTAACTAGATATGATTAATGTTCAAACTGGTCAAATTCAAAATATAAATAATAAAATAAAATATTTTTTTCAAATATTTTTGAAATTTATAATCAATATTTATCCATTTAAATAAAATATATCTGTGTATGAACTAAATTATATGTGTTTTTCATAAAAATAAAATTATTTTTATTTTTATTGAAAGTGATTATCATAACTATAACTGGAATGTAATGATTATATCACATTCTATCGAACATTCCAATCATTATAAAAATTAATTATAAATTATTTACTGAATTTTGACCTAGTTTAAAAATAGACACAAATGTCATATATGATAATAAAATTTAGCTGATGAACACTATTTGAAAGGACAAGGCATATTAAGTTAGTCACCGCTTAAACGAAATAGAGGTATTTTATTGATCAACGGCTCCCCTCATACACTGGTGTGAAGCCCAAAATATATTAATAATAAGAAAATAATGGTTATTAGGTAAATTAAATACAATTTCTTATTATTGTTGTTTTAATTTAATTAGAAATTTAAAATTGAAACCTAAAAATTGGATTCTTGCTTGCCTCAATCAAGGTTTTAAAAAATAAAGGCCGTAACAGACAGATCCAATAATTACTATCTGGCCAGAGATAGTATTGCGATCACGAAAATTTTCGATATTGAGATTTTGATGTTTTTAATACCTTTTGAAGGTTCATGAATCATTTTCACTAAGGTTGAGAAAAATGTCTCTCTGTTTGTGTGTATATGTGTATGTGTGTGTGTGTATGTATGTAACCAAGATTACGCAAAAACGGTTTGAGCTAGAATGATGAAATTTGGTACATGGGCACTATTCAAAGTTCATAGTTTTCTATCAACTTTTGAGAAATGTAGCTCAACCAGAAGAGGGTCATTACCTACAACGTTTTGATTTTTTTCCTCTAAAGTGACCGTAAAAATAAAGATATATGTTTGATAGTTTTTCTTATGATTAAAAATTGTATAAAACTGCTATATATAGAATTTCAGCTTGATTGAATCGCTGAAAGTACCAGAATTTATTTTTTAACACTGCAAATCACGCGCCAACACGTGACGTGGTACCATCAACAAAGAGCCAAACATGCGCTGGTTTAATAAACATTATTTATTAATTTTAATTTCTAATTTATAATTAATTAAATTTAATTTAAATATAATATATTATGTTATTTAATCCAATTCAAATTGCGAGATAGTCGAGTGGAGACACTCCAGATTTTTACTACGTTTTTCTTAGCTTGCTTTCTTGTTTGTTTGTTTGTTTATTTATCTGTTCGGGTCAAATCTTGCAATCGAAATTTCGACCACTTCCAGTCATCCAATCGCTCTGAAACTTTTCAGAGTTATGTATTCTGGATGACAATACAATAAAATAACACATTCGTAGCTTGCAAGTGTTTAATTAGAGCATAATTAATGAATATAATTTTGTATGGGAAAAGTCAATCAAAAAACTTAAAAGTAGTATAGGTCAAGTGAAATCGATTGCAATATATGAAGACTAAAAAGTAGAAAATAATACTTTATATAAAAAAAAAACTTTTTTAAAAAACCACGTTTTTAACGCACTAAAAAGAAGAAAATAATTTTTCTGAAACCCCATAGGTACTGACATTACAAACAAGAGATATGATTTGAAGAAAATTTTCTATAACGTAAAACGTGGGGCGCAAATAATAATAAATTTTTTAAATGCAATATAATTTCTTTGATTAATTTATTTCAATATCCATGGATTTATATTTTAAGTTTTATATTTTTTACCAGACTTTTTGTAAAAGGGAATATTATTAGTAATCCAACAGAATACTTTTATTAATGTAAATTTTTTTTGGAAAATTAATTCCTTAATATTAAATAAACATCTTCAATTTACACTTTAGAAATTTTATTAACATAAATATTAAATATTTGCTAGAAGTTTTGCAGTAGCAAAATTTAGTTTTAGATTTCTTCAAGTTAAATTTCTTATATTATTTACCAGAATATTGTTAGGAAGTCATTTTTTATCAGAATTTTTTAAAAGTGAATATTATTAGTAATCTAAAGGTAATCTTTTCATAAATTAAATTTACCTCTTTTAAAAATTTCGATAAGTTATAAGCTTTACTTTTTGAAGCTAATTAAAATATGAATTCATTTATCCTATTAATTTGTACCTAATAACATTTATTTATAAATTTTTATACGATACAGAATATTTTAGCCATAGTTGCGCCCCACGTTTTACGTTATAGAAAATTTTCTTCAAATCATATCTCTTGTTTGTAATGTCAGTACCAATGGGGTTTCAGAAAAATTATTTTCTTCTTTTTAGTGCGTTAAAAACGTGGTTTTTTAAAAAAGTTTTTTTTTTATATAAATTTTTATTTAATCCTAATAAAGAATATTTCATATGGAAAATATTCATATCTTTCTATCTTACAGAATTTTACTTTATTATACACTTTTTATCATTATACTAGTAAATAAATTTAAAAAATTATTGTATAATATAATAAATATTATAAATATCACTTGTTAAACTATTAAATATGTCTTTTATTTTCAGGTATTTTTAATATTGGTTATGTCAGCGGCAAGAAGCAAAGAAAAAATGGCAGCAGCATTTCGCAAATTATTCCGATCGGCACATAAAATGGCTGCTGATCCTCATCATCATCATCAGAATCGTGAAGGAGAGGGGCCTGCATCTTCTAGGGAAACTGCCCCACCAGCAGGTGAGTTTACTTGTTTTATGTTTTTTAATCTAATTTTCAAATTATATTTATTCATTAATTTAAGTTCATATAAAACTTTTGGAAAATGATTTAAGATTAATAAATAAAGCATTATACTACAATTTTTTTTTTAATTAAAAAATATAATTTAATTAAATAATAAATTAAATATAATTGAAATAAATTTTTTTCTTAAAATTATAATCTCACCAACTTTTCAATCTAGAATAATAAATATTATAGTATTGATTTAGCCCCTGAAAGATTGGCAAAAAGATATACTACTGTGTTTGTATACTTTTGGATTTATATTAAAATATAGAAAGAAAAAGTTAATTAAAAATTTACACAATATTTAATATATTGAAATAAAAAAATTATTATGAATTAATCTTCTTCTTTAAAATTAGAATTACCTCACCTTTGGAATTAGTAAAAATTGAAATGAAATAAATTCGTCTTAAATTTATTTTTTAAAAAAAGTTTAATTTTTCATAAAGAGGAAATTGAGCATCTCTTAGACTTAGTCTCTTATACTCTGGTAAATAAAGTTAATCTTAAAAGAAATCATCAAATAAGTTTAAAGAAAAATAAATAAATAAAATATTTAAAAAAAAAAATAGGAATTATAATTAACTAAATTATTATAGATAAAATTTATTTGTAAAAATTATTCATTTTCCACCTTCTGCTATTTTTTGAAATTGAACTTGAGATATTACTATAAAAATATTAATTACTTACATTTATGATGATGATTATATTTATTATAGCAATCTATGTACTCGAAATTGGGAATTTTGGATGACATTTATTATATTTATTTATTATTATTCTGGAATAAAATTTTAATTTAATTTTAATTGTGTTTCACTTAGAAAATAATAAACTAATACTAAAAAAAATATAAACATTAATATAAATAATTCTAAAAAATACCTAAAACTTGAATAAAAATTCTGAATTCCTGATTAAAAAGTGAATGTTAAGGGATGATTTCAGTACGGAATCACATCTACCTCTCTTCCTGTCCAATGACTGACAGGTGTATGCTCTCCCCACCTCCAGTTGCCATTTGACCAGAAAAGAACAGAAGTACAAATGAACTTGTGCATTTAAAATAGCCTCTCTTATAAATATTTATTAGATATAATATATATAATATAATTAATTTTATTATTATATCATTTTAAGAAAAAGTTTAGGTACTTTTTTCTCAAAAATTATTTTATTATTTTAATATGTTAATCAATAGCTTCAATTTTTTTTACAACCAATATGAGTTTTTATTTGGAGTTCATATTTACTCAGATAAGTTTCTGATTATCGGTTCGGTTAAGGTATTTTTTTTTAAATAGAGAAAATCTCTCAAAAGAAAAGAAATATTATTTTCAATATATGATATTATACGTACGAGAGAGAATATTATTCGTTTTGGACGAAATCCAACCATAAAAAACAAATTAACTTTCCCAGAAAGTAATATATTGGAATTATCTACGTATACATTTATTTATATATTATATTTAAAGTTTTACAGTTTAAACTTTAAAAAGAGTTTATATTTAAAAAGTTAGAAAAACTCAACTTTCAATTTTAAACTTTTTTTTCTTTTCACACATTTTCTTGTTTGACCAAATCCTAGCCATTTTTTCTTATTGTATATCATTAAATAGATTCATGAAAGAAAAGGGAAAAAGTTTTCTTTTGAAATTGTTGAATTATTGAAATGGAGAAATTATATTTAATATTACATTTATAATAATTCTATTTTTATTTATAAATAGTCAAATAAATATTTTTTTTTTTTTGAAAATATATAGTTATTAATTTTTGAGTTTATATTAAAAACAAGAAATTAATTTTGATTAAAAACAGTTAATAAATTTATATAGAAATGGGTCTAAAATATTTAATAATTATTAATTGTAACAAAATTCTAGAAATAAATACTTTTCCTTTAATTACTCATGCTATATCTATTTGCTATATCTATCTATTTTCATATTATAAGATCCCAAAACAATCCATTTTTATATAAATTTAATTATAGTATAATCTACAAACTAATATTTATTAAAACTACAGATTAAATGTATTTTTTATTCCAAAACAAATTAAGATATGTAAATGTGGTCGAGATTATAAAGAAAAGAAAATTTATACCATACTTAAATGTGCATTTATATGTATATAAAGATTTATAATAAGATAAGTTTTTAGTTTTTGTGATTTATATAGATTTTCCAAAGCGCAATATATAATAAAATATATAATAAAAGTAATTTTAAAATATATAATTCATTATTTATATCAAGAAGGATATAATTGTTTAAAAAACAGTTAGGCTCAATAAAATACTAAACGATTTTTATATTCATTTAATTTCCGATGAAAATTTAAATTTGAATACATTTTCCCGATGTATTTTGACGTTTGCATTCATTTGTAATAGAAGAACTAACGATGAAATAACATATTTTATATTAACCATAAAATATAAGGGGAGAAAAGAACATCGTTTCTAATGAGGGAATAAATATGGCCGCATGCGTAGGTATGCTAAATTAAATTTGTTTTTTTTTAAATCTTTTATTCATTACATTTATGAATTTCAAATGCAAAAAATTAATGGAAAGAAAAAAAAAGCCTATTTAGTGAATTATCATGTTGAGTGTTCTATTGTAATGGAGATGGAAAGGGTTATAGAAAAATTTATATGAGAGAATGGATTCTACAAAATTATTTAATTTGTTTATATATTGGTTAAAAAACGAATGCAACATGTTTATGAGTTAAGCATTTAGGCTAAATGAACTCACATAATATATGTAGGTATATAACATTTACTAATTTTATACTTATTTGATTATTTATTTTATCTCCACCGATTTCTAATCCTCTATTATATTCTAATCAACTAATATTATTATATAATTATTTCCAAACTTTTTAAAAAAAAGTGAAAAATATAATTGAAAATAGTTAATAAAAGGCGGTGTCACGGGATTTTGATACAATTGACACAATTTTTAATTATATATGTAAATTGTTTTTTTTTATTTTTATACCATCTACTCAGAGCGCCTTCGGCGCTTTTCACACCTAGGCGGGTGTTCCGCCCCCTGTACCCCCGAGTGGTACATAGTATTTGGTTGAAAGTAGTAAAAGATTTTCATCCATTTTGTTTCTATCAGTATATTACATAAAACATTCATTTCTTTTTGTGTTCTTATTTAAAATATATTTGAATTTAATCAATAAATTAATTATATATATGATTATTGTATATATATGTTATATCTATTTATCTATGTAACTCTAAGGAACTCGAAAGTTCTTGGCCGCAGAAACCACATTTCTCCAAGTGTCCCTATCCTAAGCCCTTGTCCCATCTCTCTTACGTCCCTTCCTACGCGTCCTTGGTCTTCCAAGCGGACGTTTTCCAATCGGACTACCCACCAATATCTTTTTCATCTCCCATTCTAGCCACGTGCCCTGCCTATCGCAGCTTTTTCCCATTTATAACCTTAACTATTTCTGAAGATGCTTAGAGGTCATGCAATTCCTCGTTATACAGTCTCCGCCATTCCTTATCTAATTCTGTGGTGCTAGGAGATTTGAAAATTATTAGTCGCAACATGAAGATTTCGCTTACAGTTTCTGTAATGTCCGACCTTCATCCAACAGTTATTTTTTCTCAAGTTTCTTGCTTCTCTTAATCATGTGATCTATAAATTTAATTTTTTTATGATTCATTATAATAAAATTTAAACAAATAAAAATTTTCACTTTGTTAATTTATATAAATTTCAATTTAAACTGATTGTGAGTCATAGGCTTTGCCAAGACTCTGAATAATTTGTGTACAGAAATATTGAATGTTCTTATCGAGATTTGATATAATGTTGTCCGATTTGTCTTTAATCTGAATTAGAATTGCCTCCTCTTCCAGCCCAATTCATTTTCCCATCCATGTTGTATAAGGGATCTTAATTTCTTAACACTCCGTTTTTTTAAATTTAAAATAGGAGAGAAAGAGTTTTAAATTTTATTCGAATAGTCTATATATTCTATATATCAGTATTTTTTTCTGAATTTAATACCAAATGATTTTCAAAATTTTCCATTCTTAATGCATATGATTGATTGCATGTGTTAAAATTTAAAAAAAATCAAATATTCTAATTTTTAAATTTATATACAATTTAATATTATTTTTTATTAATATCATATCAAAAAAAGAGGATTGATTAAAAATTAAAAATAAAAAAGAAGCCTATTAATAACAAAATATAATAGAAAAACAATATTTTTTATTTAAAACAAATTTTAAAAAAATACTCAAAATTTAATACATCTCGTTTATATCATTTGTCTAAAAAAATCATATTTTAATTTTATATAACCAAGAAATCATTTTTGCACTTAAAATATAGTTGCAATTAATAATTGAAACAAAAACAAATATAATATAATTTAGTTATTTTAGTTGACGTTTTGAAAATATTTTTGTATTCATAAAACATTAAAAATAATAATTTCTGTTTTTTTATAAAATGTATACCCTTCATTTTTAAATAGAAAAGAAGAAATATTCAAATATAGAAAGAATAAATACAAAATAATTTAACTTAAATACGAATGAATAAATATTTTGCTAAATTAAATAAAATGAGAACTTTTAGAATAAATTATTTAATTGAAATGATATTTAAATATAAGAATTTTTATATATATAGATTATATGTATTTCAGATTTATCTCTATAATTAATTTTTTTAAAAAAAGTTGATTATCAATTTAACATTAATAAGTTAAAAAAATAAATTCAAAACAATTATAGAGGTATACAGAAAATATGAGGGGGTTTTAACATTTATTTATAATATCCCCCTCAATCAATAAGAAAATTCACATTCGAATGATTCTAATCTCAAAAATTGTTGAACACACACCTTGAAATAAATATACTTTTATATTAAAAAGATAAAATTGTTTGTTCTTGATAGTTTAATGATCATATTCAAATCGCTTTTCTTTCATTTTTAATTCTTTACTAGATATTGATTTAAGTTAAATAATATATTTTTATATTCCTTTTCATACAAATGTAAAACTTGTTTTTATTCCTGGGCTTAACAATAATTTTATATCAAATATCCAATAAACATTGTAGCGGTATTCATATTCTATTTGTATTCTTTATATATACATCTATACCTTGCCAATTAATAAATTATCCTAAAAATACGACTTTTTCCCCTCTCTGAGTCTTTTGTATAATGTATATTTATCTTCTATTTGAAAATAGGATTCTTCTCAACATTTAAGAGCCAAAAAAAGATGAGGTCACCGGGGAATGGTGGAGACTGCATAATAAGGAATTACATGATCTCTATGCATTTCCAGACAAAGTATGGTCATAAAATCGAGATTGACATGACACGTGGCAAGAATGAGAGATGAAAGACAGGCGAAAAATTTATTTGTGGGGAGACCGATAGGGAAATGTACGACTGGAAAAAGAAGGACGCGGTGGGCAGACTGTGGACGTAAGAGAGATGGAAATAAATAGGATTTGAGAAATGTGGCTGTTGCGGCAGAATTTTCCAGTTTAGTAGAGTCACAGAGATAGATTGATAGATAGTTTACTATTACTTTGAAAAATTATTATTTATTTTCTTCTTACTATGATAAATGATAATTTAATTTATTTTTTTAATTTTCTAGGTGGATCACCAGCAAGACGTTTACTTAATCGCCACGGCTATCGAGATGCCGTTACACCTGCCGAAACTGTTCCGGATCCAGCGGGGGCGGCAGGAAATGCTGCTGCAGCTGGCCAGCCAAGTGGTGGTGGTATTTTTAAGAAAAAGACCTCCAACACAACAACCCCGACTGATTCCGATAAAAATATCGGACCTTCACATCACAAGACTGTCAGGTAAATATAATATAATATAATAATTAAAAAATCACTAACCACAAGAGAACAATTCAATTTTCAATCAAGGATGTCAATTTGAACTTTTCCAAAGTGTAGAATAATATTGTTATATATATTTATATTTCAATAAAATTATTTAATAATTAATATGGGTTTTAAAGATAAATAATCTGTTTGCCCAATGATTTCCTAGTAATTTCTTTCTAAAATCTAAAATTAAAATCTCTTTGAAGAACATTTCAATTTTTGAATATTCGAAATTGCTTATGTTAGGGAGTCTTGATACAATATTACACCCAAGTTTATCAAAATTAAAATATACAAAATCTTTCTTTTGAAGATAGTATTATATTATATTGGTGTGTGCGTGGTCTATAGTCTATAGACTTGGGAGGCTAAAATAGATTTATAGTATTTGAAAATAAGATACTTCGTTTTAAGGGTCTAAAAAGAGAGAAATAGCCAAAGAATGATGGAGACAGCATAACAAGGAATTGCATCACTTCTATGCATTTCTAAACAAGATCATAAAATCGAAGAGGTTGCAATGAGCAATACACGTCGCTAGAATGGGAGATAAAAGTTTATCGAGAAATTTGTTATTGGGGAGATCGATTGGGAAGCAGCCGTTTGGTAGAGTAAGGACGAGGTTGGTTGGCATTAAAGGGGGACGTGAGGGATTTGAAAGTGAATTGGTGTTGGATGCTATAGTATAGAATAGCGTTTCTAAACCTTTTTGGGCCAAATGCCCACTTCGTAAGGCCGGCTTCATAATTCGCCCCCCTATAAATTTTAACAGATAAAAAATTGCATGATAATCCCTAAAATAAGGAAGGTACACTTGGTGATACTTAGAGTCATATTGAAAAATCGAGTTTCAGAAGCTGATCGCAAAATCATCGAACCATATTGAAAAAAATTAAAAAAAGCGGAAATGTTTAAAAGCCTGATCGCAAAATCCATCTTACCTTTTTTACCTTCCAACCATAGTAAGGGAGCTATTGTTTTCACACCAAATTTCACATGTGGAGATTTTTACAGAAAAAAGTATTTTTAGCATGATGTCTGTCCGTCCGTCCGTCCGTATAAATGTGTACAGCTTGAACGGCTCAACGGATTTTAATGAAATTGGGTATATTTACTTAATGCATTAGTATGATGAATTGATCAACTTTTGGTGCAAATCCGGAAACCGGAAGTATTAGCGATTGACGATAGGAAGGGAAGGGTTATTTTCACACCAAATTTCACATGAGAAGATTTTTTATATATCACCACGAATCAATCATGCACTTTGTATTAGTTTTATCCCCGAGAAAAATCATCTTTATTAGTTTTTTCTTAAATTTAAAATTATATGACGTCATCCAGCCATTCATGACGTCACAGTCTGGTCTTGCATATATATTATAAATAAAATAAAATTAAAAATATTTATGTTATATGCCTATCTGTTTTTATTGCATTAATAGATATCTTAAAATTATTTGAAATTGTTTCTGTAGCTGCTAATTAATTTACTTCAAACCGTCGGTCGGTTCGGACCTCGCCACAGGTCAACTTATTTAGAGTTGGAAATGATTTCGCCCCCCAAAAATAACTATCGACCCCCAAAAGCGTATAGTCAAATAATCGCCCACTTTAAGATGTCGATCTCCCCCCAGGGAGCGATATCGCCCAGGTTGGGAATCACTAGTATAAAATATTTGGAGGAATGCAGAGTTGTGGCCAAGAACTTTCGAGTTACGTATTGTTAAAGAGATCGTAAATTAAAAATATAGATGCCTAGAATAAATCAATAATAATCAAAACAAAAAAATTTTTTTTTCTGTTATTAAGTTGAAATTTTAATTTCAAATTGTATAGGAAATGAAAAACAAAATTATTATTAATAATAATAATAATAATAATAATAATAAATGAAAATATGTTTTAACTTAAAAAATAAATTTTGTAAATAATCATTTGATTGATATGCAAGTTTCATAATATTTATTTGTATTAAATGATAAAATAATTTTCATAATAACAAACCTCTAATTGAATATGTTTTTAATATGAAATGAAAAATGAATGTTTCCTATTCTCATTCATTCATGCATTGATAAAATTTGATTAGTTGATAACCTGTTTATTGAGATACGATTTGTTTTTTCTATTAATATACAATTCAACTTTATTTGATTGATAGTCTAAAACCTTCTTTTTTTATCGAAATAATAAATGGAGATTTCCCTGCAGACAGGTATTTGTTTCATTTTCCATTGTCTTGATATGATGATTACCTCAACCGTAAATGAAAAGTCCCCCCAATACTCTGTTGATGACATTTATCATCTCTTGGAAGAATTTTTTTTAAGAATTAAAGGAATAAGCTATTGTCACTTGATAATCATCTCTCCCGAGGGGGTGACTAATGACCTTGGGGATTTTCTTACTGTATTTATCATTGCTTTTCAAATGTCAGTAGATTAAAATATGTCATCTATATAAAAAATGACAATATTCTTTCGTAAAATAAATTTTCAAAAACATATTTCTGTTAGATTTGATAGAAATGATTCCAACATGTCACATTTTAAAGAGTTCATAAAGTAAACTGAAATTCCCAGATGTTCCATTTTTAAGAAAAATAGAGGGGAGGATTAGTATTTTTTATGATATTTATATTGGTCTAGACTCTAGACTCTAGAGTCTAGACCACGGATGGCGAACCTTTTTCAATGTCCGTGCAACAAAATTATAAAAAATATTTTTGAAGTAACTAACGTGCCACAAAATTGTCATTTTTTTCTCTACCACTTGTACCCCTTTTAGCTTGAATATATAATCGAATATTTTTTTATAACTTCTAACTATCCTGTATAAAAGTGTTATAATTTTAAATATTAAACTTTATTCCAAAAAAAAAATGATTATTAAAAAATTTGGAATTTTATTTTTGGTAAAAATTTATATTTCCTTTTTTATTTTTATTGTATGGAAATTCTTTAATTGATCTTAGTTTGTAGTTTTTAGTTGTAGATAATGACAAAAAAACAAAATTTATATTTGATTCTGTGAACCACTTACATTTTTACCGACCGACGATAGTAAGGGAGGTATTGTTTTCACTCCAAATTTCACATGTGGAGATTTTTACATATCCCCACGAATCATGCATTTTCTAAACAGAAAAAAGTATTTTTAGCATGATGTCTGTCCGTCCGTCTGTCCGTCCGTCTGTCCGTCTGTCCGTCCGTCCGTATAGATGTGTACAGCCTGAACGGCTCAACCGATTTTGATGAAATTTGGTATATTTACTTAATGCATCAGTGGGATGAATTGATCAACTTTTGGTGCAATTCCGGAAACCGGAAGTGGTAGTATTAGCGATCGACGATAGGAAGGAAAGTGTTATTTTCACACCAAAGGAGATTTTTTTATATATCACCACGAATCATGCACTTTGTATTGGTTTTATCCTCGAGAAAAATCATATTTATTAGTTTTTTCTTGATTTAATATTATATGACGTAGATATATTAAAATTATTTGAAATTGTTTCTGTAGCTGGAAATTAATTTATTTCAAACCGTCGGTCGGTTCGGACCTGGCCACAGGTCAACTTATTTTGTTTTGACTTCCTATGTTAAATTCTAGAAAAAGATAGCGATTCTGGCACTATTCTCCAACCGTCCTATGCGTAAAGTAAAGCGTGATATAAATGTTATAAAATTAATTTTTCTTTTTTTTAATAAATATTGATAAAATTTACAGCATGTATTAAAATAAGAGCATATAAGAATTTTCTGGTAATAGGTGTATTTCATCGCCCCAATCAATTTTGAGTCTAGAACTTCACAATTTCCTAGACAAACAGACAAATAAAATGACATACCCGAAAAATACAAATGTCATATTTGGGTTCCCCAGGTCATGAAGAGTAAAGATTTGCAAAAATTTTAAATCCTGAACAATGCTATTTGTACTGTAACAACACGCAATGACATAATACAAGTCCAAACACTGAGTCTATCTATCGTGGATGTTTTTATACTGCGAGGGAATTCAAGCGATATTTCAGCTTAATAAAATGTATAATTTGCCGGTTTAATCTACTAAGATAGATAAATAAATATTCAGTACTTCAAATTTCATAAATTTTAATTTTAATGTGATTTATTCATTTTTAATTTATATCTATTGTAAAAAGTTATAATTATTAAAAAAATAATTTTGTCTTTATGCTTGTCATGAAATTTTCCATCCCTGGTCAAGACATCTACCCTCACGGATTGATTACTGAAAATTTATTTCTTTTAATCGTCATATTCTTTGAATCTTTAATTTCTTCACTGAATTTCCATTTTATCACTACTTTCATTTTTTATATGTATTCATATTCCAATATCATATACATGGAATATAATAAGACTATACCGTATATGAACGAAAAACAAAACTAATAAATTCTATTATTTTTGAAAATGGACGTCTTTTACATTTTCTATAAATTTAAGAATTTATTATTACAAATGGGCATATTTTAAGGGGTTTTTGACATTAAGTCATAAATCAGACTTCCTTTGAGTCAACTTCTGGTGCTATCTATATGGATATAGAGATATTTGTTATTCACCCCAAGCATTAAGGGATAAAACCTCGACTCGCTGTCAGAGATTCCCTTGAATTCAGTCGGAAAATATTGTAATTGTATCATCTCACTTACGAAGGGGATTTTTCTTTAGAGGGTGAAAATGGATCTCACAGCTGCTAGTAAGTTAGCGAATCTTTGGGGTGGAAATTTATTTTTATGATAACTTGAAATTAAATTTGTTTGTATTCTCTTTAATCAATCTATTAAATTTGAAATGGCATTTCTCAATAAAATATGGAATCAATAAAATAATGTTAAGTAAGAAAATCATTTAATTATAAAAAAGTTTTAAAAATAAATTTAACAAAAAATTATAGCTGGAGTGTCTCCACTAGACTATCTCACAATTTGAGAATTGGATTAAATAACATAATATATTATATTTAAATTAATTAATTATAAATTATAAATTAAAATTTATTAAATAATATTTATTAAACCAGCGCATGTTTTGTTGATGGCACTACGTCACGTGTTGGAGCGTGAGATTTGCAGTGTTAGAAAATTAATTCTGGTACTTTCAGCGATTCAATCAAGCTGAAATTCTATATATAGCAGTTTTATACAATTTTTAATCATGAGGAAAAACTATCAAACATATATCTTTATTGTTACGGTCACTTTAGAAGAAAAAAAATCAAAACGTTGTAGTTATTGACCCTTTTCCGGTTGAGCTACATTTCTCAAAAGTTGATAGAAATCTATGAACTTTGAATCTGGCGAGATAGTAAAAATTAAAAATTTAATTTTTTTAATTATTTATTATAAATAAAAATATATTCATTGTATAAGAAAAATATATGTTGTGTATACACATACTATAATTAGAATAAGGCAGGCATTGGGGAAACGCTTTTCTAAAAACGTAAAAATATTTTTCTAGATACAAACATGGGTATTAAAAAACTACGTAGGAAAAAGAGATGCATTACGAGAAATGAAAATGAAAGATGAAATATCTTGTTCCCAAAAAAAACTGAGAGGTGCGCAAGATCAGTGTTTTGCATAGGAGCCATTTACTCTAGATACGCATCTGGTTGTATAGTAAGTTTGACAAAAGTGTATGTAATTTATTCTAATTATTTATTATATACCTAATGATTTATTATTTTAACAGTTTTAGAGTGCTTTTAATCACAAGCAGATCCTTTAAAGAACTTTATTATTAATCGTCAGAAAAAAATATATATGTTTGGTTACATAACTTCTAGGCGAAAATTTCACCTAATCAGGGATTTTCAAGCTTTAATTCCAACTCCAAAATAATATTTATAACATTGATTATAGTTTATAGAAGGATATCTCTTTCCTTTAAATGACACAATTGATTAGCATAAGATTTACATATTTTTTTCTTCTTTCTTCCTCTTCTTAAACCAGAATAGATTTATTATTATTAAAAAAAATTGTAAGTACGAGTATTACAGTTTATTTTTATTATTTTATTATGATGAAAATAAATTTAATCTTAAATATTTTGTCTTTATAATTATCTCTTTTCGATATATTTTGAATTATCTCGTTAATTTTGACTTTTTGATATAATATAAAACATTATATTTATTATTTTTATGAAATCTATGCTACGAAAGTATTTCAACCCCTCATACATTTCTTTTCCTAAAGGCCTTATCCTACACAACTTTCACCTAGCCATCTACTTAATTAACCCAGTCCATCTCTTTATAAGATACGACAACTTAAACTTTTATAAACTTAATTTCAATACAAGTTTAATAGTAATATTATTTATCTTCTCTTTTTATTCACTTTATTTCATTTATTTCAATCCTTTCATACGTATATATATATATAAAATTTTTTAACTTTTTTATCTATCTATCTATCTATAAATATATAAATCTATAAATTTATGAATAAAAATAATTTCTTGAATATAGAAATTTTAAATGACAAAAATTTATTCACAAAGGACTTTTTATAATTTATGATAATGGTTGGGTACATTTGATAATATTTGATTTATATAAATCAAAAAACAAACAAAACAACAAATTTATCCCAAAAAGAAGAACTAATTTAAAATAAATGGAAATTTCTCATAATCGACTACTATCAACTTTTAATTTTAATTTATTTTTTCTTTAAATTAACTTTTGTTAGATTGTCATTATTATGTTTTTATTAATATTTTGTTAATTTCATTTTGATTAAATTCATTAATTACTAATTATTATGTATTTTAATTTGGAAGAGGCCTATGCCCTAAGGGGCCTGGTTACACAATTTTAAAAAATTATAAATGTAAATATTGTAAAATATATGTATAATTGAACCATAATAAAAGGCTATAAATAAATAAATAAAAATATATATAAATATTTAATAAAGAAATAAAATACAATTCATTTATATCCAATGTATTTCAAATCGAAAAATTTTTTATGTGTAATTTTAACTAGGACAATGCATATTTAACTTATTCAATTATACTTATCGTGGAAATCAACACGCTAAGTTTTCTCATATACAAATGATATATGTATGTATATGTTGGTCTATCTGAATAAATTTAAATATTTTTATAAACAAACAATTGTTTACTAGAAGGTCAGGTTAGCTTGATATCAGAAATTTTAAATATATAATATATATAAAAATATATTAAAAAATATCTTAATTTTTACTATCTCGCCAGAGATAGTATTGCGATCATGAAAATTTTCGATGGTGAGATTTTGATGTTTTTATACGTTTTGAAGGTTCCTGATTCATTTTCACTAAGGTTGAGAAAAATGTCAGTGTGTGTGTGTATGTATGTAACCAAGATTACGCAAAAACGGTTTTAGCTAGAATGATGAAATTTGGTACATGGGCATTATGCAAAATTCATAGTTTTCTATCAACTTTTGAGAAATGTAGCTCAACCGGAAGAGGGTCATTACTTACAACGTTTTGATTTTTTTTCCTCTAAAGTGACCGTAAAAATATAGATATATGATATTGTATAAAACTGCTATATATAGAATTTCAGCTTGATTGAATTGCTGAAAGTACCAGAATTAATTTTTTAACAATGCAAATCACGCGCCAACACGTGACGTGATACCATCAACAAAGAGCCAAACATGCACTGGTTTAATAAATATTATTTATTAATTTTAATTTATAATTTAATTAATTTAATTTAATTTAAATTAATATATGGTATATAATCCAATTAAAATTTGCGAGATATTCGAATGGAGACACTCCAGATTTTTATAATATTGATATACCTATTTATTTAAAATTGTATATCTATGATTTTCCCCAACTGAATTATACAGATCGGTCGCAAACAACCAAAAGGCATTTAAAGAAGCAGATCTATGAGAAAAATATAATTTTAAAATAAATATTTAGTATGAATGGTTTTAATTAATGATGAGAAAATAATTTGTGTTTTTCAGAGCTCGGCGTCTGATGAAAGAGTTGCGTGAAATTGAAAAGTCCCAATCCCGACACGAGCAACCCGTATTCAGTGTGGAGCTGGTCAATGAGAGTCTCTTTGAGTGGCATGTTCGTGTCCATCGCATCGACCCTGAATCGGAACTGGCACAGGTAACTATGGCTATTCTTTCTGAATTTGGACTAAAATTAAACTTTATAAATAAACTCAAAACATTACAAACATTTGCATTCTTCAATAGCAATGATAATTAATTAAACTAAGTTTTATTAATGAGCAAATTTAGAAAATAGCAATTAAAAAAGGATTAAAGAGTAAATCTTAGCTTTAATATGTTTTTGTTTTTAAATAAAATGTTTTGAAATAAAATACCAAAATACCAACATTTTGTTTTGCATTAAAATTTATGAAATTTCATTCATATATACCGAAGGAGGGTTAATACCCTTAATTATATCCATCAATAAACTTTATCAATTTATAACTGAGATAAAAATAACAGAGATAAATGTATACACAGAAATTAAGATTTAATTTTTATATAATTTATTTAAAATTTTGAGGGAACTCAGTTTAATTAATTGAAAAGTTATTTTATAAACAATTGCAAAGAAAAAGTTAATATTTTGTTATATATTTGTTTATTTTTACATATAATAATAGAATGCTAAACCACTATAGTAAAATCATAAAATATTAGAATAAATATAACTTTTTTAAAAAATCTTTATTGAATTTAAATAAAATTGTAAAAGCCGTTTTTGAGAAAGTATCATCTAATATAACTGTTTTAAATATAGATAATTTTTTTTTTTAATGAACATTTCTGCTTCTATTAATAACACATTCTGAAGTAATACATTTAACAAATGATTTTATTGACTATATATCTTAGTATTCTTAAGATTAATGTAAAATAAAATTAATTGAGATACCTGATAAAAATTATTAAAGTTTACATATAAATTCATTAACATTCAATTTAACTAGCATGTTTTATTATTTGGCCTGCAGAAGGCTTCACTAATTTTAAGGTTTTTTCAGTTCGATTTGGATACATGAAAATTAACAAAATTAATTAATTAAATAATTTTTCTATATCCAAACCGAACCGAAAATTAGTGAATAAGTGAATAATAGGCGAATTAGTCAATAAAACATTATTAAATGGCTGCTCATTCATAACTATAATAGTTTATCTGTCAAATTTTAATAATTTTTATCTGGTTAACTAAAAAAATCCTCTGACTTTTGTATGTCCTACGCAAGGACAACGCCTATCAAGCCGGTTATATCAATGAGGTGTCCTATGATCAGTACAACGGGTCCTCTCAACCTTTACCTTGATTTTCTTGATATGAGGCGATATCAAGTATTCCCAAGGTTGTTCCCGGAGGCTGGGTTGACTCCGTCCCATAGACCCCAGCTAAGGAAATTCCCTTGCCAGGCCCGGGACTTGAACCTGGGACCATGGGAATGTGAGGCAGGTTCGCCACCCACACACCCAATAGTTAACAAACGTTAACACCGAGAAATATCGCAATAAATAAAGTTTCTTTGGAATTAAAAAAGGAATCCACTTGCAAAGTTTCATCCAAATCCCTGTTTTGTAAACAATTACCTAGAATTTTATTTGATTTTAAGTAATTCATTTAAGTAAATATTATAAACTAAAGATAATTATATTCGAAAACATTTAATCAGTTTTTCATTAAATATTAAAATTGGGATTACATTTTGTTAATTAGATGTGAATATATATTAAGTTAAAGTTTGTATTTTTTTAAAAAAATATAAAAACAATAAATAAATATGCTATTGAGGTATCGTAGTTTTACTTAAGTATACAAAATAAAAACGAACTATTTTTTTTTGTTTTAGTTGAAAAAGTTAATTTTTCAAATTTGAGTTTTGTTTATAGATAATAGGTTTTATCATTTTATTTTATTATGATTTTTTTTAGGATATGCGCGAAATGGGTATTCCGCACATTCTCTTACACCTGGCGTTCCCCGACAATTTCCCGTTCGCGCCGCCATTTATGCGCGTCATCTCACCTCGAATCGAGAAGGGGTTCGTGATGGAGGGTGGCGCCATCTGCATGGAACTACTCACCCCAAGGGGGTGGGCGAGCGCTTATACGGTCGAGGCTGTTGTCATGCAATTCGCTGCCAGTATCGTTAAAGGACAAGTAGGTGAACCCATTCCACATTTCTGACATGAAGAGAGGGCAACAAGAATAATTAACCATGTCTAAACATCTGTCTATTTTTAATCAAGTCGTCTGTTGTGAAAATAAAATTTTCAATAACAATTATTAAAATAATATTTGATTTAAACTCTGAAAAACACCTGATTTTAAAATAGACATGAATTTATTAAAAAATGTAATCAATCACATATCACACTTTCTTTTTCTTTTACTGCATAAAACGGATCAAAGAAATAATTTATTATTTTTATTAGTAGTAAATCTTTTTGGTATACCAGAGGCCATGAACGCGATTAATAATATCAAAAATAAATTATTACAAAAATATATTTGTTTACTTTATTACTTTTTCTTAAAAACAAAGGAATTTATTATTGTTTCTAATTTCATCATTACTCAATTTATCTTATATACATCAGGGATGGCGAACATTTGAAAAATTTCATGGCACACATAAAGACAAAATTATTTTTATTAATAATTTTTAACTTTTTTCAATAGAAATGAATTTAAAATTGGACAATTCACATTAAAATTACAATTTATGAAATGTGAAGTACTGAATATTTATTTATCTATTTTAGTAGATTAAACCGGCAAATTGTACAATTTATTACTGAAATATCGCTTAAATTCCGTCACAGTATAAAAACATTCATGATAGATAGACTCAGTGTATACCGTTTGGACTTCTATTAATGCCATTGCGTGTTGTTGCCGTACAAATCACATTGTTCAGGATTTAATAAATTTTGCAAATCCTCACTCTTCATGACCTGGAGAACCCAAATATGACTTGTCTTTTTTATGTCTTGTCATTTTATCTGTCTGTTTGGAAAATTGTGAAGTTATAAACTCAAAATAGATTGTGACGATTACAATGAAATATTACCAGAATATTCTTATATTCTCTTATTTTAATATATGCTGTAAATTTTATTAATATTTATTAAAAAAAAAGAAAAATTAATTTTTTAAAATAAACATAGCATTGTCAAAACAAGAAATTGTAAGTGGTTCACGATATTAGATATAAATTTTGCTTTTTGGTCATGATCTACAACTAAAAACTACTAACCAAAATCAATTAGAGAATTTCCATACAATAAAAATAAAAAAATATTAGACTATTTTTAGGAAAGATATATTTTTACAACTAATTAATTCCAAATTTTTTTTAATAATTAGTTTATTTTTTTGGTATAAAGTTTAAAATTTAAAATTATAAGAATTTTATACAGAATATTTATAAGTTATACACAAATATTAGATTATATATTCAAGCTAAATTATGACAATTTTGTGGCAAGGACATTGAAAAAGGTTCGCCCTTCCTGTTATACATCATTTCTTATGATAAACATGTATGTATGAATGTATGTTTACAATAAATACAGATGTTTATAAACAAAACATATTCAATATATCTAACAATAAGTATAAAATGAAATGTTAAATTTCATTAGTAAAGATACAAACAAATTAAATGTAAAAATAAATGTATCAAAAATGTATATATATACCATGTTTTAAAAATATTAAATTTTATTAGAATCTCTCTTCATCTTATAATTAAAATATTAATAATATACATAAATTTTAATGAGAATTTCTTTCTAAATATTATTTAACTCTTATTAAACAAATGTATTCAGATATATAGATATATATTACTTACAGTGTGATGGTTTAAATATAAAAAAAAAAACTTTTTATTTTAAAAATATTTAATTCAATTCCTGTGTTTGTGTGGAATGAAAACTTTTTCTATAATAGAAAATTTTTAATTTATTTTATCAAATAATTGATTAGAAAGAATGAAATATTAAAGTTTGTTTTTTTTAAATAACTCTTACCGCTTTATGAACAATTTCCAGTGGAATTATTTCAAAATAGAAATTATACTGTACAATATGTAAATTTTTTATGTAGAAAGGAAATCATTTATTATTATTATTATTAGTCATTTCATTTAAGTGTACTTCAACTCCCAATGGCAAGAAATATTTTTTTGAATTAAATTATTGTTTTTTTAAATTAATAAATCCAATTGAATTGATGGGATGTAATTTTCAGGGACGAATTGCAAGAAAACATAAAGGCACTAAAGATTTTAATCGTCGCTCGGCTGAAGAATCATTCCGTAGTCTGGTGAAAACGCACGAAAAGTATGGTTGGGTAACGCCTCCCTTGGCTGATGGTTGAGCACCTCGTCACCCTCGCCCATCCCCCCGTCCCCAGGTGGTACGTAAACCCTTCATTATTTATTAATTTCATTAAGAAAAAATCACGTCTTATACATATATTAAATTTTATTTATAAAGTACTAAATATATAAATTTTAAATTTCAATTCTATATTATATTGACATGCGTTTGCCAAATACAAGTAAAATAAATATTATTAAAAAATAAACGTTTTGAATAATTATATTTTTATAATAAATAAAATTAATAAATTGTATTCTAAAAGTTGGAGCTTGAAAAATTATTAATTTTTGAAATTTGAAAAAATAAAATAACAAATATAATGGCTGAAATTGTTTAGATATCAATAGACTTAAAGAATGTTTAAATCTTATTTATTAATAAATTTATTTATTTATAAAAAATAACTTTTATTATATTATTTGATGAATATTAATATTCAAGTGTATTTTTGGTTTTAATAATATTTGTTTTTGTGTACAATTCAATAAGTAGGATTAAATAAAGCATATAACTCATTGGATCAGGAAATTCTTTATCAAATAATTATTTCGTATGATTTGGATTTGTAAAGCTACTAAAAGTCGATTTAGATGCGAGAAATCAATTATCATCAGAATCATTTGAAATTCGAAAATGAAATACAAGGATCACAAGGAGTTATCTTCACTTTTATTTAATTTGACATTGGAATACAAATACATAATTAAATAAATTAGGAAGAAATCTAAAGTAATCCAATTAGACAAAAATAATCAAGTAGTAGGTTACGCGGACGATTTAAATATATAAAAAGAGAATAAAGAAATACTAAAAGTTGCAGAAAAGAGATTGAACTTGAAATTAATAGTAAGATAATATTTATTATCAGAGAAGAATAGAATTTTTTCATAAGATCTTAACGTTAAAAATGTAGAATTCAAAAATGTATAAATATTTAAATACTAAGGTTGTATAATCACGAAGAATAATAATATCAGAGAAGATGGAAGACAATATAAAGAGAGACATGAGTAATTTGGGAGGGAATAGCATTTGATGAATAAAAATTCAGGATATGGATGTATGGAGGAATGATAGGTAAATAAATAATATACGATTAAATAATTATAAGAATGAAACAAATTATAACTACGTTAAACTTATTTATTAAAAAAATAATTTTATTTCTATAATTTAATTAAATTTAAACAAATAATTTAGTTTAATTTTTGTATATTTTTTTTTCTCAAAAATTTATTGAATGTTAAATAGAGATTAATAAGAAAATAAATAAATATTATACAAACAAGATTGAATATCTTTAAAAGATTATAAAAATTTATTTAAAATTAAATAAATTCATCAAATGGAATATATATATACCCAATAAAAGTTTTAAATAAAAAAAAGAAAGAATTTGTTTCAAGTGAAATTCCAATCCAGACCAATCGATCATTGAAGAAATTTAATCTCCAAATCGAAAAAAAGAACATCGTTTCTATCTCTCTGCTGTTCTCATTTATTTATTTATCCAAGAATAATCCAATTCACTAAACCGTTCTAGTTATTAAATGGCACGAAAAAAGGGAGAATTGAAATCTTATTTTCTTTCCATTAATGTGCAAATTATATTATATATTCGAATTAATCAAAAAATTCTACCATAAATAAATTTTAAATAAATAAGTAACCAACCACAGTGCTGTGGATAATTTAAATATAATTTAAATTACAATTAGAACAATGGTTTTCAAAATAAGATTATTTGTCTTTTATGAACTTTGCCAGATGGTAAATGACAATCTCTTTCTTTTTAATTAAAGTGTTTATGGTTATTCTGTTCTGGAGATCAAACATATATCTACACTTTAAATTAAAATTAAAACAAATATAATATTAAAACTTATCTCTTGCGAATGAGGAATTTAACATGGGTTATAAATATCTTAATCATATATACTCAAAAAAATCGTAATTTTAAATCCTGAATATCATTTCTCTCGTCATTTCTTCCACAAGTTGGCATGATCTTTTGTAAAGAAGGTTATCCATATATGTATTGAAATGTTGATTCACGACATAATTTTTATGAATTTAAAAAAAAATATCAAAATATAACAAATTAATCCTTCACTTATTAAGATCTTTATATGATTTAATATGTAAAAAAAATTAAATTATTAATGGTGTCAATGAAAGGATTTAAAATAATAATTACAAATTAACTTAAAATTATAAAAAATTATAAATTAATGATCAGTTAAACTTGAGACAAACCTTTTTATTGAATAATTCGAAAAGATGTGTGAAACGGTAAAAACAAGTATCAATTAGTTAAGTCACACAAAGTTAATAGAAAACTACGAATTTTGAATAGTGCCCGTATACCAAATTTCAGATTCTAGCTCAAACCGTTTTTGCGTAATCTTGTTTTCATACACACAGACATTTTTCTCAACCTTAGTGAAAATGATTCAGGAACCTTCAAAACGTATAAAAACATCAAAATCTCAACGTCGAAAATTTTCGTAATCTTAATACTATCTCGCGAGAGATAGTAAAAACAAGTCATTTTGCGCAAGTCCCCAAATTAGAGCTATTGGTTCACCTCTCATTATAATATATATTTTTAAAATAAAAAATTAAAATTACTTCCATCCACCCGTTTCTATTTTTAAGAAATAAATTATTTTTTTTAGAAATTTTCTGAATTATATAAAATATCATTCAAGGGAGTCAAAAATTGAATCTAGATAAGAGGCTGTTTAACGTAGAACATGCCAATTAAACCACCAACCACTTAATGAATAAACTTTAGATTACGTTGATAAATTGAGCTAAGAGAAGAGAAAGTGGTTAAATGAGAGGGGAGAGAAGGAAAGTAGTGGCATTGGAATTTGATCAGAATTGAATTAGTTGTTCCCTTAACCCTCTTCAATTCTATTTTTAATTTAAATCTAAATTATTAAATAATTTAAATTTAATATTTTATATATTAACACCCATTTAAATAATTTCGATTGTTTGGACATTTCCTGAATTTCACTCATCTATATGTATTTTTTCCTTTTAAAATAATATTAAATAATGTATAATCGTATTAAATTCAATTACTCTTTATTTTCCTATAAAAAATGAATTGAAAAAATGAGTTAAACAAATCTAATGAAACAATTTTATTTGATCAAACATAAAAAATTGAATGAATAATCGATTTAATGTAGGTTTATTTATATATATAAATATATATAGCTATATATATAATTATCATCAAGATCTTACGCTTTATATAGAACGTGAAAAATGACTTTATAAATGGATTTCATTATGGCAAAATAAAAATAGAAATATACATTAAAACTAATCAAAGATATCATCTTAAAATTTAGTTATATTTAGATTCTTAATAATATATATTTCTATTTTCATGTTAAAATGAAAAAAGTTTAGATTACTATATTGTATGTGTATATCTATAATTATATTCAATAAATGTATATAATTTTCGTTTCAAAGAAAGAAACTCGCCTGATTTATAGATATCATTAGTTTTTTTTTTACTTTCCCGCATACTTCGTATAAGGGAAGTATTGGAATCGTCAAAAATTTCGACTTCGAGATTTCGATAGATCTTGACGTTTAAGACCTCCCTGAGTCGGAAAATACCATTTTTCGCATTATGTCTGTGTGTGTATGTATGGATGTATGTAATGTTTGTCTGTGAGCAAATTTACTCAGAAACTAATCAAGCTAATTATTTATAAAAAAAATTATAAAATTTAAAATTATCTAACAAAAATATATTAATGATTATTTTTTCTAGTAATTGTCATAAATCAATGTATTTATCCAACTTCATTTATAATTATTTTGTTTAATTAATTAATTTAATAACTTTATTTATTAATAGGTAGTTTAAACTAAGTGCGGTTAATTAAAGATGTCATTATTTAAAAAAAAATTCTTATAAAAACTTGAAGTCCACTTAATATGTCCTTTTAACTAATTTACGGGATCAAATTTACAAATTCTATATAACAAGATATATTTGTATTAGTATTATGTAATTATCAATAAAAGATCCAATACATGTTGTATAATATAACTAGTATTCCTTTATCTTTTCGATTTATTAAGATTTTTTAAATTATTTTTACGGAATTATTAGAAATTATAAATTCTAAAGTTAAAGAAATATATTATATTTTTATTTTTCTCATTTTAGATTATTATAACGTTATATATATATATATATATATATATATATATATATATATATATATATAATATATGTGTGTGTGAAACTCTTTTCCTGAAATCATTTTATTTCTATTTTTTTTTTTTTTTGTTCTAGATATAAGACTATTGATTATATTAAATTTATTTATTTAATTCATTCTCTTTTAATTCTATTGTTTTAATTATAATGTTTTTGTTGTTTGTTTTAGATTCTTTTCTCAGAAGACTCATGTGCCAAGATTTCAAAGTCGATTCTATGTGTTTCGTTCTGTTAATATTTACATATATGAATATGTGTTGAATTAATTATCGCCTTGTGAAGTTTATAATTAAATACTATCAGTATTATATTTGAGTGTGTTATTTATAACGAAAATAAAGTGAAATGTTTCAGCAAAAAATCGCTTAGCTGAATGTTTTTGTAAATAGTTTCTTTTCTCATTTACATATAAATATATAAATATATGGCCTACTAAAAAATATATATAATTTTAATTCTTTACATAATAGAAATATATTAGAAATTCAATGTGAATAGACAGACTATGATATGTAATTAACAATTGTAATTAATTTGTATTTGATAAACAAATTTTATTTATATAATTTTACTTTTTGAAACATCTTTTTTACATTTAATTTCAAATAAAATTTTGATATAAGAAATAAAGGTATAACAATTCCATTTTTATCATTTTATTAATAATATTATTAAATAAAAAAGAAGGCAAAATACAATTAAGGGTAAAATTTAATGTTTTTGAGGACAAGACTAAATCATGGAAGTTATATATATGTACTTATAAGTATATATATAAATATATATATATATATATTGAATAAATTTAAACAGTATTAATAATAGAGGTAGAAAGTTTATAAAATTCTTTAAATCAAACTGTTTTTAATTAATTTTATTATCATATTATGAATTTGTTAAATTTTATTTTTTGTAATAAGAGTTTTTTTTTTAAATCATTCACATACATTCGAAAAAATTTCATACATCTCTAATTTTATATAAAAATAAATATTCAAATAAATAAATGAATCAATAGATTTATATACATAATATACGAATTATATAGATTTTATAGATGAATTTTGTATCTGTAATAATATTATAGGTATATTGATTATAACTCAATTTTCTAAAATAATTAATCTTTACTTATGATTGATTTCAAGAACAATCAAGAGAAATTGTATTTCTTTAATTTTGAATATATATATATGTATATATATATATTAGTAAGTTTAAAAAATATCTTTAAATCCCCCCAAAGAAATAAATTTCCAAAAGAGCTCAAATTCTTTTACCTTCCACTGTAATTTTATCTTTAATTTAATAATTATAAATAGGTCTCAAAATATTTTTAGATTCTATAATATATATATATATATATATATATATAATAAAAAATATCCTAGTCAAAGATTTATATTATTTAGGTCCAGATAATTATTTCTCTTTTTTTTATATAATTAAGTTTTGTTTTTTTTTTGTTTTTTTTTTTATTTTTGTATTTTACAAAATCACAAGTTTATTTACTTCGAATAGTCAATTTATTACATACTATGTAACATTTGAGAAAATTAAATTACAATAAAATATCAAGAAACAAAACATTATATAACTTTTCTTTAAGAAACATTCAGCTAGACGAATATGTTAACAGCAAAATCTAGTTTATACGTGATTCCACACAATATGATATAATACCATATGTATATCAGTGGTGTATTGTGAGGGGAACGCGGGAGAACGACGTTTCCTTACCTTTTTGTAGAACCGGTACGCGTTCCAGTACTTTTTCATGTCCCGACAACTCTCACTTAAATCTACTGTTAGAATTTCTTTTTTTTTGTATTCGTAAATATTTTGTATAGTAAGAATAAGAAAAAATATAAAAACTTATATGGAAAAAAATAGTTTGCTGAAAATAGGACCTATTTTGCTCCCACTATTATGCGTTCCCTTACTTCTTATTTTACTAATACATCACTGATGTATATGTATATATATGTGTGTGTATTATGTTAAAAAATAATCTATGTATTTCAAAAAAAAATTCAAAATTCAAAGATTTTATTTTTCAAACATAATCTAAATTAAACAATAAGTATTTAAAAAAAATTATGAAAAGAAAATTTGAATTTAAATAATTTGGAAAATATTTAAGTTGTTTTTTATATTTCTTATTTACATGTAAAATTTTGAATCTAGGCTATGTTTTTTAATTTTTCTATTGTATTTTTGTGGTTAAAAACAATTACAAATCAAATTCTAAAATAATTATTATAAATTGATTTTTATATTCATAATAAGCATAAAAATATTTTAATAATTGATTATATCAATTTGATTTACCTTGGTTTAAATACTCTCTAAATGGTATAATAATATATTTTTGACTTAATCCCTAAATCATTTAAATTTATAAGAAAATAATATATGACTATTTCTTGAAAAAAAAATTCATATCTTTAACTTTCATTTATTTTACTTTTTTTTATATAAAATTGTTTTAACGATTTATTAATATATAAATTATCATGAAAAGACCTAATATGAATATAAACGACTAATTAAAAAAAATAATTACCTAACATTGTTATTAATAAATTTTTTCGGAGCGCTTTTCACGTTGCATGAACGATCCGACCAATCAAATTTCATTTATTAATGTTAGAAAAATATATACATTATATACTTATATAAATATATTATAATAATAATGTATTCATGGTATATGTGATATCTGTTCTGGGCTCAAAGTATTTAATATATAAAGAAAAATTTTAAAAAAAATGATGTTAAAGATTTAGCGGAAGAAAAAAAATGTCATCTTATAGCTTCCATTTCTGAATTGATAGATGGTAATGTTTTAAGATTTCTTTAGTGAAATTTAGAAATAATTATACATACATAAATATATATTTTACAAATTATATATATTTCAACAAGAATATATCGACGTTTCTGTTATTTATCGAAACTTATTAATATGTAAATGTGTGGTCATTGCTGTCACATACTCGTACAAGAAGTGCAATGACCAGAAGGGTAATTGACGACACCAAATAAACAATTAATTTTCATAATTTATTTATAATTGTCTAATAAATGTGGAGTCCCTAAATAAAAATTACAATTAAAAAATACAGAAAAAATTCCAGAAAAAAATCAAATAAGATTGATGATAGCTACTTGATTTTTATTTAACCTTTCATTCCATGTTGTTTTTTTAATTTTCTTAATTATTTTGAATTCATGGCAGAATTTAGAAGCCAATAAGCAAATACTACTATACTTCCAATAAATAATTAAAGAAACAGAGAAAAATTTAATATTTGAATTGAATATTATTATTTTCAAATTGGCATCAATTTTCCTCTCTAGATTTTAATATAAATACTGGTTTATTTATTTATTTTAGTTAATCTATTTTGGAAAACTATTTTTTTTATAATAATAATTATTGGCCTTTTAGTCAGCTTTCTCAAAGTTATTGTGAATTATTTTTATTTATTCTTCTAATCCTCTAACTCAAGTTCGGCGAACAAGGATAATAATCGCGCAGCTATCCTCCTGGTCAATAATTTTTCTTACCTATAAAGAGCACTCCAAATATGGAAATTGAACATAGAATGACTCAAAGGGATTTTTGGCAACAGTAGCTCATTCCTCCAAATGGGCCCCCCCTAAACTATTTCATTCCATATTTTCCTAATTTTTTTTTATCTATATACTTTTATTATCTTTCTTTATTTATCTTTTTATAATCAACACATCGGATCCTTAGTCTATACCAGTGATTCTCAACCTGGGCGATCGACATCTTAAAGGGGGCGATTATTTGACTATACGATTTTGGGGGGCGATAAGTTATTTTTGGGGGGCGAAATCATTTTCAACTCTAAAAAAAAGGTAAGATGATTTTGCGAACAGGCTTTTTAAACATTTCCTCTTTTTTAATTTTTTTCAATATGGTTCTAAAAAAAGGTCAGATGATTTTGCATCAGGTCATGAAACTCGATTTTTCAATATGGCTCTAAGTATCACCTAGTGTACCTTCCTTATATTAGGGATTATCATGCAATTTTTATCTATAAAAATTTATAGGGGGGCGAATTAAGAAGCGGGTCTTACAAAGGGGGCGTTTGGACCAAAAAGTTTGAGAAACACTGGTCTATACCAACCAATCGTTTTCAAATTGGATTTCTTATAAACTTTTCGAGTCATGAGCCTCTCCCTACTTTATTTTTCCTGGTTAAGAAACCTATTAAAATAATTGAGCTACAATGCAGATTAATTAGAAAGCTTAAAGTCTTAACAATATATAAATATTATCCATATTTAATATAAAAATATTTTCTATTAAAAATTACTACATAGATTGAAATCGAAATGGTTGATGGTAATTTTGTATTTTCGCTGATGTGAACGGCCAGGAAGCAACCTTGACAATGATTTCAGGATTGGGCGAAATGAATTTGGGATCAGATACAATCAGGTATTGCAATTTTCGGTTAAATATTATACATTTCAGATTGATATTTAAGAAAGCAATATTCAATTTGTATAATTCTGGACAAAGTTCAAGTGTACGATTAAGGGCCTCTTCGGTGACCTTCTGACAATCACGAATATTCAAATGCCTAAAATTAATGCAATAAAAAAATATATAAAAATTTATGATAATTAAGCTATTGTTTATCTAATTTAAAATAATAGTATAATTTATAAGTCAATATTAATGTTCCAGCCCAAAAACGTTGTCAAAATTTGAAAAAATTTAATTTAATTTATTTTTATCATATTTAAATAAAATAATTGAAATAAAACTGAATTGTGTGTGTGTGTGTGTGTGAATAAGAAAATAAAATAAAATAAAAGGTAAGTAATACTTTTGTAATCAAAAACAAACGCTTACTAATTTTGTAACAAAAAACATTCAGTTTCAGAAGTCCAAAAAAAAAGGTTTGAAATAAAACTTATTTTTGTTTTCGTAAAAATATAAGAAATGTTCTCAAATCTAATTTTCAAAAGTTAATAAGAATAATTTTATAACTAGTAAAAAATTGCCTTAGTTTGGATCCACATTTATCAGCAATGGATAGCAAACAATTGGCAGTGATTCCATGACAACCTGGAAATGATATCCGTTCTAAACATTTTGACAATAGATTAGCGAGGAAATTTTCAAAATCTTGACATTTTAATTGAATTGCACGATCCACCTAAAATATAGTAAATATTTAAATTATATTATTCTTAAATTGAGTTTTGTGTCTTGTGTAGGTATAACATAAGAAATCCTTTAGGGCAGCATTAACCTTTTAGTATTTGTGGTCCAGTGTTTAATCATAATTTTCATCGCATTCTTTTACAATAAAATGTATACTACAATATTGTATATTGAGTATTTGTGGGATTCTATTTTTAAATTATCTTTAACTAAATACCAAAACAAGAGTTTTCTATGTGTGTGAACATACAATTACTTGCATTTCAGTCAAATAATTTATTTTATTTTCACTCACGAATCATTTTAATATAATTCAATAAACAAAAACAAATTATTAAATTATTAAACGTTTTTATAATTTGGTGTCTTTGGTATGATTTTAAAAAATTACACCTGTTTCAATTTATTAAAGTTAATATAAATATTTTAAATTTTTTACCTATATTTTTTCATGTTGTTGCATATTAAATGATCAGGATTTTATATCTGGATTATACTTTATTTTATATATATCTAGATGATGAGACCACCTTCGGTACTCTTTAAACCTAGCCAGTGGTTTGAATTTATTTATATTTTGTATGATTGTGAGATCAAATAAGTTCAAAAAGTTAGTTTTAGTTTTATAAATCAAATAAATGATATAAACTATTACATACAGACTAAATAATAAAAATTTCTTCGGATATACTCAGAACATGATTGGTTCGATATCTTTTTCAAAATTTATTTCAAGAAAATTATTAATTAAAATATTGATACAATTGTTTTTTTACAGAAATTGCATTGCATTGCAAAGGCAATGTTCATGTTTAAAATGTTTATTATTATATCCAGTGGCGTAACTAGGCGGGAGCAGGGGGGGACATATGTCCCCGGGCGCCAAATTTAGGGGGCGCAAAATTAGGGAAGCCAATTTGGAACAAAAGTAGAATTAATATTTAAAGTTAAACTGTATTTTGTGTAAGTCAATAGATATTAGTTATACGCTTATTAAAATCTGTTAAACCTGTTTCGTTATTCGTCATTCTTTAAAAAAAATTAAATTATATATATATACGAAAGGGGGGGTGCTGATTTCTCAGTTGGCCCCAGGCGCAAGAACCTCACGGTACGCCACTGATTATATCCAATAGTTAGTTGGATATTCTGTCCACAAACTTTTGACTCAAGATGGAGATTACTTGATTGGAATTTAATAAAGTTTATTTCTATTTTTTGTAAATTAAACTAATATTTTTTATTTCATATATTAAAATGTATCATTTAAAAATAAAATGAATAAATAATATGGATTTTGATTTTGGGTATTTTTTTTAGTATAGTTTATGAACAAATAAGAAACAGATCAAAGGACTATACATATAAAAGATTATCTTACCAATCGGCTTTAAAAAGTAGTTGTGAAGGGAACATAAAAAACCATGACGATATTCAAAATTTATAAAAATATAATATACCTTAAAAGATTTTAATTTAAGTAATTTTTCCCCAATTAGAAGAAATGCGTCATTGAACAGATTGGCTGCATTATATAAACCTAAATCTTCTAGAAGTTTACACCGTGATATCATCTGAAAAATAAAAACAACAAATTCTACTGAAATAAATGTTTAAGACGAGAATGTAAAAAGAAGAATTTTTTTATAATATAAGTAATTAATTCATTAAAATTTTACTAAATGAAAATATAATTTTCAAATATCAAAAAAAAGTAATGTTACTTCGAATGCGTTTCGTCCGAATTCAGAACAATCAATTCTAAATATTTTTATTCGAGGTCGAAGAATTTGTAATAAAAGAGCGCCTTCCTCATCGGTGAGATGTTTTCCTGTACTTAAATTGTATGCTTTGAGTTCTTCTAATTTAGGACAATGAGTTGCAATACGTAAAATATCTGCTCCAGAAAGGTAATGACTTTTACTTAAATTAACTGCCTTTAAATACTCTAAATTGACAAGTTCACGGGATATTCTGAATAATAAATAATAAATAATTAAACAAAAGACAGTCTACCGCATTGAAAATAAACAAAATTATAATTTAAATATCGAAAACATCAAAATAATAAGAGGGATAATAACCGTAACAAGTTAAATTTTATTAAAATGTTCTCTATTATAAAAAACAAGAGGGAAAAGATTTCGGCACAATTTAATGAAAATAATAAAATTTTAAATAAATATTTCAAATATTTTAATTAAAATTTCATTATTATTATAAATAATATTATTATTAATTAAATAATTATAAATAATAAAAATAATATATTTATTATTTTAAATGTAATATCTTTTGTCTCTTAAAATTTTATTTTTATTTTATTTATCTAAAAATTAATCATTTTATAAATATTACTTCTCTATTCATTTCTTTTTATATTCACTTACTTATACATTGGAAATTGAGTTCCTTTACTATCGAAACGTTCTAATTTTTTACAAAAATTTAATAAAATCAAGATATTTTTTATAGGAATATTTTTATTTCTTGATGGATCATCAACTATTGAATAACGAAGAGTAAATTCTTTCAATTCGGGATTTGATCTGTAATATTAAAAAATTATTTTTAGTTTAGTATATTTAGCAAATTAGTTGGCTTCGTTAATTAATAAATGTAAATAGTTTAATATTTATCTTAAAAAATGAAGTGTTAGAAAGTATCTATTTTAAATTAAAATATTCATTGGTAATATTTTTTTTTCTAATTTACGGAATAAGCTAACACACATTTAATGAGTTTTAAAATTTACGAAATAATTTATAATCATTTTAATTATTATTATTATTATTATTTGCGTTTGGACCATCTGGGATCACGCAAAGCTCCCACTTTGTGGTTGCTTATTTTTTTTGAAGTAATCCTGCTGGTGCAGGGTTATTTAGAACCAGTCTTGTCAGTTCCTGGAACGGGAGGCAGCTGATGTTAAATTGAATTTATTATAAAATTTTTGTTCTTAGTTGGAATCGAACGCCGACTTCATGTGTAGAAAATTGCCACTATACACACACGGCTAAGCTGCCTCCTATCATTTTAATTATTATACATATATGAAACTTTTAAATTATATAAAAATAAACGATTCAAATTAAATAAATTATTAAATAAATAAATGACACCTAATTAAGAATATAATAAGAATATTCAAAATCATTATTAAAATTTTGTAAGGAGGCTGTATAAGTCCCAAACTCTCATGGTAAATTCGTTGTTAATTTTCACATCATAAAAATGTGATTATTATTATTATTACATATTGGATGTTCTTTTAAACTATACAGGTTTAAACATTAGATTGAAAATTTTATAATTTACAAAAATATAACCAAAATAACCAAATTTAAGAAAAAGCATATCAATATAAGTATATGTATATATAAATGCACAGGCCAAATAAAGCCAGGATAAAAATCCGCCATGGTGAAATATATGGTATATTGAATCTATTTCCCATTGAGTATCTTGTTTTTGATGTTCTGCACAAATTCAATAATAATTCATATATGTTTAATACTTATTTAAAATTTAGTCTAATATTCGTTTTGAGACATTTCAGTTTTGATAAAAAATATTACAAAATTAATATCATATTAATCTGAGGTTGGATGTGAGAAAGAATTATAGATACGATTCATGGTTATTACTTCTAAAAATAACTAAAAAAAAATACGCTAGCCTGCAAATTTGTCGAAGTACCGCCAATGAATCAGAAATTCTAATGAGAGTTAAATGAGTGAGATGCGATCCGTTTTTTCTTAACTCTCGACAAATCAATGCCATGTCGATATTCTGTGAACCATCATATTGAAGTGATGATGAAACACGATTTTCAATAACTGAATTAGCTTCTCTCTGCCATTTAAAACAAACTTGGGAGGCAACCTGCAATTCCTTTTTGTCCAAATATTGAAAAATGGATTTTAAAACCGAGCTCGAAATCAATCCCCACTCTTGAAAAGTCAAAACAGAACATGACTTTTGACTTAAAGGCTTTTCAATTGGCCAGGTTTCACTCTCTGTTTCCAATGATTCCGATTTATCAGAGATATCATAACTGTTGATATATATATCATTCAATTTATGAGTCGTGAATTCTTCAATATTCGGTTCTTCTTCATCTTCAGTAAGCTAAGAAAAAAGCGTCAAATTACGAATAGGAGAATTATTTATCATTTCAAAACTACCTCTTCTCCATTTGGATTTAAAGCCCAGGTGCCATTGGGGAGGAATTTCCCAAAAAATTTATACATTTTTTATTTTAAAAATATATTGAAATGTGTTGTCATAGAAACGAAATCAATATATTCATTATTATTATTATACTAATGTCTTTTTTTCTCTCCCATTCTAGCCACGTGCCCCGCCTATCGCAGTCTTCTCGCTTTTATAACCCTAACTATTTCTGGAAATGCATTGAGGTCATGCAATTCCTCGTTATGCAGTCTCCGCCATTCCCTGGTGTCCTTTCTTTCTTTGGCTCATAAATGCTGGGAAAAATACTATTCTCAAATACTCTGTATCTACTCTCATCTCCTAAGGTCATAGACCATGCCTCACACCCAAAGAATAAAACAGACAAAATAATTGTTTTATGTGTTTTAATTTTGATTGCCTTTGATAATAATTTTGATGAGATAAGCCTCTTTACTGCATGATAACAGGCGTTTCCCGATTGCAACCTCGATTTAAATTCTTCTTAAATATTATTATTCTTCGTGATTACATTCAATTTTTCTACATATTCAAATTCTACATTTTGTTCCTCTTTGTTACTAAATATTTTTTCTTATCACTATTAATTTCAAACCCCATCTCTTTTCCTACCTCCATTAATTTTTCCTCGCTATCTGTAATTGCATATCCCGAATCTCCTATTATATTTAAGTCGTCTGTGTAACCTAATATTTTACAATTGATTTCCACATCTGACTCTTTCTTTAATACCTTCAAGACAAATTTGAAGATCAAAATTTGAAAAAGTTTATCCGGTTCTATTGAGTCATGCGTATGTTTTACTAAAGTCTACAAATAATTAGTGAACAGAAATATTGAATTCGCGGTTTTTTTTCTAATATCTGTCATATTGAAAATATCATAATTAATGTTGATCGATTTGGCCTGAACCCGCAATGATATCTCCTAATATTTCCTCCTTCTATGGTTCGTAGGTATTGTATATGTTATAATAGAGAAATAGACTATAATATTTCTTGATCATTTCATTTTGATATTTTATTTTCATTTCTTGATTATTATTGAATATTTTTAATTATAATGAAATTTGAGAAAATGCAAATTTAGAGACTTGAGACAAATTAACGATATAAAACTATAGATAAAACTATAGATAAATTAACAATAAATACATTTAGTAGTAATAATATTAATTTTAAATTAATTGATTTATTTGTTAGTAAGTTCATTTGTTATTATTTTTAGATCATAGTTAATTACCTCCCTTAAAAGGAATTTATCTAATTCTGTGGTGCTAGATTTGAAAATGATTAGTCGCAACATTAAGATTTCGCTTACAGTTTCTGTTCTGACCGACCTCCATCTAACACTTATTTTATCCCAAGTTGATTGCTTCTCTTTCCCAATCTTTTAATCAAGTGATCTTTATATTTAATTTTTTATTGATTCATTGTAATAAATTTAAACAAATAAAAATTTCAATTTAAACTAATTGTGAGTGATACGCTTTGCCAAGACTCTGAATAATTTGTGAACAAAAATATTGAATTTTGTTAGCGAGATTTAAAAATAAATAATAAATTCGTTCATTTTACATCATAAAAATATTAAAAATTTCAATTTAAACTAATTGTGAGTGATACGCTTTGCCAAGACTCTGAATAATTTGTGAACAAAAATATTGAATTTTGTTAGCGAGATTTAAAAATAAATAATAAATTCGTTCATTTTACATCATAAAAATATTAAAAAAATATATTATTGATATTTCTGATGAATAATTATTTTTTTATGCCGAAAACGGAGGGTCATCCTACGATGACCTTTCATAATTTTTACGGTAAAATTAAAAAAATGAAATTTTTAAAAATAAATAATCAATTCGTTCATTTTACATCATAAAAATATTAAAAAGATATATTATTGATATTTCTGATGAATAATTATTTTTTTATGCCGAAAACGGAGGGTCATCCTACGATGACCTTTCATAATTTTTACGGTAAAATTAAAAAATGAAATTTTTAAAAATAAATAATAAATTCGTTCATTTTACATCATAAAAATATTAAAAAAAAATATATTATTGATATTTCTGATGAATAATTATATTTTTATGCCGAAAACGGAGGGTCATCCTACGATGACCTTTCATAATTTTTACGGTAAAATTAAAAATGAAATTTTTAAAAATAAATAATAAATTCGTTCATTTTACATCATAAAAATATTAAAAAAATATATTATTGATATTTCTGATGAATAATTATTTTTTTATGCCGAAAACGGAGGGTCATCCTACGATGACCTTTCATAATTTTTACGGTAAAATTAAAAAATGAAATTTTTAAAAATAAATAATAAATTCGTTCATTTTACATCATAAAAATATTAAAAAAAATATATTATTGATATTTCTGATGAATAATTATATTTTTATGCCGAAAACGGAGGGTCATCCTACGATGACCTTTCATAATTTTTACGGTAAAATTAAAAAATGAAATTTTTAAAAATAAATAATAAATTCGTTATAGAAAAGAAGAAATTTGAATATTAGAATTTAAAATAAAAAGTTAAATATTATAATAATTCTTTGATTGGGAATTGATATAATAATTAATATATACACATTGTGAAAATGATTCCGCTAGGGTCAGTGGGCCACGCAAGGCTCGAACAGGGAGAATTATATAAACTTTAAAAAACTAATTTCTGCTGTTATTGATTAGATATTAATAAAATTTATTGCCTATTTTACTATAGAGGTATATGAAAATATTGTGATCTAATTTCATAGAAATCGGTTCAGCCAATTTTGAGTCTATAACATCCTTATTTTCCGGACAGACAGACATGAAAAATTCTAAAATCACTTTTGGATTCTAGAGGTCATGAAACGTGAAGATATGCAAAAATTTTTAAATTCTGAGCAATGTGCAGACAAAAACCTTTTTTTATATATATAGATGTTGGTTATACATATTTATATTATACATTATTTTGAATAACTTTCAGGACCTCAAGCGGATAGATTCTTGGTGATCAAATGTAAACGAGCCTTTAGTGATTGATCCTTTAGAAGTGTACGAGTATTGAGTATATTTTTAGTCATTACTTTAGGTGAGGATGACTTTCCCTTGTATAATCCTAGAATTTTCAAGGATGACATTTCAGTTTTTTTGCTTTAATTTTAAACTACTTTAAAGGAACACGGAAAAATTTTAAGTGAATTTGTTTTAATTTTTAAATCACTACTATTAGGAGAACTATTGATATGGATTATTTTTCCTTATCTCAACTCCAGTTTATTATAATATTATATAACAATAATAATACATGCCTTTTATTAGAATTATTTTTTATTCAAATTTTTGAGAAGGAAAAAATTGAAAATAAAATTACACTTAAAAGAAAAATCAATTCAAATATTTTTTTATTATAAAATAAAAAATTACAATATGTGTAAATATTCGTATAAATAATGAGCAATTTTTTTTTCAATTTTATTCATTGAACAATAAAGAGAGGTAATAAATTATTTATACAACATAATAAAATATAAAATGCCGATAATTTTATTTAATTTGACAAGGATAGTATTTAAATCTTCTTTAATAATAAATTAAGTAATCATAATAAATATATTCATTATATTAATTAAAAATTAAGTACTTTGTTAGGAAGTATATAAATTAATTTTATACAATAATTTATTAAAACCTGATAAAATGAACTAGACTTTATATGTATCTTACCTAAACAATACAATAGCTAAAAAACTATTAAAACATTTCTGGTCCAATAATTTAATAAAAATGTTTGATATATAAAAATTTAAAAAAAAATTAATAAATAATACACAGAAAATTCTAATTTAGATATGATATATTAATGATTAAAAACAAAGTGGAAATGACTTTGAACGGATTGATGGAATGAAATTTGACTTTCAATAAAATTCTAGACAATCCTGATGTCTATTTGATAGACCTTCTAGTAGTAGAAGATGTGAAATACACCTTCTATCTTAAATTTATATTCCTTTTTAGTGTCTATGTGCATATAGAATCAATGCAAAAGTTGTTAAAATAAATATACTAGCTGGAAGCGAAGCTCGAAGACTCATTTCGGTATCTAAAATTAAAAATCCAATATGTATATTAAATAAAATAAAATTTTATAAACACACGATTAAGCGTTTTTAAGGTTTAGGTGTTAATTGAGAGTGGGATTTAAAAAATGAATTGTAAAGATAGACGTGCGAAAAAAAATTAATATTAACAAAAGAAAGAATCATGCTATTTAAAAAGTGAAAAATTAAATAGTAACTTTATAAACACAAATTGATCATTCAATATAATATTTAAAAATATGCTTAATGAGAATTATTATATATATTATTATGGAATAATTAATTTAAGAAATTAAAATGTTTATGAAAGTTGTAAAAAATAAATGGAAGCTAAATTATAGCAAATGTTGTTTTATGGATAGAGAGAAAGAGAAAGAAAGAAAAATGAAATTTGATATTTTGTATCTACAATTAGATTCGAGAGGAGTTGTCGTTCTAAGCATTTATTTATTCTAAAAGAACATAATCTTATTAATTCTCCTGAATGTAAAATATGCATTTAAGTATATTTTTAAGATGCCAAGCTGTCATAAAATTGCTCTTCTCCTTTGGGTTAAATGATTAGAGCCGTTATCTATTTACTTATTTAGATCTAAATTTAATATATATTTTCATTACTATGATTTAAATCAAAAATATTTAAGCTTCTGAAAATTTTCTATGTAATTGAATCTGATGATAATTGTATTATATTATTATTATTAATTTAAATTAATTATTTTAGTAAATTAAAATAAAATTTGAAAATTTTAAATATTGCTTTTTAATGTAATCAAATTTGCAAAAAAATATGAGTTTATGAAATTTATAATTATATTAATTTCTAGGATCTAGCAGGAATATTTTCTATTGCTTTTAATCAACGATGATCAATTTGTTTTATTTTTCTTTCTAAAAGATGATTTAAGATCATCGATGATTACAAGGTTTTGTCGTCCCATAAAGAGGTCTAAACTCACCGCGAGGTTTGGCAAAGAATGGGAGCAAAGAAGGTGCGAAAGGACCGCCTGTCCTCGAGAAAGAGAAATAGAAGAAATGAGAAATATTAGAAAGAACAAAAAATACCCGTATGGTTAAAGATAACGTGTAAAGTATGGTTTTTTGTGGGATAGAAAAGTATCTCCCTTTAGAGTAAAACTTACAGAGATGTTTATCTTTTTCTACTTCTGGTTCCCAATTTAAACAACGAGCAATAGCCATTTTCCACCTGGAATAGCGCATATCTCGTTCTAAAAAAAAAATTATAAAAATTAAAATTTATAACTTTAAATGAAAAAATAAACAAGCATCAAAAAATATATTCCTAATTTTGCAAAATATATTTTTAATCAGTAAAACTAAAATTACTTGAAAGGAAACTTTAAAATATATTTATCTATAGGTTCAATTACAAAGATTACATAATATATACCATCTTCTGAAATGGCTGGTAAGAAATGATCATTTGGAGCTGAATGTAAACTTGTAAGGTCCCAAACATCAATTCCTTCTGCACTACCAGCAGCCATTGCAGCTCCTAATGCAGTTGCTTCAGACATAGAAGGACGAACTAAATAAATTAAGAAAAATTTAAATATTAATTTTTATAAAAATTTCAAGTTGAATTATAAGTATATAAGTATTTATATATGCTACAATAATTATTTATGAATATCTGTTAAATGTCTCTTACCAACAGGAATGCCAGAGAGATCAGCTTGCAGTTGCATCATTGTATTATTGGCTGTCATACCACCATCAACGAGCAATTTAGTTAAAGGAATGCCAGCATCTTGATTCATAGCTTCAAGAATATCACGTGTTTGAAAACAAACTGCTTCGAGGGCAGCTTTTACAATTAATCCCTTGGATGTCTCTTCTGTTAAACCACAAATGACACTAAAAATTATATATAAGATATATATATATAATATATATATTATTATATAATTTCATCTCCTAATATGGAGAAAAATTATATTGTATTAAATTACATAATAGTAGAATTTGTATATATATAATTAATTTATAAAAATATTCAAAATAATAAATGGTATTAATTAATGAAATTAATCAAAAATTAATATAATTAGTTATTTAAAATGAAAAATATATTAATTTTTTCTTCTAATAAAAAATAATAAATTATACCTCCGAGCATCTTTTCGCCAATAAGGAGCATATAAACCTGAAAATGCAGGAACAAAAACAACTTCAGATGAAGCAGGCAATCCTTCTATCATAGCTTCTGATTGGGCAACATTGGAAAGGACCCCCAGGTTATCTCTAAGCCATTTTAAAGCTACCCCAGCTACAGCAACTGAACCTTCCAATGCATAAACAGCTGGTTGAGATTTGCCTAATTTATAAGCAACTGTTGTAAGTAGGCCATGATTAGATTGAATTATCTGTGAAATTAAATTATTAGGAAAAAAAAGAAAATATTAATAAATGTTTAACCTCAATGGAATTTACCGCGGTTCCAGTATTATATAGAAGAAAGCAACCAGTGCCATACGTGTTTTTTGCTTGACCTTGTTGGAAGCACATTTGTCCCACAAGAGCTGATTGTTGATCTCCAAGACACTATAAAATATATATTGTTTAAAAATTTAATCAAAGAGGAAAATTAACTACTGAGACAAATATTTCTCTAACCCCTGAAATTGGAACACCCTGAAGAGAACCTTGGGTTATATAACCATAAATTTCTGAAGAACTTCGAATTTCAGGTAAAATTCTTTTGGGCACTTTGAAGAATCTGAAATTAATAAAAAATATTAATAAATCTAAAAATTAAAAATGGAAAATTAGATATAATATAATATAAAAGATACTTTAATAGATTTGAATCCCAATTTAATGATTTTATGTTCATAAGCATAGTCCTAGAAGCATTAGTGACATCAGTAATGTGAAGACCTCCATTTGGACCACCAGTTAAATTCTAAGGTAATGAAAATTATACATTCAATTAAAAAAAAAAAAGAAAATTCTAATAATAGATATAAATAATGAGTAAATTTATAAAATTAATTTTCATTTCTAAAAATAATTATATATTTATATATATGAATAAGTACCCATATAAGCCAAGAATCCACAGTACCAAACATACACCTATCATCTTGTATTGCTGTTCGAACTTCGGGTACGTTATCTATGAGCCAGCGAAGTTTTAATGCACTAAAATACGTGCTTATGGGTAAGCCACAAAGAGGCTTAAGATAATCTTGTTTTTTGCCTTTAATATTGGCTAAAACTTCATCTACTGTTGTGGCAGTCCTAACATCAAGCCATACTAAAATATAAAATATAATATAAGAAAATGAATTATAGATATATAGGTATAATATTAAAAAAATCTTACAGATAGCATTATTAAGAGGTTTTCCAGTAATAGGATCCCAAACGATGGTTGTTTCTCGTTGATTTGTAATGCCAGTAGCAACAATATCACTGGGATCAATGTTTAATTTCTTTAAATTTTCGATTGTAACATCTATACATTCATTTACAGCTGAAAGAATTTCTAAAGGATCTTGTTCAACCCATCCTTCTCTTGGACAATTTTGTAAAATCTCCTTTTGATGGTAAGTTAGTACTTCTCCTGTTTTTGCTGCAAAAACCTTTTTAAAACATAATTATTAGAAATATTTAAATTAGCAAATTCATATACAATATATGATAAAAAAATATTTATTTTAAAGTTTAATTTTAAAATAATGTGATGATGTCATTGATAAATAAATATTTTTTTTTTAATTGAAATAATGTTTGAAACATAATCTCTTATATATAATCAAAATATTAATTAAAACTAAAATAAATTTTAATATTGGCTTTTATGTAATGGAATTTTAAATAAATAGAGTGATGAAATAGTATTTAAATGTTGAATATTATAGTTATAATATAAATATTTATATATATATAATTATTTGTGACATTTACCAAAAATCGAGCACTGCTTGTGCCCTCATCAATTGCACCAATAAGAGGTCCAAATCTTCCACGAGTTGGCATTCTTTTAATTTTTCAAATCTTCCAAGATTAATAATTTCCTTTAATCATGAAAAATGACAGAAAGTAGGATTTCCTAAAGTGCAAAGTCTAATCTTAGTAAATACAAAAATATAAAGTAAATAATATGATGGTTTTTATATAATCATATCTTTAGGATTATTTTATAAACATTTACCCACGTAAGCATTTAATCTTTTGATAATCATGGATAAGGTTCATTTTTTGCATCTTTATCTTTCAAAAAATTTCATACTATTGAGATAACCTCTTAACGATTAAAAATAATATGAATACATTCCTTGTTAAGAAAGGGTAATAATTTCGGTTCCAAATTTAAAAGGAGAAGATACAAATTAAATATGATGTAAAATTAAAACTACAAACTAAAAAATAATTTTCACTTTCTTCCCACTCTATTTAGGAAATCTTTATATTTATCACCAAAATTTAAAATTAAATAAATTACATATTTAGATATTATATAATTTAAACTTTCTATTTCTATTCAAGTAAGTTTTATTTTTTAATTAAAAATACACCTTTGATTTTTCGATAAATGAAAAATTTAATTAGTAAATTTAAATAATAAATTACTTACCCTGAATTTAGTTTAAATAATAATAATACAATTTGTTCTTAATATTTATGTTAAAATATACTATTAATAATAGTTTAGAAAGTGAAATTGAATTGAATGATAAAAATACGTTAACCTTGAAATAAAATTGATTATATTTTCTTCTCTATATTGAATAAATTTTGTAATGATTTGAATTGTTAATTTATAAGTAATAATTAGTCTATTTTCATTTGTATATTTTGAAAATAAAATGTTCTTAAAAAATATATATATAAATATATAAAGGAAAAGTAATGACGAAAGAATATTGAATAATAATAAATGGAAATTATGTAGAAATTCTAGATATTGTTTATATAAATATTCTTTAAGTCCTCACCATAGCTGATTCAACACATACATACAGTCCGAAGTTCATCATTTATATATATGAATTTTTCTATATATTATCTGGTCATATAACATTAATAGTCAATGATCTTGATAATTACCAGGCAATGTTGTTGATGAGACTTACTCTGTGCCGCGCGTTGAAAAGAGAAGAAAATGAATGTTTGCTAACCTTAGAGATGTTTGACCACATTAGCCAAAGTATTGTAATAAAACTATATAAATTGGAAAAACTAAAAATCCAGAATTTATACATTTTATTAAGATTATTAAATAAATTATTATACTAATCATCTCAGACCCTTCATCGAGGAATTTATTTTATGACGAAGCTACTAGATCACTTAAAAACTCCTAACGACATGAAACTTCTTATATTTGTTTAAAATTTAAAGAAATATTTAAACAATTTTTAGTCATATCTTACACGTAAATAATTCCTGTATCTATTCCATAGATCAGTAATTATATAATCATATAATATATCATATATATATTTATATATAATGAATTTAATGTATAAAATAAAAAAAATGTTTCAATGTTTTTGATATACTTTGATGTTTATTAACAATTATTAATTAATTAAATTATTATTATTAATTAAAAATTAAAAAAGATTATTTTTCCTAAAAATTAGACTCGGACTAAGCTGTCAGATTGCGACAGCCAAAAATGTTGATTACACTGTACCAGCAATTGTCAAAGACATTATTTTGACTGCCTAGTGGGAGATCTCTAATTATTTAACACACATTGGATTGGTTACCCACGCTAAATTATTTAAAAGCTTATACTAAAATCCATTTCTTGGTATTTTTGAAAAGATATTCATAAAGAATATAATTTTTGTTTGTATAGAATATCTATATAATGGAGAGGGATGTAAACCAAACAAAAAAACGCAATTCGATCCCTCTTAATGCATTTGAAACATAAAGATATGTAAAAAAATTTAAAATCTTAGGAAAGTTAAGTTCAAAAAATGTCTTTATATTTATAAGCACGTATAATGGTGATATTGTTAGAAACTGTATATGTAAAAATATATTTTACCAATATAATAGAAGAATAGGTGGAGGGGGGGGGGTGATTTCAATTACCAATAATTTTAATATCAGAAAGAGTTAAGTCCTGTATATTTTAATTAAAAATTTATATTCATTATGTTTTTTTTTATTCTTGTAAAAATAAAAATATTAAATATTGATATATTTTAAAAAGATTATTTTACAGAATTATTATGAAATGGAATGAATGTGATTTAGGAACATAGAATATGATAAAAGGTAAAAATTGAAAAATATAAATTAATATTATTTATGTTAAATGATAATTTATAAAATAAATATTTGATTTTCAAAATTAATATCCATGTTCCAAATTATATGTTAACAACAATTATGGATATTTGAACAAGTTTGAATATTTTTTGTTTATTATAATTCAATTTAAAAAAAAATATATTACATACAATAAAAAAAATAATATGGAAAATTTTTAATTATTTCTTTAATTTTATAAACAATTTTTATATTAAAACAACAAACAACGCGAGTAAATAGAATACTATCATAAAAATTTCTTATGAATTAAAATATCTATAAGTGAGATATTTAATTGTAATAGTAATTAAGATAAGACGTTTGATTTTAGAGCGTAGCTTTAACCTAATTAATCTAAATAATGCTGTTGTAAATGAATGACAATGTGGTTGAATGATAAGGTTTGAATAAAATTATTTTAAAATAGACATTAAAACAATGTTTTTTAAAGCTAAAGCTACGCTTTTGTGGCACACTATAAAATTACGTTTCGCTTATTAGAATGTTGGAGGCAGTGATGGCGGTGGCAATTGCGAAATTGTAGAATATAATAATCAATGAGTTTTATATTAAAGGTCATCTAATTTTCAATGCACTTAAAACAAGTAGTCCAAAGCTTGAGATTAGAAACCAAGATGCTGGTATTGAGGCTAATAACCTATATCGTTCATCTGGAAAATAAATAAATTACCATAGATAAAACTGTTAATTTAAATATTGATCTTAAAATGAATTAAAATTCTTTCTATTTTATATCATTATCACTATTTTCTTAATTATTATAATTATCTTTATTAAAAGTGAAATATTTGATAGATAAATAATCATTAATTTCTCTATCAAGAATATATGAACAAATTAGTGTATTAATTACACCAAAAACATATTTAAACATATTTTAATAATTTATTAGTATCTTTTGATAGGAAATATTTTAGTCAATAATTATTATTTTAATATAAAGTTCAAATTTCAAAGTTTATTCAAAATGGACTTTAGAATCAACTACATATAAAAAAATAAATTTATCAATTAAATCATATAAATTAAATTATTAAAAATATCACAAAACAAAAAAAAATAATAAATACAAACCTGTCATTGCAATGGACTTCTTTGTTGTTGCCCATCCTAAACTTCTTTGTACAGCCATTTTCCACTTTGTATATCGAGCATTTCGTTCTAAAAAATTAATCCAAATTTAATTATAAAATTTAAGATTGATTGAAAAATATTTAATTAGAATGTCTAGTAAAATTCTTATTCTTAATTCCTAGTAAGATTAGAATAGCCTAGATTAAAATTAAATATTTAAAGATTTAACTTTTTTATTTGTTAGAAATTTTTTTCTTAATTGTTTTAAAAATAACAATTTTAATTTATCAAAATAATTTATCTTAGTACTAAATACAAACACCGTACATTGGACTCTTAACTATAATTTCTATTAATTTAAGTCAATGCTCAATTTAGAATTCGATGGCATTTCAAATATCCTATGATCTTTCAAACACTAAATAAATTGTTGATATTTAAATCATTATGTAAAAATAAAATATGTGTCTATAAATTTGTAATGATTAAAGTTTTAGAAGATTATCATTAACTTTTAGATCGTCATTAGTATAATTAAAAATTATTTTGTTAAATTAATCTATGTAAGAAGAAACAATCTGTAAAAAAAGATAGAATCCTTGAAATTTTTAGAAGAGTGTCAATATGTGCATTAGTGAATATAAATATAATAAAATAATTTTTTTTTAATATCTCAAATTTATTTACTTATTGTATTCATTATTTTATTTAATTACTTTTGTTTTTAATTGTCAATCATTTCATTTAAATTTCTTTAATTATATTAATACTTTACCATTATTCGTTGTAATAGGTTTAAATACTTCATATGGGGCTGCATTATAAGGATCTTTATCTAAATTCCAGACATTGATCCCTTCAGCTTGGCCAGCTGCCATTGCTGCCCCCAAAGCTTGAACATGAGGATTTGAAGATCGTTCTAGAAATACATAATTTTTTTTTATTAAAATATATGTCATTTAAAATATTATTGATTTTCTTTACCAACTGTGATACCGCACAAATCTGCTTGTAATTGCATCATAAGTCGATTAATTGTCATTTTTCCATCAACTTTAAGTTTCGAAAGAAGACAACCACAATCTTTATTCATAGCTTCAAGAATATCCCTTGTTTGAAAACATACTGCTTCAAGGGCTGCGCGAACAATATGGCCCTTAGTAGTAAATTGCGTAAGTCCACAAAGGATTCTATAAATAAATATAAGCATAAAAAATTTGCCCAATTTAAAAAAAATGTTAAAAATGAAGAAATTTAATATTATAATAAAAATAAAATATTTCACGATTAAGAAAATATATTTATAGATAATAATGAAATTGAAAAGAATCAGTCAAGAGCTTTTAGAAGAAATTGAAAAGAAAAATACTAACAAGATATTTTGGATGAAATTCACCCCTACCTTTGTAAATTGAGGAATAAAAAAAATTTGAAAAATTTTTGTTGATTTTTTCACTAAATTCGTTTTAGCGATATGTGCAATAGTTTAAAAACATTCTATATTATCAAAGAATATAATAAATCTAGAAATAATACATAATTAAAATTTTAAAAATAATAAAAGGATTATAAATAAATACCCTCTAGCGTCCTTTCTCCAATAAGGTGCGTAGAGTCCAGAAAATGCTGGCACAAAATAAACATCACCAGTTGTTCCTACTTTTGCAGCCAATGATTCAATTTCAGATTCATGAGACAATAAATTCATATTATTTTTTAGCCATTTAACAGCCGCTCCAGCTACAGCAACGGATCCCTCTAAAGCATAAACTGGTTTCGCTTTTGGTCCCAATTGATAAGCAATTGTAGATACAAGGCCATGTGTTGATTGAACTCGCTAGAAAAAGAATTGATATAAAAAAAAATTAAATATTAAATTGATAATATTTTAGAAAAAAATTTAATATCTATTTAATTATTTATTTTTACTTTTTTGTATTATATATATATGAGATAAAAATAATGTATAAATTTAAAATATACAGGATGTTCCAAAAGGTTTGCGAAAAACATCTAAGAAAGGTAGAGCACATTTTAAGAATCAACCTTTAAACTAACTTGAAAAATTAAAATTTGTTAAAGGACAAAATCTCAATCGTTTCTAAACCAGCATTTAACAAAATCTGATATCAAAAAACTTATATGAATTTTTAATTTCTAATTCAAATGTATATAAATTAAAAAATAAAAATTAATTTAAAGAGTTAAATTAAAAAAACAAAATAAATTAAACGAAAATATTTGATTGAACTTTGTAAAGATACAAAACCAAGATAAATTGAATCCAAAGCTTTAGGAATATCTCTAGTATTTATCTCATTCTTTATGATATATATAATTAACACTAATGTAGATCTTATATAATAATTTGCAATGTAATACGAACAAATGAATATTCAATTTGAGTCGTAAAAATATTGACTAAAAATAGATTATAATTTGATATTATAATTAAGAATTGTTCGAAATAAAAAAGATCTTTAAATTACATTTAATATTCAAATAGATTAATTCATTTAATCTTTGTAAAATTAAAAAGATAAAATTCCAAGATTACTTTCCCATCATAAAATAATATATACCCAATTATGTAATTGTGATTAATTAAAAAATTTAATCCTTGTAAAATTAATTAAATATAATAATACCGTTGTTCCAGTATTATAGATAAGAAAGCATCCGCTTCGATAAGTATTTTTTGCTTGTCCTTCGCGAAGACATCGTTCACCAACCAATGAACTTTGTTGATTACCCAAAATCTTAAAAAATAAACAATTTTTATTAATAAATTACAAAGTTTAGACATCTCATTTTATTAATTAAAAAGTATTATAAGCATTTTAATGAATTTTCATTCATATATTATATAATTAGACTAATTTAGTTTGATTTGTTTAATTATAATTTTAATTACTAATAGATTAATAAAAATTCATTGGTTTAGAAAGTTTTGACTGAAATTCGTAAAATTTACTATTTAATTTTAATAAAGGCATTTAACAACAATAATTATTTACATAGAAATAATACAGTTTTAATAGATAAGGTTTTAATAATTTTCGCATTTAAAGAAGAAATTACTTATTACAATTATAATTATAAATTATAAATTACATCCATATGAAATTTATATATTGAAACAAATTAATTAATTTCAAATATCGTTTAATAATTCTTAATGGTTTGTAAACATTGTAATTTTATAATTAAAACTTATCATATCTAAAATTAATATTAGGTAGATTAGGTATACACGTTATCATAAAATTAAGAAAAAGAAAAAGAGAATAAGTGACATTAAAAAAATATGTTTTTTAAAAAGTTCTTAATGAATTTATTTAAGGTGAACACAAATCAAATTAAAATCTCCATTAATAGTGAATTCATTTTCCAATAAGAATTTAAAGATTTAAATAATATATAATATATTACCCCCGAAATTGGAATTCCCTGAAGTGGTTTATCAGATATTGTACCATAAATTTCTGAAGAACTTCGAATCTTTGGTAATATCTTCATTGAAATATTAAAATACCTATTTAAATCAACAGAAAAATTAACAAAAACTTATTTTATGTGTATTTAAATTTTATTTTATTTTACACTATTTAAAATTAATGAACTATTATATTTTATTTTTATTTTAAAAAATCTTAATAATAAATAATAATTACGTATATGTAAATAATATAAAATGTGATTTCGATTTCTTTTTTTGGAAATTAATGTTTTCAAAATATCATTTATTATTTATTTAAGCGAAAAGTAAATTGTTTCTATATATAACCTGCATAATACTGGATCCCATTCGAGTGTGTCGATGTTCATAAGCATCGTTCTTGAAGCGTTTGTTACATCAGTGATATGCAGTCCACCATTTTTACCTCCAGTCAAATTCTAAACAGGTCAAAGTATGATTACTTAATATCTAAGAAAATATTTGTCTTGATTTTGAAATGAATTATATTATTTTCTTACCCAAACTATCCAAGAATCGACGGTACCAAAAAGACATCGATTGGAACGAATTGCTTTTCTAACACCCGGAACATTATCAATTAGCCATCGAATTTTTAAAGCACTAAAATATGGTGAAATGGGAAGTCCACAGAGTGGCATTAAAGAATTCTTATCATTATCAGGTACACGGGAAAGAACTTGATCTACTGTTGTATCTGTACGAATATCGGACCAAACTAGAAATAAAAATATTTAATTCTAATTAATCATTCTCTCACTCTCTTTCTCTCTCTATATATATTATTATATATAAATTTATGAAATGATTTGGAACCTACCAATTGCATTGTAAAGTGGTGCTCCGGACGTTTTATCCC